>LQNS02276620.1:13465028-13478037 GCA_001587735.2 Parhyale hawaiensis
CGGTGGTCATGGGGCACTGCCTCAACCATGTTGAGTGTGAGGACGCTGGTGGTCATGGGGCACTGCCTCAACCATGTTGAGTGTGAGGACGCCGGTGGTCATGGGGCACTGCCTCAACCATGTTGAGTGTGAGGACGCCGGTGTCATGAGGCACAGCCTCAACCGTGTGGAGTGTGAGGACGCCGGTGGTCATGGGGCACAGCCTCAACCGTGAGCAGTGTGAGGACGCCGGTGGTCGTGGGGCACAGCCTCAACCGTGAGCAGTGTGAGGACGCCGGTGGTCGTGGGGCACTGCCTCAATCGTGTGGAGTGTGAGGACGCCGGTGGTCGTGGGGCTCAGCCTCAACCGTGAGCAGTGTGAGGACGCCGGTGGTCGTGGGGCACAGCCTCAACCGTGTTGTATGTGTGTTGGTGAGGTTGCTGGTCATCATGGAGTACAGCATCAGAGGAAAAATCTTATTCTGGGAAGAGCAAATCAATGAAAATTGGCTTGTGCAGTTATGAATTACAATTGCATTGAATTTCATTCGTTAAATACTTGAGGACCTTTTTTTTATTATTGGACTGTTGCACTTCGATACCTTTGTTAATGCATATCTTTTATAAGTTTTATTGCTCAGTATATAAGTTGGAGCAACTCGTTTGTATTTCTGCACAGAAGTGTTCACACTCGCCTGCAGACACGGAAGTGCGAATAGGAAGCCAATATTGTCGTTACTGAAGCGCGAGTGAATTATTCAACGCATTGACATTCTGAGCCTGATGCATTCATGGCACGGGTCCTGTATGCTGCCAGATACCAGCAGGCTGTGCTAAATGAACTGTCAAGCATATCTAGTCTCGACGACATGTTGCCCTCCCATCATTTTTAAATGGCATTGCGTTTTTCAACGGTATAGCGAGGATTTGCCAATATTATGGCTTAAAACATCAGGGTGTAACGAAAGTTTTGACCGTCCTATCATTTCAGTTTTTAGTGTAGCATCTGCCAGTTTTGAGCTACATTGAAGGGTAGGTCAGTTTATTACCTACGTGTCTGCAGAAATGTGTGATAGAAAAGCGAATTTACCGCTGCATTTAAGTAACATAAATGTAAATTTAGCAGCTTTTCACGCTATAAAATAGCTTCATGAGGGAGGAAATTAAGAAAAAAAATCAGTTTATTTACCATGTACTGCAAAAAGATTCATATTGGGGTAGCACGCTATCTAATCTTTACTTCACCTATGAATTCTTTTGATTACTGACACTCTCGCTTGCACCTTCAAGCGCTCAGAAAAGGAGAAAAAGCATGACCAGCAAATAAATTGCGGTATCAGTCTATGGCAATACAAGTTTTAGGAGTGGGGTCTCAGTCTATTGGAAACCCTTGAATAAGGCGCACTGAGACTGATGAATGCATGTTAGTTTCAAATATTCATTAAATGCAACCGGCATAATTGCACGGGAGACGACCACTTCAAAATCGGTCAGAGCTTTTGTTAGAACCTGATAACTATTTTGTTTCTTTTTTCTCTCTTAAAATGTAATAGTTTGGGGTATTTTTAATTATTTTAGATCGATGATGCTTAGTAGTGATATCACTTGTTTACTGGATGAAACGGCGCGATATAGGCAGTGTGCCACTGAAGCGGTAGTAAAAATTCTACTACTACTCGTACTTACTGTATGAATCTGTTGAGTAATTTAAATAATGGCAGTGTTATCCGTAGAGTTTTACTGCAGTCCGTATTTTCTCAGCTCTTCATATGTCAAAATTGATCAGTCTAGTTTCATCGAATTATTGGCGTACATTGAACTAAGTGCCTTGCATATTATGCTCTCTGTTTCATCGTGGCATAGTGTGTCTGTTACGTGTGTATTTCTGGCGGAAATTCCCAGCTAGGTATTATTTGACCCTCGAAAAAATATAAAGTCGGTACTCGTATACAGCTTTGTAACTGTCTGTTGCGGCTAACTGCGATTCTAACCGACAGTACGAGAGTAAAACAGCATAGCCATAATTGAAGATCAAAACTGATCTTATGAGTTAATAACAAAATATTTTGTAGTTCTTTTTTTCTTTACTCACATGACCGATGACTAAGTAAGGCATTGCAGAGACTCAGATTACTTTCGTAGCTGCAACAATGACTTTGCAGCATGAGCTAGTACCAACTTTTATGAATCAGCATCACCACGCCACCTAGCAGCTGATATATCAGCTTTCGTGTCCGAGCCCCATCCCCCCCCCCCGTTGAGAGCGAAGGGTATAGACTACTGCAACCGATATGAGCTACCTGCATGCTCAGACAGCATACGTGTCAGAAGGACAGTGCTATTATGAGAGCGTGGTAGATGGGTTCTTGATATAGCGGAGCCAGAAAGCTTTCTCAAACACAGGTAGTTAATAAGTAATGTCACCTGGTGACAGATTCATCAGACGCAGAAAGCAAGAGTTATGTTTCAGAAAACGGTTCTATTAGAAATGATGTTACATAAAGTCTTAGCAATAATTCCCCCTCACTCGTGTTTGCTGCTCAGTTTTGGTCGCCACAGAGGTGCTGATAAAATGGAGAAAATGCAAAGTAAGACAAAGACAACGTCAACACTACTATGCGCATCCGACCTGGCATGTGTCGCCTTCAGGAGCTCGAACTCATCTCTTCCGAGCAAATGTGGCTCAGGTTACACTTTATAGAAACATTAAGCACCTGCGTGGCTTTAATACCATTATGGCCGTAGGATTCTTCGATAGCGAAAACCAACGCTTCTGAAACAAGAGACAAAAGATCCAAGCATCAGCGTCGAATTAACTGACAGTGAGGAGAGTTACTTTAACGCATTCGTACTTCATGTCAAACATCTAGAAGATGCATTCTTCGAAATTTATAGGAGCATAAACAATCAACACGTTCAAAATTCACTTGGACAAGTAGTGGGAGCGATACTATGCGCAGCTACGGGTCCCTCCTGTGTTGTTTGTAAATTTATCGCTAACCTTCTTCATCTATTCCCAAAGCTGCTTTGTTCCATCAGCTTCGACAATCTCTGTAACGAACCGTGGTATGCGGTAACCAATCTACAGAAACTGAACATTTTTTTTGGCCACTGATAACATCAGTTGTGGATTTCAGCATTTCCAATAAGTATAAATGCATTGGTAACGGCTCTGAGCAAATGAAAATCCTTACGGGAAGGGCCTGGTTTGTCTATTGTCTATTATCTAATCTAACCTCTCACAATATAGTGACTATCTGAGTATCAGAAATAAAAGTACTTTTAAATTACCAGGCACGGATAGTGTAAACATCTGGAAGTATTGGGCACTAAAAATGAAATACAAAGATATGCATGAGAATACGAACCTAAAATTAACGTTTTTATACCCTCGGAAAACACTGCAAATGATAGCAGCTCTGGCAAAGCTTAAGCATTGCAATAAACTTGAATTAAAATAAAAACTAGCTGTACACTCTGAGAATGCATATTTCCGCTAAGCGAAGCACTGAGAACGTAAACCTCCGCCAAGCGACGCAATATTAACGAAACTTTCAAATTGGGGTTGGTGATTCCATAATTTTTTATCATCACTAATATTTGGTGATTCGCGCCTCTTCATATTATTGATATTTCCTGTAATTTTATTGAAGACCCGTTAGTAACTCTTTGAGTAATGTTTTGACAAACGCAAGATAGACGTGTATTCAAATACACATACGGAAGACCGATCATCATCAAAATTTGGTTATTTGTGGCTCTTAACATTTCTAAGAATTCCTGTAAATTTCATGAAGATATGATAAAAACTTTTTGGGTTACGTTACTGATAAACATAAAATCAAATATTTAGGCAAATAGACAAATGGACAGATAGATCATCGCAAAAATTTGGTAGGCTGCTCTTTGTAACATCCTCAAGAATTTCTGTAAATTTCATTAAGATCTCTTCATAACTGATTGAGTTATGTTACAGCGAAAAACAGGCAGATACACAAATGGTTAGCAGGTCTTCGCCAAAAGTTAATCATATGTTCATTCTAACATACCTAACATTACCTATCAATTTCCTAAAGCCCTATCCATAACTTTTTGAGTTATCTTAGTGCCAGATAGACAAACAACAAAAAAAAAAAACAGACAAGCTCCAATAAAAACATAACCTCCTTGGCGGAGGTAATAGCACGCCTAGCGTGAATATCGAAGCTCCAGTGGTAGTTCTAAGGTATGTTTTAGTTTGTTTCTGTCCGAATCGTTTACTTTAAATTACCAGTGGGCCTGAATTTCGTCTATAACTTTTGTATAGGATATCTGATGCGTTCACACGTACATATATCTGTTGTTTTATTATGCTCAATAAAGTTCACCAAGCATTATGATTATCATCATAAAATATTGCTGCTTCTTATGGCTTACCAAAGTTCACAAAGAGAAGTAATAAACTGTCTTGTGCCACATACCCATCATATCAACGTGCGGAACGCATATAGGTTGTAGTTAGGTCAACTGCCAGCACCTCGAGCCTTGAGAAAGGATGGTACTGTGCAATAGTATGGCATCAGATTCTTTTTAACAACATTAAGGTGACGACAGCAGTAAACTAACATGACGTCAACCTCTGCCCCCTGAGTTACGGCGGGCATCTAAAAGGATGCCGAAGTAGTCCTATCGATCATGTGGCTGGCCCAAGAAGAACGACCAAAACGGTGGATTCTGTGAGTCTTTCCGGCTTGACTCCGATGCGGGAGACGCGGAAAACAAGATTTTAGCATTTTCGCTACTGGCTGCAGTTTGCCTATCAGTACTGTTGTAACCTAATGCGGTAACTTGCTGTATTTGCCTGGTCTACTCGCAGTGGCAAGAGACTTAAGTGCAGCACTCGTATATGCCAGTATCGGAGATCGCTTCTCTTCCAGACAGGGGAATTCTGGCGGTGCTTGGTTTGTTGAGTCAGAATTTCCGGGATTCAGACGCTTGTGCGAGGGGTCGCAGTTGTCGCATGCGCTTTCAGTTTCTGACGCCATAGCTCTGATAATCTGTATTCGACTGCAACTGTGCACTGTTCTGGGACTGCCTTTCCATATACTCTTATGACTTTACCTGTCCTTGCTGTAGTACTTTCAGAGGTTATTTCCTATCTATCTCTGTGGTGGTGTAGTATAATAAAGTCAGGGATGACAAAAGAAGAAATATTTTTTTGAACTTTTGGAGGAAGTAGCGAAATGTGTAACAAAATTTTCATCTGGTGGATCAACAGGAATTTGTTTTTTGCTTGATTATTCTTGTATTTTGTTTTTGACATTGTTTAGAATGCGTCAGAAAATCAATAAAATAATTTAACAAAGAATTACGGCGTTGTTAGTAACGGAATTTTTAAAGTTACTACATAAATGAGTTCTCATGAGATGTTGGCTGGGAGTTCAAATAATATACATTCTTTGAGAATATGAAAAAACTCTTCTTATTATTAAAATCTATTTACCAGTGAGAATTAGAGCAGGGTATTTCTTCATGTAGTGTAGTTTTTTATTATTTATACCTATGTACCATTATCACTGCCATACACCAGACTGAATGAATGTTTACATTTCAAGTAAGCTGCCAGCCAAGAGCAAAAATAAGAGCAGCCATGATCATCGTTAATCGTATACGCTCATAAAATACTTAGACTGCATACTTCCAAAGATGTCGCATTTCTACGAACAATATGAAATTTCTTCGATGCGGAAAATTTGAAATTCTTCTGAATGGACAGTACAGCGAAAGAAACTAAAGTGTCGGTCGGTTCAATAGCTTTTCTCTCTGTTCTGAAAATTGTGTCCTTTGCTTGAGGGTCCCCGTTGCATTTTCAATGTCCAGTTTCATATTACAATGAAAACTTTTGTGCCACTGATAAGATGAAATACACATGCGGAAGAGGCCGATCTCTCAGAGTTACCAGGTCATGAAGTACTTCTAAAGCGCTGTGGCTTATTCCTGCGGGCATAACTCAGAGATAATCGAAAATTCGATTTAAACTGGATATTGAAACGATCGGGCAAGTCCCAAACGCACACGGAGAGAGTCGATCATGTGGTTTTTGTTCCTGTAAACACAACTTAAGCTGGGTACACACTCACGACTGTACTCGGCGTTACCAGCATGGAGTCAGTTCAACTAATCAGATTACATTGATGTGGCTTGCTGTCAGCTGGCTATTAATTACACTATCGAAAAAAAAGTGTTGAATACGTCAGCGACCACTGCATTTTTACACTATATGTATCAGATGCCAGCGAGTTTAAACATGCAAAGATTTTTATATATTCATTTTACAGCATAGTTTTCAAAACTCTAAGTTGTAGTCACGGTAGCTTATTGGGATTTGTGAAGTTGGCCCTGTACTGACAGCGCTGACGAAAGTGGCGACTGTGAGATCATTTCCAGAGTAGCAGAACACACTGCCGCCTGCTTGTGTAAGTCGACAGATTCCTTCCCAACACAACAAAGAGGCAATGTGACGTTATTTACTGCCTTGTACTCCTAGGCTCCAAACTTTTGTTCAATTTCAATCCGAGTAAACTAGACAAAATGCAAATGAACAATAAACAAGACATCATTTCCATCACACAATAATCATGTTTTTTCATAGTAAGCTTCAAAACTTCAGGCTCTCTTTAGAGCAGCGGACTCAACTCTCTCCTTGAACAGATCGCATTTTTGACAAAATTTCCCAGTTGAAAACAACTATCTTAGTGATTCAAACTAAGATCAAATAATCGAATTGACAAACATTTGTTAATTCTTAGTGATTCATTTAACACATTATACAGTCTGCTTTCCTATTCGGGATCAAACCCTGTGTTTTGACGGTCTTACTGAGACAGATAATGTCGTCATAAAATTTCTAAAGGTCTCAGGGTACTGTTTGCTTAAGTTCATAGCTGTTTCGACCACTGTTACTAGAGACGCAGTGAAAAACTGTTTCTGCCTTGGTGCTGCATTCAACACGCTCTGCAGCCCATGCTCTGGCTGGGAACAGTCGTAGTTCAGTGGGAGCAGTTCTTGAGTCTTCGGTGTATGGCCTCTCAGTGGGGCAGACATCGGCGGTGCTTAGTCTTTCGGACTTCGTCGGGTTCTCTGTGTACATTGAGCAAACACCAACTTCGACCTTCTGTGGATTTTGTTCGCTTTGACGACGGCTATAATGCTTTGTCTTCGAACATTACGTTGAAGGAAACATGGATTTAGACAACTATGGCCTTGTGGAGTGCATATCGGCTAATCGTGTGTTGACAGTTCAGTGATTTACAGTAGCCAGGCAGCAAAAAAATATTTAACTAGAGCAACCTGAGAGCGCATACCTCCGCCAGGCGAGGAAACGGCAACGAAAAACTCAAATTAGTTCTGAAATCATGATATTCTTTGTATCAACACCAAAATTTAATCATTTGTGCCTTTTGATAGTGTTAATAATTTCTGTAATTTTCTTGAAGATCCGTTCATTACTTTTACAGTTATGCTGTTAGCAAACATTATGACAAACATAAGGAAACGCACAAACGGACCAACCAATCATTACTAAAATTGAACCTTTTATGTCTTATAACATTACTTCCAACTCCTGTAAATTTCATAGAGATCCATCCGTAACTTTTTGAGTTCTTCTGCTAACAAGTATTAAGTCAAACACAGCGACAAACAAACGAACGAACCGACAGACCATTACAAAAATTTGGTCATTAACTTTTCGTATCATACCAAATAACTCATGTAAATTTCATGAAAATTCGTCCGTAACTTTTTGAGTTATGGCCCAAAGAAAAAATAAACAGACAAACAAACGAACAAACAGATGAATGGATTTTCACCAAAAGTTAATCATCTTTTACTGTTACAATCCCTGAGAACGACTTCACGTTTATTCGAGGCAAATGGAAATCTGACAGAAATAGTAAATTTTACGTAGCGTACCTAATAAGACGCCATCAAATCTATACACGTACTATATAGTATTATATACTGAAAATTCAAACCAATATAATATTTCAGTATCTACATATATCCGTACAAGTAACTATATATACAGTGAAAGTGTTGGAGACAGTGATATGCTGGTGTCTGACTTTTTTTGTTGTAGCACAATGTAAGTCCTGCACTGAACTTTGAATTGCGTGTTCTAATACGAGCTTGATGCAATATATATCATCATACACTTAGCAATCAATTTAGTGACATTGATGCAGTCTTATCTAACTTTCTTGCTGCAGCATCCAAGTCCAACGCTAAATTTGCGTCACGTGTAGCAAATGGAGATAAATAAACTATTTATCACTTTACATTTACAGTGAATTTGGTGATAGTGATACAAAGTTCTTGAACTTTCTTGCTGCAGCACAAAATCCATCACCAAACTTGCACCGTGCGTTCTCAAGTGAACTAGACGAAGAAAGGCAAAGGAAATCTAAAGGCGTGTGAGGAAACTTTTGCAGCTAGACTGATGAGGTCTGTCGGTGTCTTGCCTGGAGCTATTGGAGCTCATTTCAATGATGACGCATTACGGCCTGATAGACTCCTCCGAGGCTGCCAGCAGAAAACCTATTGACTTTTGCCATTGTGACAAGAGGGAGGCAGTGAGTGCTTCAATCGCTGATCCCGGCCGGGCTGATGTGCGTAGAGTCTTGCTCTGTGATCACAAGAAAAAGTTGTACCGGTACGGGAGTATAGAACCGGCTCATTATTTTGTCATTCAGATATTGAGTGCTTCACTTCAATCAGTGCTTTAGGCTGCCGAGGCTGCACTATTATTAGAATGAAAGTTCTGCCGGTATGATAGTATGTAGAACCGGCTCATTATTTTGTCATTTAGATGATATTGAGTGCTTCACTCAATTAATGCTTCAGGCGGCCGATGCTGCGTGTGCTCAGAGTGCAGCGCTATTATGAGAATGAAATACGTGGGTACAATAAAATGATATGCCGGCATGAAAGTTTGAAATAAAATAATTATTTGGTTATTCAGGTGTTTTAGTGAGGGGGGCAGGGGGTGACGATGAGCGTGGATACGGCTTTGTGATTAACGTAAAGTGCTTTGCCATTATGGAAATATATGGAATGAAAGCGCTGCACTGGCTGTTTGATGTCGCAGAGAGAATGTACCTACTCAGAATGCCTAGACACTCCGCTGTAGGCGCTTAATGCTTCTCTGTACAGGGTACTATACGGTGCAAGTACGAATATTTAGGGTACCATACGGTGCAAGTGTAAAGGGTACTATACAGTGCAAGTGTAATGCCTCGACAACATTACGAGAGGAATTCAACAAGTTCATGAAAATTTTCTCAAAGCGAGATTTCTGAACCATAATATATGATAGTTTCCAGTTGCTATCTGCGGGATCCTCAGGTCATAACATAAATATGATTACAAGAGTGAGATACAGGCCTTAGTTTAATGAATATTATCTATATACAAGGATTCACCATCTTCAAATTCAAATATAAAAATGATCTAACGTTCTCTTACACCTTATGCGAATGCAACACAAAAACCACTCACAAGACTGTCGGCGAATTTAACAAAAGTTAGAAACTAGTGAATTTCCAGCGAATATAGCGGCAACCGCCTCGCATCAAGTTCAAACGATTGCATTGCTAATCTACCTGTCTTAGCAGCTCACACTTAGGTTTGACTTGGTGGCATCAAGCCGTGGAGATCCTTTTCGCATTGGGCAGGCCCTCACGTAAGCATTTTGAAGTTTCCCAGGAGAACCAAAACCACGAGTGAAATTTTTTTTCGTAGTCTTCGAACGTTTTCAATTCTCTTATTCAATCACAGGTTCAACTTATGAGCCAACGTTCAGGCCGCACGTCGCCTCGATACAGAGCGCATGTCCGTAGCAAAGATGCCAACTCGTGGAAAATACCTAAGCTAAACTAAGCACTCATAACTCTAGTGTGCGACGTATTAAACTATTAGTAAAGAAAAAGTATTTATCCTAAGTGCTCAGAAATCAGTAATTCTTGAGTTTTCTTACGCGTGATCAAAACAAGAATAAGCGTGACGTCTCAGCCGTGGCAAGCAGTGGCAAGCAATAGTGATTTGGTAGGTTCACAACTACGTACGTACGAGACGCTCGAATTCTCTGATTGGCTGTGCTGAACTATGGGCTCTGTTTTTGGTCACATGAGAGGACCTTCGTCTTTCTACATATATCTCTCTTTCTATTTTGAGCATACTTAGGTATTAACGCTTTGCCATCGACACTAAGTATAATTTGGTAAAACTGGTGCCATGTAAAACGTGAATAATTGAGCCTTTTGTTCCATAAGACGTATAAACAAATGAAATATTAACATTATTGCTATCCAAAACTTAATTCTGATTGTCGGATCCTGTGTTTATGGTGCACATGGTAACTTACTGCGATGTGCATACAGCGCTGGCTGCTAGAGTGAAAACAGGCCCTGGTCTGTATAGCGTCAGTCAATTTTTCACACGTATTGATGGGTAAACGCCGTGGAAAAAGGTGATGGTTGGCGAGTGCAGGCTTTATTTATTTACTTTTGCAGCTGGGGGAAATATCGTGGAAAAAGGTGGTGGTCTGCGACATCGGGACCCTTTTTCTACTCTTGTAACTGGAAAACGTCATGGAAAAAAGCAGTGGTTGGCAGCGAAGAGCAGGTTTCTTTTATTCCTGTTGGGAAAACATGGAAAAAATATAGTCGTCTGCCACATTTGGGCGTTTGTCCTCTTGTAGCTGGGAAAAAGGCGTGGTAAAAACGTAGGTTTGTCGCCTCGGTACCAATTTTCACACCTGTTACTGGGGAAAGTCGTTGAAAAAAGCGTAGGTCTACGATCCCCGGTCATTTTTTTGCTTCTGCCTCTAGCCCCCAAGTTGCCGCAAGTGCCCGCCTTCCTCACCCAGGCACGCAGTACCCAAAACATTTTCTGTCACAAGGTTACCGCTGATTTAGCAGCACGGCGGGGAGAGGAGGAAGAGCTGGGGGGAGGGGGGGGACTCCGTCACGACCCAGCGAGCTATGTGGCAGTGTTGTCTCTGCCTAGATGATTTATAACTGCGGAGGCCGACGCTGGGCGCAATTGAAAGGTTTTATGGCGTGTCACTCATCTAGGCTTTGCTTTCCTCGTTATTGTATGCGCTATGAGGTTGCAACAACAGGGGTTGACGTCGCAGCTATGAGGCTAAATGCTAAATTTAGTATGAGGTTTCAAATCTAATATCAGTGGACGCTTATTAGACTATTACTCGAATTGTTATTATTATCATTTGGCTTCATTATTACAGTTACGATAAGTTTGTATATGCTATGAGATCTTAACAACAGATGATGACAGGTTAACGCTTTACATAGCTCATAGAGGATCGGGGTGTAAGTCCCGGTGTCTTTTTGGGAATGGGCCTTTTGGTTCGTCTACTGCCGCCTATCTAATCTAATAATCTACAATTCTATTTATGTCATGAGCTTCTTTCCAGCAGTGCTGTGTGCCAGGAGTGATAGAGCCAACAGACGTATATACTGTATAACCCAAAGTTGGATAAACATAAGGCGATCAAATTGCGTAACATAAACAAACAAGTGTGTGACGTTATAGCTTTTGTTGCAGCCAATCAGTGGAGTCACTGTGTCTCGCCCCAAAAGGGTTGAATCTGCTGATTGGCTGTGGCGAGCTGTGACGTCACACATTAGTTTTTTATGTTACGCGATCGGAGTACCTTTTGTCAATTCAGCCATGTATAACACTGGACCCGCCAATGTCACGGTGCCCCAATCGGTGAGTGTGTTCCTGTTCGGGTGCCATCTTCGGGTGCCACTAGGGGTGTGCTCTCTAGTGACCAAAAGAAAGTCCTGCGTGACGTCACAGCCTGTCGCACCCAATTATTCTTCAGCAGGTTCCCATCACTGGTTAGCCGACTCCCTTCATTGGCTGTGACGTCGCGTGTAGCTGTGCTTTGGTCACGCTACAGAACACTCGTGTCTGTTTACTCTGACTATCGCGACTTTCTACTTGAAGCTCATGTTAATGAAAATTCATTAATTTCCTTCTTTTTTTCCGCCCACAGGAACTCTTGACTCAATCTTGTGCTCACAAATTATTTTTCATAGTATTTTCCTGACAGCGGAGGCTACCTGCAGCATATCAGTAGCTGTAAAAAGCGGTTTAGTTCTTCTATCTTTCATGAGTATTGACTTTATAGAGTAACTCAAGTGCTTCCGAAGCCGGCAGTGTTTTGGCTTGCAGTGCAGGAATCCTAGGTGATCCAGTTCATACCTACCATTAAATTTTCAAAATTTCCATTCTAATACTGAATGTCATACGGCCAAAACGTTTGTAATAATATAATGTAAGAGTTCTTGCTGTATTTTTAAAAAATTGTTCTACGCTGTTTCTATTTTTGTCTAGTAGTGTATCTCTGACACTTAAATGTATCTCTGTCGATAACACTGAAGAATCCGTTACTCTATTTTTTGGAGAAAATTCAATGCTTTGGCTGCTCAGATATTTTCGTGTACTCGTGTTTCTGTGAAACAACAATTCATCCCTGTATTAAGATTTATTCTATCCTAATATCTATAATTGAAAGAGATTCACTCCGTGTTGGCCAACGTTCTATTCCATTATTTTTGCGTAAAAATAGCGAAGTAGAAATGAGTCCCTAGGTGTCACTAGTTTCTTTAAATCTCAATTTTCTATGTAATACTTAAAACATTCAGTCAATGACGAAGAACAGTCTATTTATAATTTGACTGTTGCAAGAGAAACAGCAGAATTATTTTCTAGCAAACATTAGAGTACGGTACGGTAAAATATTCGTGTCACCCGTTAGTGTGCGTTATTTCTTGTCTATTTGTTTACGTTGCACAGTGAGAGAAGTGCTGTAACAGTGAAGTGTAAGTGTACACTACGTATGCACTACAAAAGACCAGTCTTGATATGCATAATTGGGTAGTCCCTGGCACCGCTGCTCGCTGCTTCACAGGGTGAGTATTGTTTCCTATTCATTACTCACAACAAACTATCAGTAGTT
>LQNS02276620.1:13491868-13505550 GCA_001587735.2 Parhyale hawaiensis
CAAATTCCAAACTTTAGCCGACCAGGGCACGAAGCACCGACAGAACTGATTAGTTCGACATCTGACAGCCTCCAAAGTGAAAGAGTGCGCTCCGCACGCAGCATGTATACGAGCACCGAAAGACAATAGCATATGAATCTGCCTTTACACTCTGAAGAATCGCGAATCGTACGGGAAATACGATGCTAGTAAAAAATGCAACAGAAGTGTCGCTAAATCTACGGCCTTCTGTAATTATTACAGCTATTGCTTTCAAGCTATGTAACCGTATCTGTGATGTTTTTAGAGGCCAAGCTCAACAAATTTACGGGATCAGTAAAAATCCATAAATTTATGAGCAAAAATGAAGGCAACGAAATGCCAAAACATACACAGAATTTATAAATTTCTCCCCGTACATGTGATATGTATGTCTAATTTCACCGGTATTGAGAGTGAGCTGTGCGAAAAAATATGGCAGTCTGACTAAGAAAGTTATTTCCTTATGTTTGGCCTATCCTCCTGCTGCCTTAGCAGCCACTCACAACGAAAGGTACAAAAAGGACAGCCTTCTTTTTCTCTTCTTTCTTTTCCTTGCTGCCAAGAAATACGTTTCCCATCTTAGACGCGGCCCTTCCACCTAATCTTGCAGTTGTTGACTCGACAGTACGTAAGAGAAAGCCCATTTCCGTCTCTTTCGTCCCTAAGGAGTATTCTGCACCAACTTTGCGAACGAAGGAAAGTTTGGCTTCTCAAGTACTCAATGTGTCGCAGCCGTGCGTCGTCTGATGACTGGCTTATTTTCTTAGATGGATAAATGAGCTCGCATCATCTCTGGCTTTGGACCCCAACAAAAGGCTTTGTGCCCATGGCAGTGCCTCATGTCTCTTTTATATGGAGCTGTTCATCACAAGGTCTACTCCTTCATTCTCCTAGAATGTCCCGAGAACTTTTCATGCGTCCATAGACATCTGTTATAATAATGATTCGTTTCCGTTAGGCTTTTAGAGGATAACCAAAGCTCGGCTTTCTGTAACATGTATTGATTGTCATCCGAACGTACGATACGAGTATGTTATGTATCAAAGATATTTTTAGTGCTTACATATCTTTCAGGAAGTTTAAGTGTTCATGACTTATACTGTATCAAGATCCTTTCAGGACTAAGTTTGTTTTATGGGGTTGTTTTCTGTACTCTGCATGCATCTTTGCAGACTTGATGAATAGCGGCCAGTGCTATTTAAGAAGTTCAACATACCTAACTACTTTTGACATTATTTATCCGAAAAAGTAACTTTGGGGTTTCAAACACGCGTAAATTGGTCTATTTATCTATATTATAGGACAAACGTTGTTTGTCTGTCCATCAGTCACAGTCTCATGTCGTTCTCACCATGACTGCACTATGAAGAAGGTTTCACATGAATTCTTATGACAGTGAAAGGCTGAGGAAACACTAGCAAATGAGTGGAATATTCTGTTCAGAGTTTTGTTGGACTCTTCACACGAGGAAATGTTCTAATAATCAAATGACAACGAGCTCCGTTCAGAAAGATATCGTTGACATGGTTACAGACTCAACAGCAGTATAATAATACCCAATCAATTTACAAGTCGTATTGACTACAACTCTATAATGGAATATCAAAGAAATAGTACATTATCTTGACTACGAGAGTTATATTAGCCCCGACTATGATATCACGGACAGTTTCTTTAGAAGATCATGCACTGTTGATCAGCGAATCTCGGTCAGAAATGCAGCATGCTACATGCAAATTTTGCGCACATGCGTGAGTTTACCGGTTCTGTGACGTCGATTTACTGGTTCAGAACTCACAAACTCGCTCATTTGACTACCGTCTAAACCCGGCTTTGAAAAACGCGTTGGAAATTTTTTGGAGTTAAATTTTTGAAGGAATACAATAGGAATATAGTCATTTCATGTCAAAAATCATTGATACTTGGTACTGAAGTATTCGTCATTATACCAATGACCAGCTGACCATGACTTGTTGCCTTTGTAGATAAGGCTTAAGTCAGGTCCATCAGTCCATCAGTCACAGTCTCATGTCGTTCTCACCATGACTGCACTATGTAGAAGGCTTCACATGAATTCTTATGATGGTGCAGAACACTGAAGGTAGTTAGCTAAAAGAAGTTTCCAGTGGAACTGTCCATGGTGCCATAGTGACATGAAAGTGCCTTACAAAGCTTGTCAAAAGTATACAGTTTCCGCAGCCACCAACCTCCACTCTTACATAGGGAACTGCTAAGTTTACTGAGCTGGAACGCCACACTTCCACCGAGATCACAAAGCTGAACTACTGGGTCTTATTTACTTTGGTAGTGATGTCACCAAGAGAGGCCTGCAATGACGTTTCGGTCCCACACACAAGCCCTGCGTCTCCGGCATGGTGGCCTCATCGGTTAGAGTGCCTGACATGACAGCAACGTGCCGCGGGGCGTCTTGATTATGTCAGCTTTGTCTCATTACGAGATGGGGGATATTGGACTTCTGCTGCTCTGCCCTCCATCGGACAGACGAGGTACTGATCGTGTGGCGGATCCCCTCAAACTTATGCATTTGAACTGCAGACCGTGTGGCAACTCGCTTCCTTCTCACGAACAAGAACTAACTGCTGATCGCGTGGGAACTCGCTTCATTCTCATGCACATGAACCGTTGATCGCGTGGGAATTCGCTTCATTCTCATGCACATAAACCATTGATCGCGTGGGAACTCGTTCATTTGAAGCACATGAACTGTTCGTCGTATGGCAAATCACTGTTATTTCTACACACAAGCTATTGAAAGTGCGTTCCGTATCGAACCTCTCTAGCTCTACTCCCTGCGCTCGCTATACCTCGCCCTGCGCCGCCAAAATATTATACATTTACCTGTCATAGGTTAACTTTCTCACTGTACTCACTTTATCAGAATGCCACCTCACCCAAGGAGATGTAATTCTGTTTGGTGTTTACCTCCCCAAAGAGGAGATGTTTTCCTCGAGTTTGTTTCTTTGTCTGTCTTCCTGTCTCTTTGTCTGTCACTAAGATAACTCGAACCGTTACGAATACATCTTTTCAAAATCTACAGGGATTGTTAGGTATCCTACTAGAATCAGATGATTAACTTTTGGCGAAGATCCTTTCATCTGTTTGTCTGCCTTTTTTTCTTTATGCTATAAGGACAGATTTTTAAGCAACTTACACGAGTTGTTAGGTATATCACGAAAAGTAAATGAACAAATTTTTATGATGACCTGACTAATCGTTTGTTTGTGTCTGTGTTTGACTTTCTACTTGTCAGCAAAAAAAAAAAAAAACTCAAAAAGTTATCTACCGATCCTCATGAAATTTACAGGATTCTTAGCAATATTGAAAGAAATAACTTATTAAATTTTGGTGATGATCGATTGATCTGTTTGTGTGTTAGACTAATGTTTGTTAGCTGCATAACTTGAAAAGTTATGATCGGATCTTCAAGAAAATTACAGAAGTAGTTATTAATTTCAAAAGTCACAAATAAATGGATTTTCGTGCTGATAAAAAAGAAAACAGAGTCTCCGAACTAATTTTAATTCTTTTTTGCCGTTGCCTTGCTGGCAGAGGTATGCATTCTGAGGATGCTCAAGATATTAAGTCTATTATTTTTTTATTTATCAGGATTATTATTAATTGCCAGTAATTCATGGACAGAAAGTACTGACACTGACCCTGTAGCAGGGTCAGGAAGGTAATATCCCCAACTTCAGTTTATGTATGTTTCCAATGACTCCCGATTTACCGATGTATTTTCCCCGTTATTTTCTTTAATAATCTGCACTAGTCATTTGGACGCTCTTGAGCTAGATAAAAATATGGTGTAGTCATACGTAAAGTCAACGGGGAAATTCGAGACTGCAGTGGCGTATTTCGCCCGTCTCAACTTGTTAGAAACGTTGTACCTAATATGCAAGGACCAACGGTGAGTATCTAGCAGTTCTTTGTTTTAATGCAGCAGTTGTGGTCACTCTTTGAAATAATCTTTGTCTGAACGGTAACACATCTAAGTGTGCCGTTCATTGAAGCGTCTATTTTAATACAACAGTCGTGGTCACTCTTGAAAATAATTTTTGTCTGAACGGAAACATGTCTCAGGGTGCCGTTCATTGTAGCGTCGATTTTAATGGAGATGAAGTGGTCGCTCATGCAAATAATTTTTACCTGAGTGACCGAAAACAATAAGTTAGATCTGGGAATACTGAAGGCTTGCGGCACAGACGGGATGCAGGCCAACAGCTAATGCGTCGCCAGTGCGAGTGTGAGGTAGTCAGGTTCAACAGATGGTCCATAGCAATGGTTCTTTGAACCTTTATAAAATTGAGAGACAATGCCTTCGAGCAGCAGTACGCTGTCTAGTTTTTTTGTTTTAAGCTAGAGCGTATAATGACCTGTTTATAGGAACAGTGTTCATCATCACAGGTTTTAAGGTATTCTGAGGCCGAGAGTCGATTGGATATGAAGAAACCATTCAAGTCTAAGAACAGATAAAACATAGAAAAAGATCTGGGTTTTCGTGGGTTCCGGACATCGATTGACAATCAGAATGAACGTGAAAATGTTAAATTTGCTACGCACTCAACCATTTGCCAGATATTGACCAGTAATTGGAGGATAGGAAATGTCTTCGCAAAAATGATTAAAAAAAAGCTTTCGTATGATCGAAAGGAACGCAGGACAGAAACGAGTCTTCGCTGTCGAAACGGGTTGAATATGACCTTTATATGTTACAAATTTCAATTACACTGTACTAAAATCTGAAACAGCACAGTACTTGATAACATACATACCTTTGATCGAAATTGTAGAGGCTCGCTTTCAAAACACACAGAAAAAAATCACAAAGTTAATCACTATGGACTGTCTCTTGGCTCTACCTACCAACTTTGAATTGGCACTGAGGGTGGGTTTGATATCGGCTTGCATCCCACACAAACGGCAAGCCACCAGTGTTGCCATATCTATCGTACCGTTACCAGTGTTGCCATATCTATCGTACCGTTACCAGTGTTGCCATATCTATCGTACCGTTACTGGTCTCTTCCCCTTATGAACACACATCGTACGTCGCCGCATGTCTCTCATTAAATTGTAACACCAGCTCTCATGTAATTGATTATGCAAAGTGCGAGAGCATAAAACAATGTAGATAAAGCAGGTCACATAGGGACAACATATGATAATGTAACTCGCAGAGCGCTATTGTCCCTTTGGAAGAGCAATACTCTATTGTTTTCATCTGAGAAACGTGCATAAGGATGATGATAAATGCAATTGTTATTGCATGCATTTACCTAAATTCAGATATGATCAGTACATAACTTTTCGTTTTCGTGAACCCTAGGGAATCATGAGCGTTACTGTTGGACGGACATGGAAATATCTTCTCAAGTTTACTGATGTTTTCTTGTTCTTACAGTTTTCACGAACCGCACATTTTCGCAAACGGCTTGGAATGGACAGACGTGCGGCGTTATTTACCCACTTTAGCCTCCACAAGACCACAAGCCTCGCTATTGCACACGGGAACTTCCGATATCGTTCGAAAGCGGCGCTCATAACTGCAATATTAAAGCGAGCTGCCCGAGTGATGCTCGCGGCACTCCAAGCGTCGGGTCCAATTTCTTCGAATGTTCCATTAGCTGTGGCACTCCAAGGCGCAGTAGACCTTGCCTGCAGCCACCTGGGGACACTCCCGTCGCCATTTGTCACAATATATGATACTGTACGTGTCTCTAAGTTGTCTAAACGCAGCCCGTTATGGTCTTCACATTAGCATCAACCAGCCCAGTCAATAGATATCAATATGACATCAGAGGTAGGTTCATGTTACAACAATAACTACTTAGGATCTATGCAGTTGCAACGAGTCTCTAACTTCTCTAAATGCTACGTTTATGGTCTTTACGTTGGCTTCAAACTACTCCTTTGATATCAATAATATGGTACTAAAGGAAGGTTTATTGTTTAACAGCTACTGATGATCATTGCGCTTGTGCTTGCAAATGCCTAAGGCCGCTCATGTCCGATGTCTTCTTCCACGGCCTTTCTGCATGACATCGGCTGGATTGCTGGTAGCTCACAGCAGTTTTGACAGCAGTTTTGGCTGAAATTAATATAGCAGGTCACAGAGCTAGGTATTTTATTTCTTAGGCGTTTAGACCATCTAGTTTCGAATAAGATGTCAGTACGTACCGATAAATACGTCACTAAATAGAAGTAAATATTTAATTTATCTTGTTTTACTGGCGCCTGTGAAGTCAATCAGCAAAAAGACACAAAAAGAGAGGAAAGCTTCTCCTTTTCGGAATGGATTCCTTCTTCAGTGCAAAAACTGTCCATTATTATAGGAACTTGAAAATTTCTAATGGGAGCACATTTTTGAGACCTATGTTGTCACGTTCCCTAAAGTTATGGAAACTCGTTTTTTATCACCACTAATTTTATTTAGAAGACTCCTTGTTTTGTACATCGTGTGTTGCGTATTAAAAAACTATTTCTTCCTCCTTTTCATGAGTTTTTCTAACTTACTTTCCTCTGGGTTACACTATAAAGATAAGATTAGTATTTACTCTGATCCAGAGCGAACGCTCAGTTGTTTTATTCTTTTTAGGTGAAGGAAGAAGCTTTTTTTTTTTTTGTTGTGTTGCTTTTAATAATTGTATGATATACCCCGATCGGAATATCTAAGGCAAAAAGCCGATAACTCTAGAGCAGAGCATATAATGACATCGGCTGCTTTGTGCCGACACCGATGCACTGGAGATGTGACACGCCGTTGATAGGCTATAAATACTAGCCAGTACATGCAGCAGACAGACTTTTACCTGTGCCGGCAAACCATCCGGTCTGTGCTCGCGGGTGTGACACCGAAACATACCGCCAGAAGACCTATCAACCCTAAAGGTCTAATATCTACAGAGTGCTTGTGCATAGACACTTGCATAAAGCACCAATATATGCATATTGTATAGCGCTATTGACTACCTGAACGTAGTGTCAGGATAATCGTGCTACAGACCATAAATATATTGAATACGAGTAACTCTGTGTGTTACTGCCAACAACTGGCAAACCTGCAGTTATCTGCAATACTAGTGAAGAGTCCTAAAATATACCCCGATACCACTGATAGGAGATCATTGAAGATAGAGACCTACCTACAGACTATTATTGAGAGTGTCTGCTAGCAGTTCTAACTAGGAACCCTTGTATGATACAATAGAGACCTGTGCTGGTGTCGCCTGCCCGAGCAGTGGCAACGCGAACCAGTGCGCCTGCCGGAGCGTGTTTGGTGGTTATTGACGATACAGCAGTAAGACCCCCAACCTCGCGCCCGTACAGCTTTTCCAAACTTTATTTCTCAAATAACTCCAGGGCGGAAATATATGTTTTTCTCGGATGATAGGTATACTGTAATTCCGAGTTGAACATCTTGGTATAAAAGAGAAAAATACAATTAAACTTTCATTCTATTTCCCTTCTAAAGACTAATAAACATGCTAGTCCAAAGAACGAGTTTCCTCAGCTAATAGTCCAAATGTTTCGTTGAGCTCTCTAAAACAAGCCTTTGAGTTAACCCCCCCCCCAAGATGTAAAACTGTTACCCGTCAGCTCAGTCTGCTCAGCTAAGTCCATTTAATTAATTTACGGAAGCTTTTTCAAACTTGGATTGAATTATAACTTAGACTTCATTTCAAGTTTGTGCTGTTTAACCAAACAAATCAACTTATTCGGACGCGAAAATGACGAAATTAGTTCTTTTGACTAGCGTGTGCATAGGTTCTAGAAATTTCAAATTTATCTGTGGTGTAATTTCAGGAAAGAATCTTCACGAGCTAACCTTATTATCCAGGAAATTCTAAATGTCAACAACAGTTTACCATTAGATAAGCTGTTCCTCGTTTTAGTGCACGGCATTAAACACTTTACATTATATTTTCAGAAGTTTCTACCACTCATTCAAGTTTCTTCCGGGCTGCATGCCTTGTTGCGTGAAATCCTCGCTTGCAAAAAAAAAAAAAAAAACTCACGCAAGGAAGCAAAGTCTTTAATCAAAACCGCTAAATTTTCTATTACAGGCTCCGTTTGATAAGGAAAGCTTTAATCAGCCGAGCTCGATTCTTGCCGGCTTGGTTGATCAAAGCTTCCAGCAATTTTTGATTCAAAAATAGACTCAGCTTTGTGTACTTTGCCGGAACTGCGATGTAGCCCCACGCGCTGTTCAAAGTTTTCTATACCTCTTAAGAGCCGGCATCAAGCTGCTTTAAGCTCCAGTCTTATCTCACAAGATGATATTTATTCCAATCCTATATGGACCAATAAAACTTTAGTTTCTCCTAGTGAGAGCATTATTTGAAATTTCACTTTTTGTAGTACACCACTCTTTGCAAGGGTAAGGCATGATCGGCATTTTCAAGACGAACTTGATAATTTCTATCTTGAGGCTATCTACCAATCGTTAAAAGATACCAGTCACCTAAGGTATCCAATCATCTGCAAACCGATGTAAGTATTGTGTCAGTGAATGTCTATTCGTAGTAATATTCTTGTCGATAGCTCACAGTTGTATATAGGGCTGAACTCTCAGATGCCATAACTGCACGAAGGTTGCCTTAGTTAAGGTTATGCCATTTCTTATACAAACCGTATGGCTTCATTAAGCGTAGACTTTATAGTCTGACTCAACAGAATACCGTTTTCTCTGCTGTATGTGGTTTTGATCCGTTTTTTATACATACTTAATTGAAAATAGGACATGCTTTGACGCCATGCACAATGGCGCATTCACAATGACGTAAGCCTCCACTACGAGACGAATGACAGACAACACGAGATGTGTCGGGTTAGTACAGCTAAACTCCCGCTGCCTACGACGATGGGCACATTTTGATTTTCCTAGAAAGTGCAGTAATTTCTGGCCTATAGCAATTGTGTTAACCATATATCACGATCAGCTTACAAATAGCTTTAACTTTAACTTGACCCCACACATCAACTGGGAAATCCACAGGCACTGATTCGTTCTGCAGATAGATACCTACTCGCTTCCAGGAGACTACATGGTAGCAGCCAATCACAGCCTGTCAGAGCTGTGGTGTCAGAGACGGAAGGCGCATTGGACAAATGCGACTCCTCAACCGTCCCCATCTCTGCTTACGTCAGTGCCACCACTATGGAGCGTTAATGCTAGAAACGCTGAAGCTGCACTTCAAGTATCACAAAAATCTACCTGGTTTCTGGGGAGGCGAGCGTGGCAAACTCAGCACTCTAGCAACTCGAGATTTTAGGTGAATTTTTGTAAGAAACAGTTTATGAAGGCAGAGGTGGGCGCATGAACCTTTTTTGGCTTCCGAATTCGAATCTTCGCCGGTTTGGGGTCCGAACCTACGAATAACGAACCCAATTTTCAAAATTTCGGTACGAACTTTATTTTGAACATTTGTTCGAGAACCTCCGAATTTTTACTAGATAGCAAAATGAACCTTAATTCCAATACCTTACGGACATATCCAAACCTGGATATTACTCATTACGAATCTAAAGTTAAGGCTTTCCGATTAAAAAATTGGATATCTAGATTATGCACAGCAACGGTTGAAGAATGTTTGACTATTATAGCCACTGGTGGCTGCTGGTCACTAAGGCCGTGTTCACACGTACCTCACCGTAAAGTGTTTCATCACGAAAATGAACACGAGCTGTGCGTCAACTTTTCTGTAGCTGACCACCTTGGAAGCGACCTTCATTCAAATGAATGACGCCACACGTTCACTAATGATACCGTTTCCATAGAGTTTTGCTTAGCCTATAGCTATATCGTGTCAGTTTGAAGTTACATTCGTATCCCATTATCTTATTGTCTGAATTTGATTCTGAACAACCTGTTTTAAAAACAATAAAGCCTGATAAACTGATAAAATTGAAATCTGCACGCTACAATCCGCTTCGTAGTCAAATCAAAAATGGCGTCAGTGTTCTTAAAACATTTCAGCCTGATTTTTTAAATAATAATAAAGTAATTCTGATCGTTAAAGTGAGGGTAAACAAGCTTTTTTTTTGGCCTATTCATCATTTGAAACCGCTATAAAGGGCAAATCAAGCATTTATTGGTTCTCTTTACTGAATTTGAACCACGCATTGTGTTCAAAAAGGGACATGCCTCATCCTTAAGTCTCTCACGTTTGTTGCGGTTGCTTCTATCACATCGCGCCGCATCCCTCATCGTGACGCCGTAATGCGTTCAGTCAAATTAACGGACGCGGCGCTTTTTTTTTCGGTAGAAAGAGTAGCAGTAAATGCGGGAGACTGAAGAATGAAGTGGGTACGTCCCTTTTTATTGAACGATCCGCGTCATTCAAGTTCAGTAAATAGAATCTATAAAAATTACGGAAATTATCCTCCATAGCATTTTCAAATCATGAAAAAGTTGACAAAAATGCCTTTTACCGTCACTCTAACGATCAGAACCACTGTATTCCCGTTAAATACAAGAAAACTAGATGACCAGAAAATGTTAAAAGAACACTGACGCCATCTTTAACAGGTACGACAACGAAGGGAATTACTGCGTGCTGATTTCACTTTCATCGGTTTATCTGGCTATAAAGATTTTGAAAATAGGCAGTTCCTATCAAAATAAATCTTTATGATCTTAGGATACGAATGTGACTTCAAACCAAGGCAAAATATAAGCGAAATGTAAAGAAACGAAATCATAACTGAACTCACGGCGTCATTCATTTGAATGAAGATCCCCTCTACGAGTGGACATCGACAGAAAAAAATAACTCAAAGCTCGTTTTCATTTTCGTGATTGAACACGTTATGATGAGGGAGGTGTGAACTCGCCCTTACCAGCATTTTGAATGAGTGGCAGCCAGCTGCGGTTACAACATGACGAGTCTGTGTGTAACAGATAAGGCAACGAGATAACGAGGTTGACACCACGAGTTTATTTCCAAGTTCAAAGAAGGGTAGTCCAGGCAGTAGCTACTACTAGTCATTGTATCACATTACTACACACAGTCACACAGGCTTGCATATCGAATGCATTTCAAGTGTAGTAAGTGGCAATTAACAATGCTCACCGTTACATCATTGTATTCATCGTCGTGGTTGAAATGACGATGACATAATGTGTTAGCTTAAGCCTTACACAGCACTTTCAGCACTTAAAAAATAAAGAACTGCTTCTACTGGTACATGAGACACACTTGCTTCCAGGTCGCCAAACTCTAATGTCGTTTCCAGAAGTAATAGAAACGTGGTTGTTGATTGCGGGTATATAGGTACTATATATCGCCGAATAATAGTCCCACACGTACATGCAATCATCCAGAAATGCAGCTCACAGCCTGGCCATTTTTTCGAGTAAGATAAATACAGTAGGAACATTTGGCCTCGCTATGCATAACTGCCTGGTTCGTATCCTGCAAGCCACCTACTCTACAGTATATAGGGGTCTCCTATGCGGCACTTGTATATAAGTAAAAACAAAGTCATGCAGTTAAGTGTTAAAATTGGCAACAAAATGAATTCCCTGCACTAGAGATAGCGACAAGCGCTAATTAGACTCGGTGCAGAAACCTGTAGCCTGCAGCACTGCACAACTTCACGACGCAGGAGCTTGACTAAGGAGGTTTAATTTATGTTAAACCTCCTTGTGAGTGACATATACTAAGACGAAGAGGTTTAATACCGTAGACCCATTAACCCTCCTTTACTGATTCAATGCCCACTAGGCGCAAAGTACACGATCTTGACACAAGCCCCGAACAGACATTACAGACACACACGGCAACGTTGCCTCAACATCCTTGCGTTCATTTCACTTAATGGGCTTTACGTAACTAGTATGTAAATCTAGTACTAGTGCAGTATATTCTCCAAGCTTCCCTTCAAGTATTGCATGGGCAATCTACCCAAAGTTTTTCAGAAGTCTTCGGTCAGGTGAAGTCGTTACACAGAACCAGCATGGGATATTCCCAGATCTCCCATTTCAACATTGAAGGGGCAATGGACCCAAAGTTTTGTTTGAAGCCTTCGGTGAGGTGAAGTTGTTACAAGACTCACATGAGTTGAGGCTTAACTGTGGTATTTCTTGGGCTTCCCTGTACAGTGAGACCAGCAGCGGCCACACTTTGCAACCTGGCCCACCAACTACAGTCCCAACGTAATTTCTAGCTCAAAGTTTAAATGATGGTTTGAACTTGAAGGGCTTTGAGTTTAAAGCTCTTGCGTAATAAGAGCCGCCTCTCCGCTTTTCTTAGGCTTACATTAGAGATTAATTTCTAGGATATTAGTTGAGTTAGTGTGCATCTTAATTGATTAATATAAATGGAATTGAATTGGGTACACTATTGACACCAATAAGGATTCGTGATTATGTTGTATTTACATTTAAAAGTATAAATTTCGGTAGCATTTGCTTGTTGAACGCTGTAATGGTGAATAAAAACATGCCATTTCGTGTACGTATGGTCATCTGGTGAAGCAAGTGTACTTCATAATAAGATAGTAATGGTGCACTACCCCACAGTGTTCTTATGCATACGTCGATGATGAATCTCTAGAATAATAACTGTGAATTTATAGATGCGTATTGTATTTTAATTTAGGTGGAATTTAAGTTACTATATGTATGATTACAACATTGCGTTGGAAGAGATACCTTCTCGAAATTCTTAGACATAACTTAGTAGGGTATTATTTAGGTCGTAATCAAACTTAATTAATGTAGAGTTAGGTTATATCTTTATGATAAGGCGTGCTTATGCGAGTCACCTCCTCTCAAATCTTAGGCTTAATTGCGTGGTGTATTTTTAAACTTCAGTTGAACTTTGAGTTGCGTGTTGGTCACATGAATTTATATAGTACCAAGTTTATACGGTCATAATTGGCCGTATAACGGCCAATTCACGGATTTTCTCTCTTTCGAGAAGTTTTCGTTTCAGGAACTTTCTCTAGTTTAGGATTCTCTGTTTGGGGAGTGCATACACAGAGCTACCAGCTGAGCAAATGCAAACATATTAGTGTACTTTTCAAGAGAGAGGAGTTCCAAAGTAGGATGTGCAGAATTTTAAGCTCTTCCCAATAGACACAAAAGCATCAGGCACTTTGTGTCGAGGATTGAACTCGACGAATGCAGAAAGATGATTATACTTCTGAATTCGGCGAATGTTATAAACGTATCTATACTACCTGGGCAAATACTAAAATTGTTCTACTTATCAATGGAAAAAATAACGTAATTAGATTTCATCGCTGGGTCACTATAGCATAAACCGCATCGCTAAGTGCACCTTCTACTCGTAGCTGAGAAAAGTAGCATGAACACATTATATCGAGCACCTACCTTGGCAAATTCGGAATTATTCTAGCTTAGGACAATAACAAACATGTCGTATCGAGGTCCCTCTGAACTTTACCTTCCAGCAAACCAAATAAGCTGAAACACAGCGTATCGAGGTCCCACCTTGACAAATGTAGAACTTGCACCTTCCAGCAGACAAAATCAAATAAAACACAGCGACGAGGACCTGCCTTCCCTGGAGAACAGTTGCCCTCGTGTACGGAGCCTCTTTCTTCTATTCCAGATCGCATCGCCTCCGGCCAGTAGCGCACGGGATGCTGCCGCCATTGCTTTTATATAATTT
>LQNS02276620.1:13505650-13516029 GCA_001587735.2 Parhyale hawaiensis
AGTCTAAACCTGCGAGAACTCGATCTATTTTTATACCACATCAGTATGCATTTCAGTTGCCCCTTTAAGCTCTGACGTCACCGCATAAAGCGGGCAGAGTTGAACAATCTTTGCAACATGGATTATACGTTCCTGGTTGCCACTCAACCTAGCAGTTCTTTGTTTTAATACAGCAGTCGTGGTGACAGTTGGAAATAATCTTTGTCTGAACGGTAACATGTCTCAGGGTGCCGTTCATTGTAGCGTCCATTTTAATGCAGCAGACGTGGTCGCTCATGGAAATAATTTTTACCTGAGTGATAGTGCGAGGTAAGAAAATTAAGTAATAAGACCGAAAACAGTGCGTTAGCTCTGGCAATGTTCAAGGCTTGCGGCACGGACGGGATGCAGGCCAACAGCTAATGCGACGCCAGTGCAAGTATGAGGTAGGCAGATTCAACAGATGGTCCATAGTGATGGTTTTTTGAACCTTTTTAAAATTGAGAGACAATGCTTTCGAACAGCAGTACGCTGTCTAATTTTTTATTTTAAACTCGGGCGCCGCATAATAACTAAAACAAGTTTATAGAGGCAGTGTTTCATTCAGGCCGAGAGTCGATTGAATATGAAGAAACCTTTCAACTGTAAGAACAGATGAAACAAAGAAAAAAGATCTGGGTTCTCGAGGGTTCCGGACATCGATTGACAATCAGAATGAACGTGAAAACGTTAAATTTGCCACGCACTGAACCATTTGTCAGATTTTAACCAGTCAATGGAGGATGGGAAATGTCTCCGCGAAAATGATTAAAAAAAAGCATTCTTATGATTGAAAGGAAACCAGGACAGAAACGAGGCTTCGCTGTCAAAACGGGTTGAATATGACCTTTATATGATATATATTTTAATTACACTGTGCTAAAATTTGAAACAGCACAGTACTTGATAACATACATACTTTTGATCGAAATTGTAGAGGCTCGTTTTCAAAACACACAGAAAAAAAATCACAAAGGTAATCACTATGGAGCATCTCTTGGCTCTACCGACCTACTTTGAATTGGCACTGAGGGTGCGCCTGATGTCGGCTTGCATCCCATACAGACGGCAAGCCCCCAGTGTTGCCATATCTATCGTACCGTTACCAGTGTTGCCATATCTATCGTACCGTTACCAGTGCTGCCATATCTATCGTACCGTTACCAGTGTTGCCATATCTATCGTACCGTTACCAGTGTTGCCATATCTATCGTACCGTTACCAGTGCTGCCATATCTATCGTACCGTTACCAGTGTTGCCATATCTATCGTACCGTTACCAGTGCTGCCATATCTATCGTACCGTTACCAGTGTTGCAATATCTATCGTACCGTTACCAGTGCTGCCATATCTATCGTACCGTTACCAGTGCTGCCATATCTATCGTACTGTTACCAGTGCTGCCATATCTATCGTACCGTTACCAGTGCTGCCATATCTATCGTACTGTTACCAGTGCTGCCATATCTATCGTACTGTTACCAGTCTCTTCGCTTTATGAACACACATCGTACGTCTCCGCATGCCTCTCATTTGTAACACCAGCTTGCATGTAATTGATTATGCAAAGTGCGAGAGAATAACACAAAGTAAATAAAGCAGGTCACATAGGGACAACATATGATGATGTTACTCGCAGAGGGCTATTGTCCCTTTGGAACAGCAATACTCTATTGTTTTCATCTGAGAAAACGTGCATAAGGACGCTGCTAAATGCAATTGTTACCGCATGCACTTAACTACCTTCAGATATGATCAATAACTTTTCGTTTCCGTGAACCCTAGGAATCATAAGCGTTACTGTTGGACGTACATGGGAATATCTTCTCAAGAGTTACTGATGTTTTCTTGTTCTTCCAGTTTTCACGAACCGCACATTTTCGCAAACGGCTTGGAATGGACAGACGTGCGGCGTTATTTACCCACTTTAGCCTCCACAAGACCACAAGCCTCGCTATTGCACACTGGAACTTTCGATATCGTTCGAAAGCGGCGCTCATAACTGCAATATTAAAGTGAGCTGCCCGAGTGATGCTCGCGGCACTCCAAGCGTCGGGTCCAATTTCTTCGAATGTTCCATTAGCTGCGGCACTCCAAGGCGCAGTAGACCTTGCCTGCAGCCACCTGGGGACACTCCCGTCGCCATTTGTCACAATATATGATACTGTACGTGTCCCTAAGTTCTCTAAACGCAGCCCGTAATGGTCTTTACATTAGCATCAACCAGCCCAGTCAATAGATATCAATATGACACCAGAGGTAGGTTCATGTTACAACAATAACTGCTTAGGATCTATGCAGTTACAACGAGTCTCTAACTTCTCTAAATGCTCCGTTTATTGTCTTTACTTCGGCTTCAAAGTACTCTTTTGATATCAATAATATGGCACTGAAGGAAGGTTTATTGTTTAACAGCTACTGATGATCTTTGCGCTTGTGCTTGCAATGCCTAAGCCCGCTCATGCACTTCCGATGTCTTCTTCCACGGCCTCTCTGCTAGTTCTGGCTGAAATAAACATAGAAGGACAGAGAGCTAGGCATTTTATTTCTTGGTCGTTTAGACCATCTAGTGTCGAATAAAGTGTCGGCACGTACAGAGAGATACGTCACTAAATCGAAGTTAATATTAAATTTATCTTGTTTAACTGGCGCCTGTGAAGTCAATTAGCAAAAAGGCACAAAAAGAGAGGAAAGCTCCTCCTTTTGGGAATGGATTTTTTCTTCAGTCCAATATTGTCCCTTATTTTAGGAACTTGAAAATTTCTAATGGGAGCACACTTTTGAGAACTATGTTGTCACTTTCCCTAAATTTATGAAAACACGTTTTTTATCATCACTAATTTTATTTAGAATACTCCTTGTTTTGTACATCGTGTGTTACGTACTAGAAAACTACTGTATTTCCTCCTCCTTTTCATGAGTTTTCTATAACTTCCCAGCCTTTGGGTTACACTATAAAGATAATACCAGTATTTACTTTGATTCAGAGCGGACGTTCAGTTGTTTTCTTTTTTTTTAGGTGATGGGAGAAGTTTCTTTTTACTGGGTCGCTTTTAATAGTTCTACTGCATACCCCGATCGGAATATCTTAGGCAAAAAGCCGATAACTCTAGAACAGAGCATACAATGACATTGGCTGCTTTTCCAAACTTCATTATTTCGGTATGAATTCTCAGTTTTCTCAAATAACTCCAGGGCGGAAGTATATGTTTTTCTCGGATGAGAGGTATACTGTAAATCTTGGTATAAGGGAGAAAAATACAATAAAATTTTTATGCTATTTCCATTCTTAAGACTAGTACACCTGTTAATTCAAAGAATGAGTTTCCTCAGCTAATGGTCCAAATTTTTCGTTGAGCTCTCTGAAACAAACCTCTGAGTTACCCTCCCCCCCCAAGATGTAAAAATGTTAGCCGTCAGCTCAGTCTTCTCAGCTAGGTCCATTTAATTAATTTACGGACTCTTTTTCAAACTTGGATTGAATTAAAACTTAGACTTCATTGCAAGTTTGTGCTGTTTAACTGAACACATCAACTAATTAAGACGCGGAGATGACGAAATTAGTTCTTTTGACTAGCGTGTGTACAAGCAGAAAAGTATGTTCTTTCCGATAAAAAACACCTGGTTTCTTATCACTAACGACGTAATATTTTAGCTACAGAGCATTAATAATTAATCGTAAAAGACACTGTTGTTCATCACAACGCTCTTGTTCATCTGTTGTTCATCGCAAACGACAATATGCATTGACGCAAATTCAAAAGACAAGGTAATTTACAGTTAACTAATTTTGCTTAATGGCGAACAACCATTTTTCTGTGTGTACATGCTCTAGCTAGAAATTTCAAATTTATCTGTGCTGTTATTTTCAGGAATGAATCTGCACGAGCTAACCTTATTATCCAGGAAATTCTAAATGTCAGCAACAGTTTACCATTAGATAAGCCTAAATTGTTCCTCATTTTAGTGCACTCCATTACACACTTTACATTATATTTTCAGAAGTTTCTATCACTCATTCAGGTTTCTTCCGGGCTGCATGCCTTCTTGCGTGAAGTTCTCCCTTACAAAAAAAAAAAAAAAACTCACACAAGGAAGCAAAGTCTTTAATCAAAACCGCTAAATTTTCTATTACAGGCTCCGTTTGAAAAGGAAAGCCTTAATCAGCCGAGCTCGATTCTTGCCGGGTTGGTTGATCAAAGCTTCCAGCAATTTTTGTTTCAAAAATAGACTCAGCTTTGTGTACTTTGCCGGAACTGCGATGTAGCCCCAGGCGCTGTTCATAGTTTTCTAAACCTCTTAAGAGTCAGTATTAAGCTGCTTTAAGCTCCAGCCTTATTTCACAAGCTGACATTTATTTCAATCCTATGCTGACAAATAAAACTTTAGTTTCTCCCAGTGAGAGCTTTATTTGAAATTTCACTTTTTGTATTACACCACTCTTTGCAAGGTTAAGGTATGATCGGCATTTTTCAGACGAACTTGATAATTTCTATCTTGAGGCTATCTACCAATCGTTAAATCTACAAGCCGATGTAAGTATTGTGTCAGTTAATGTCTATTCGTATAGTAATATTCTTGTTGACCGCTTACAGTTGTATATAGGCTGAACTCTCAGATACCATAATTGCACGAACGTTGCCTTAGTAAAGGTTATGCCATTTCTTAAACAATACAATACCGTAAGGCTTCATTAAGCGTAGACTTTATGGTCTGACTCTCAACAGTATACCGTTTTCTCTGCTGTCTGTGGTTTTGATCCACTTTTTATGCATACTTAGTTGAAAGTAGGACATACCTTGACGCCATGCACAATGGCGCACTCACATGACGTAAGCCTCCACTACGAGACGAGCGACAAACACGAGATGTGTCGGGTTACTACAGCTAAACCCCCGCTGCCGACGACGATCAGCTTACAAATAGCTTTAACGTAAAGGTAAACAACTTGACCCAACACCTCAACTGGGAAATCCACAGGCACTGATTCGTTCTGCAGATAGATACCTACTCGCTTCCAGGAGACTGCACGGCAGCAGCCAATCATAGATTATCAAAGCTGTGGCGTCAGAGACGGAAGGCGCATTGGACAAATGCGACTCCTCAACCGTCCCCATCTCTGCTTACGTCAGTGCCACCACTATGGAGCGTTAATGCTAGAAACGCTGAAGCTGCACTTCGAGTATCACAAGAACTTACCTGGTTTCTGGGGAGGCGAGCGTGGCAAACTCAGCACTCTAGCAACTCGCCATTTTAGGTAAACCTTTGTCAGAAACAGCTTATGAAGGCAGAGGTGGGCGCACGAACCCTTTTCTGGCTTCCGAATCTTCGCCGGTTTGGGGTTCTGAACCTACGAATAACGAACCCAATTTTCAATATTTCGGTGCGAACATTCATTCCGAACATTTGTTCGAGAACCTCCGAATCTTTACTAGATAGCAAAATGAACCTTAATTCCAGTACCTTACGAACACTTTCAAACCTGAATATTACTCATTACGAATCTAAAGTTAAGGCTTTCCGATTAAAAAATTGGATATCTAGATTATGCAGAGCAACGGTTGAAGAATGTCTGACTATTGTAGCCACTGGTGGCTGCTCGTCACTAAGGCCATGTTCACACCTACCTCACCGTAAAGTGTTTCATCACGAAAATGAACACGAGCTGTGCGTCAACTTTTTCTGTCGCTGACCACGTGGAAGCGACTTTCATTCAAATGAATGACGCCACACGTTCACTAATGATACCGCTTCCTTAGAGTTTTGCTTAGCCTATAGCTATATCGTGTCAGTTTGAAGTTACATTCGTATCCCATGATCTTATTGTCTGAATTTGATTCGGAACAGCCTGTTTAAAAAAAAAAATTAAAGCCTGATAAACTGATAAAATTGAAATCTGCACGCTGCAATCTGCTTAGTAGTCAAATCAAAGATGGCGTCAGTGTTCTTAAAACATTTTCAGCCTGAGTTTTTAAGCAAGAATGAAGTAATTCTGATCGTTAAAGTGAGGGTAAACAGGCTTTTTTTGGCCTATTCATCATTTGAAACCGCTATAGAGGGCAAATCAAGCATTTATAGGTTCTGTTTACTGAATTTGAACGACGCAGTGTATTCAAAAAGGGACATGCTTCATCCTTAAGTCTCTCACGTTTGTTGCGTTTGCTTCTATCACATCGCGCCGCATGCCTCATCGTGACGCCGTAATGCGTTCAGTCAAATTAAGGGACGTGGCGTTTTTTTTGGTAGATAGAGTAGCAGAAAATGCGGGAGACTGAAGAATGAAGTAGGTACGTCCCTTTTTATTGAACTATCCGCGTCATTCAAGTTCAGTAAACAGAATCTATAAAAAATACGGAAATTATCCTTCATAGCATTTTCAAATCATGAAAAAGTTGACAAAAATGCCTTTTACCGTCACTCTAACGATCAGAACCACTGTATTCCCGTTAAATACAAGAAAACTAGATGACCAGAAAATGTTAAAGGAACACTGACGCCATCGTTAATACGACAACGAAGGGAATTACTGCGTGCTGATTTCACTTTCATCGGTTTATCTGGCTATAAAGATTTTGAAAATAGACAGTTCCTATCAAAATAAATCTCTATGATCTTAGGATACGAATGTTACTTCAAACCAAGGCAAAATATAAGCGAAATGTAAAAAAATGAGATCATAACTGAACTCACGACGTCATTCATTTGAATGAAGATCCCCTCTACGAGTGGACATCGACAGAAAAAAATAACTCAAAGCTTGTTTTCATTTTCGTGATTGAACACGTTATGATGAGGGACGTGTGAACTCGCCCTTACCAGCATTTTGAATGAGTGGCAGCCAGCTGCGGTTACAGCATGACGAGTCAGTGTGTAACAGATAAAGCAACGAGATAACGAGGTGGACACCACGAGTTTATTTCCAAGTTCAAAGAAGGGTAGCCCAGGCAGTAGCTACTACTAGTCATTGTTTCACATTACTACACACAGTCACACAGGGTTGCATATCGAATGTATTTCAAATGTAGTAAGTGGCAACAATGCTCACCGTTACATCATTGTAGTCATCGTCGTGGTTGAAATGACCATGACATAATGTGTTAGCTTAAGCCTTACACAGCACTTAAAAAATAAAGAACTGCCTCTACTGGTACATGAGACACACTTGCTTCAAGGTCGCCAAACTCTAATATCGTTTCCAGAAGTGATAAAAACGTGGCGGTTGATTGCGGCTATATAGGTACTATATATCGCCGATTAATAGTCCCATACGCACATGCAATTATCCAGAAATGCAGCTCACAGCCTGGCCATTTTTTCGAGTAAGATAAATACTGTAGGCGCATTTGGCCTCGCTACGCATAACTGCCTGGTTCGTATCCTGCGAGCCACCTACTCTACAGTATATAGGGGTCTCCTATGCGGCACTTGTATATGAGTAAAAACAAAGTCATGCAGTTAAGTGTTAAAATTGGCAGTAAAATGAATTCCTTGGACTAGAGATAGCGACAAGCACTAATTAGAGTCGGTGTAGAAACGTGTAACCTGCAGCATAGTACAACCTCACGACGCAAGAGCTTGACTAAGGAGGTTTAATTTATGTTAAACCTCCTTGTGAGTGACAGATACTGAGATGAGGAGGCTTAATGCCGTAGATCCATTAACCCTCATTTACTGATTCAATGCCCTCCAGGCGCAAGGTACACGACCTTGACACAAGCCCCGAACAGACATTACAGACACACACGGTAACGTCGCCTCAACATCCCTGCGTTCATTTCGCTTAACGGGCTTTACGTAACTAGTATGCATATCTAGTACTAGTGCAGTATATTCTCCAAGCTTCCCATCCAGTATTGCATGGGCAATCTACCCAAAGTTTTTCAGAAGTCTTCGGTCAGGTGAAGTCGTTACACAGAACTAGCATGGGATATTCCCAGATCTCCCATTTCAACATTGAAGGGGCAATGGACACAAAGTTTAGTTTGAAGCCTTCGGTGAGGTGAAGTTGTTACAAGACTCACATGAGTTGAGGCTTAACGGTGGTATTTCTTGGGCTTCCCTGTACAGTGAGACCAGCAGCGGCCACACTTTGCAACCTGGCCCACCAACTACAGTCCCAACGTAATTTCCAGCTCAAAGTTTAAATGATGGTTTGAACTTGAAGGGCTTTGAGTTTAAAGCTCTTGCGTAATAAGAGCCGCCTCTCCGCTTTTCTTAGGCTTACTTTAGGGATTAATTTCTAGGATATTAGTTGAGTTAGTGTGCATCTTAATTGATTAATTTATATGGAATTGAATTGGGTACACTATTGACACAAATAAGGGTTCGTGATTATGTTGTATTTACATTTAAAAGTCTAAATTTCGGTAGCAGTTTGCTTGTTGAACGCTGTAATGGTGAATACAAACATGGCATTTCTTGTACGCATGGTCATCTGGTGTAGCAAGTGTACTACATAATGAGATAGTAATGGTACACTACCCCACAGTGTTCTTATGCATACGTCGATGATGAATGTCTAGGATAATAAATGCTAATTGATAGATGCGTATTGTATTTTAATTTAGGTGGAATTTAATTTGCCATGTATGATTACAAAATGGCGTTATAAGAGATGCTTTCTCGAAGTTCTTAGACGTAACTTAGTGGGGTATTATTTAGATCGTAGTTAATATGAATTAATGTAGAGTTACGTTATATCTTTATGATAAGGCGTACTTATGCGAATCACCTCTTCTCAAATCTTAGGCTTAATTGGGTGGTATATTTTTAAACTTTCAGTTGAACTTTGAGTTGCGTGTTGGTCACATCGTATTTAGCATGAATTTATATAGTACCAAGTTTATACGGTCACAATTGGCATGCATATGCTAGCTATCTCCAAACCAATCTTGAAGTTAAATTGGCGGTAATTTTCAGAATTTGAATTGCGTATTATTTACTTTGTAATCGAACTGATGTCATGTGTACACAATGCAACACATGCTCTCACTGAGCAGCGCACTGACCATTATATTTATTCTAGCTCAACAGTACCATATGGAGACAATTATGTATCAATTGATGTTTCACGCGTGTAGGATACTTCTGAGATGTACTTTATTACTAAATTTTTTGAAATTCTCTATTTTTTTTGTATCTTGAGTTCTTTCTTTCTGACAGTAATTCGCACTGACAATCGTCACCCATCATTATATTTGTGTAAATAGGTATTCTGGTTTACTGAAACTTACATGATTGATAAGTGCACTTTCCAATAAAGAGAAATGTTAACCGTCGAGAGTTTTGGTTGTTTTCGAGTAGCTATCTCCCATTTGAAAATTTTTAGGCGCCTTTTGGATAGAAACTGATGCCACCCACAAAATGCTCGAGGGTATCTGTTCAGTGCCTTAGATTTTCCGATGGCGGTGTACCTTAGAAGAGAAAGAGTATAGTAGGACTCCTAAAAACGTTGTTTTCATCTGACATTATAGCAAATCGTGAACTTGCGTTGATGTATCCACGACCAGTTCCGTCTTACAGTTCTATGCTACAAGTCACTTATTATGGCATCGCCTGCAATTGCCACAATCCTGCCAAGATAGCGCTGTATATTGTCTACTTTCACGGATTTTCTCTCTTTCGATAAGTTTTCGTTTCAAGAACTTTCTCTAGTTTAGGATTCTCTGCTTGAGGAGTGCATACACAGAGCTACCAGCTTAGCAAATGAAAACTTATTCGTGTACTTTTCAACAGAGAGGAGTCCCAAAGTAGGATTTGCAGAATTTTAAGCACTTCCCAAAAGACACAAAAGCATCAGACATTCTGTGTCAGGGATTGAAGTGGACGAATGCAGAAAGATGATTATACTTCTGAATTAGGCGAATATTATAAACGTATCTATACTATCTGGGCAAATACTAAAATTGTTCTACTTATGCATGGAAAAAATAACGCAATTAAATTTCATCGTGGTGTCACTATAACATAAACCGAATCGCTAAGTGCACCTTCTATACTCGTAGCTGAGAAAAGTAGCGTGAACACATTATATCGAGCAAGTACCTTGAGAAATTCGGAATTGTTGCACATTCCAGCTGAGAACAATAACAAACATGTCGTATCGAGGTCCCGCCGAACTTTCACCTTCCAGCAAACCAAATAAGTAAAACCACAGCGTATCGAGGACCCACCTTGACAAATGTAGAACTTGCTCCTTCCAGCAGACAAAATAAAATAAAACACAGCGACGAGGACCTGCCTTCCCTGGAGAACAGTTGCCCTCGTGTACGGAGCCTCTTTCTTCTATTCCAGATCGCATCGCCTCCGGCCAGTAGCGCACGGGATGCTGCCGCCATTGCTTTTATATAATTTCCATCCG
>LQNS02276620.1:13556687-13573995 GCA_001587735.2 Parhyale hawaiensis
TATATATATTCCGTCCAACCCCGTTTAAAATAGCACTATCCCTGCAAAGCCTGTTGCTTAATGTGGATTGTAAACTATCCGCACGCAACATGCATTTATTCGATGTCTATATGGGTGACATTCATTGTATACAATTGGATAATTGCCTAACGATTTAACATTGTCTCAGTAGTTAATCAACTCTAATGCCCTTGGTTAATGAGAAACTAGCGGCTATTTCGTTTGCTGCATAATCTGTGTTAATGATGCTTCTCACACACTCATTCTCCAAGTCTCCACTCGCTGGTGGGGTGTAACGGCAAGTTGGATCCGTTATCGTTGAACAAATCTCTCTAATCTGATTAGCTTTTTAACTAAGAAAAAACGTGAGTAATGTTAGCTTTAACTCTTTCAAAACTTAACTGATCTGGAGCGTTGCATACGCCATTTTAGATAGAGTTTCAGGCGTTAATCATGAACGGATTTCGTCTGGGACGGACTGTTAACGTCTGGAACTCGATTCAAAATCTAACGGCTTTGACTCAAATTCCGGACACGTTTGCGTTGTTTGATTCAGGCCGTACCACCAAGAACCCAAAATTGACATTTTACCCTTTTTCTAAGCCCAAAAATTGGGTATCTCAAAAACTATAAATCGGACGAAGTTTGCTTGAGTGTAAAGAGTATAGATAAGGATGGAAAATGTTTGGGCAAACAAGGCCTGGCGTTCCTATAATCGCAGTTATAAATAAACCTCAATTTTATGCTCCGTGCATACATGTAGGATGCCTCTCTCACAGGATTAAAGAAAGATGACTTAACTCACTTTTTGATAGATTGTTCAAAAATAGTAAAGACGGTAAAGGTACTATTGTAGTAGGAATCTAAGTTGCTTCTTTCTTAGAAAAACTGTTTCACCCATCTGTTAGGCCTCCGCCTTGGCACAGTATAACTGCTCCTAAATTAATTTACACTCTTTCTCTCTCCTTGGTCTAGAAGGGCAATGGTACTGCTCTTTTCACTCATTGAAAGCTCCTAGCATCCCATTATCAGGAGTAGAAGCAGAGATAAAAGGATCCAACTTTGGTGAAAAAGTAAGAAGGTGCGTACAATCAACCTCTCCATGCGAGCTGTAAGTGAATACAGACAAATGTGGGAGATTTCATTACTTTATTAAAGCGAGTGACTTACTGTAGCACCCTATGCTACAGTAAGGTAGAGAGGCAATTAAAAAGTACGCCTATTTAAGCACGGGTACTTGGTGACTGAGATAATACTGTTTGTTGTTTCAGTCATCTCACTCTATATACTCGTATTATACATATCGACAATTCTTACGTTCAGTTGACGTATGAGCCCTGTAATTACGAAAACGTGGCTCATAAAGGATTTTACTTCTATATTATTGCTGATAATTATTTGTCTTTTAACTATCATCAATGAACAAAAACTGCCAAAATATTGTTTTAATTTAAGAAATGTTCTCTCTAAATATTTTCACAGAGCGAAAGAGAAACAATGTCCTGGCTTTAAGTGTTACAAATTGATAATGGTTTCTAGTAATACTGTTGTCAGTATCAATAGGGTTGAAAAACTCCTGACGAAACTGACCCATTTGTCCGGAAGGGTTCTAACCTTTTTTGTCTTGCATTCTCCACGTCGAACACGTATCACGGTTTTTACCTTGCGCCATCAAAACAGTTTCTCTGTATACCAGAGCAAGCGTCCCGGAAAGGCAGACTCCTTTGAATGCAAGACTTTGCTTTTGTGTGACCTTTAAAAGTACAAAATTCAGCACGCGCCCACCAAGCAATGCAGTTCAGTCTGATCGAGCACAGACGTGCAGCAAAACTTCGCTATTGTTGCGAATGCTATATTTGAGGTGTAAACAAGATCGCCTTCAGGTGTGGCCTGCTTGAATGTTCTGCTTTTCAGTTCGTGTAAACAGCCGCCAGCGTAAACAGGACGAGATGGCTTTCTTCCGACAATGTGGCTGTTCACAAAGCGGCTCAGGGAAGCTATTCCATTGAAGAAGCGGGCAGCGTAGCTCAGTTTTTGAATTTGTTCTACAAGTTTCATCTAATTTTTGATACTGCGCCAGGTCCCTCCATCGTGTATATACAAGAAAATAAAGTTCCTATCCTTTGGTAAATTATAAAATTGAAATAAAAGTCGACACGAACTAATATTATAATTTGACGTTTCGGGAACCTTCTCCCGAAACGTCAAATTTTAATATTAGTTTGTGTCGACTTTTATTTCAATTTTACAAGAAAATATAAACACTCGGTGCTTTATCCCATAATTTAATGTATGCAATAGAACCAATGGCTTCATATCTGATAAAGTGCGGAGCGCTGAAATTTTCTTCTTGGTATATAATGCTGGCCGATGAGATTGCATAATTAACCCTCAGGACCGCTCCAGCACTCGGTACTCTATCCAATATATTTACATAAATCCATGTCTCTGTATGTCTGGACCCACAATAAGACTTCAGCACTGATGTTTATGATACCTCATTGAGATTAACCCTAAGTCCTAAATTCATTTGTGTTTCGCATTACGAGTAAAATTTTCGAGCGAATCACACAAGCGCAGCAACTCACAACAGAATCACATTAATTTCTTCGATGAATTTTATTTTATCAGGTTACTGTCTCATTGTAGCTTTGAACTTACTTACTGCCGCGGTCTTTTCTTTTTTTTTTAAGGTTGTATACTGAATCTGTGAGTTAGCGAGCCCTGTAGGTGCTTAGCGGATATTGGGTGGAACGCAGTGAAGTAACTTGTGCTGCTCGTGTCTGGCTCAGTCCGTGTTATAAAGAACGGGTGAAGCATTAGCAATGCAGTCTGCAGCCCGAGTGCTGTACAATACTGATTTGCGATATCAATATTGAGAAATGATCTGTGCCTGCTGAGTTTATTTACTCTCTACGGGAGTGGGGTTACCGCTGGATGCCGACCGAGGAAACTACTGCTATCTAGAGAGTTTGATAATAGTAAATGTAGGGCATAGTTCTCCTGCCCACAACAACATCAGCCTTCCTATTACGAACCCTGCAGCCGCGCACTGCCTGAACCCCAGCGGGCTTCTGTCTTCAGCATGAACTACCTATGTTGTGTAAATGGATTTTTAAATTGGGGTATACGGTCAAATGGACTTTTATCTTTTCAATTTCGCTGCAAAAACTTGGCTCTTGCACGACTTTATGTTCAAACCACTTGCGGGAATATAAGTTACTAATAGGTCATAATACATCATAAGTACTTCATTTCCAAATGTTTACAAAAACTTGTATTATATTTTACTGACAAGTGAAAAAGGCAGGAAAACTTGCAGCAAGAAGCAGGGCTATAGTTGTGAAATTCAGTACCCTTCTTGCGGCACCTAGAGATGGTGACAGTACTGAAGTGGCTAGCGAGGTTTCACTGTTTTCGGCTGATAAACATGGAGCAAAGAATAAACAAAAACTGCTTATCTGATTTCTGCAGCAAGGTTTTACTATATTTAGGAATTATAATTACAGTGCAAAGTGTACAATATCGTTGAGCATTTAGTAACTTCAAAGAAGTAATATATATTTACAACACAACTGGTGATTGCAGTGCATGGGCTGCAAAATAATTGCTCACTCAACAGTTTCAGCGAGATTTCACTTTATCTAATGGTGATGTTAGTGCAAAGTTCACAAAAAAATTGCGCTTCCAATTGTTTCAAGTCCATTAAGATCTACTTTCGCCCACCGCACAGCACACTCGACTGCACTGCACAGTTTCTGCGGCACGTTTCGCTCAGTTTATTGCTTAACAAACAAGTTTGTTGACCAACTTCCTGATTGGCATCAGGAGAGGACTTGCATGGCTTCAGCGTGGCCTGGCAATTGGTGTGTTGTGTGCGGCAGAGTGAGGGTAACTTTCTCTAGGCCGAGGGTTAAGCCTCGTAGGCTTAGTAGGCTCGGTAGCCAGGCGTTGGATGAGGGCTTTACAGACACTCCTCTGTTGCGGCTGCTCTCAGTTGGTTTATTTTACTCGATTATCCAATATTATTCGATATCATACACTTTACAAATAGGGTACACACCTATGACTTTCAGCTAGAGCTGTGCCGATGATGCGCAAAACGTGCAGCTTGAAAATAACTTAACTGAACGTGCAGAATGTAATTGATGCTATCTAATTGATAATATGGCACAGCACTACTCGACTTTTGAACCAAATCCTAAATTTATACGGGGTTATATAATTGATAATAAAGGTATACGAAGGAGTACAACCCTGCTGGAATACTAGACCTAAATACTAAATTTTAACATCCGTATGTTATCGACAATAAAGGTACGCGAAGGAGTACAGCCCTATACGACTATTAGGCCAAGCTCTAAATTTAGACATGGTTATACACTATACAACTGAAGTGGGCTAGCGCTCAGTGTCTTGCAATGGCGCTGGAAGCATCTTAACCCTATTAGGATCAGCACACTTAGTAAGCAACGCCCCACATAATGCTGTTCGTTGTGACATGCTGGATGAATAGTTGAAATATCAAAGAAGCGGCTGTGCCTAGTTAATGACGCTTGCAGAATCTAGCGGGCTACGTACTCGCTGTGTTGAATAATGTATGCAACACAGTATTTCATGGAAGGCCGTTCGAATTATGATCAGATTACACACTGGGTCATAAACAGGCTAATGACCGGTTCATACATCAGTCGTTTCCCTTATGCTCATGCATCAAAACACACGAATATTATGTCGTGTTGCTTCCAAAAAGCTGTGTGTGTACTAAAAGATTTATCAAAATGTCAGCCGTTCTGTGAGTTCATGTAGCAAGTGTCCCTCGTAAAGCTCCGCATGTCTCTTCGCATGTGAATTAAAATAAATAAATAAATAAATCAAAACTAAGAAAACGGTGGACCTTTCTGTTACTTAAACAAACACAGTAAAGCTTTCGAACCAAAGCGAGCCTAAACTTTGGATAGCTTTGGGCTTATACATAATAAAGTTTATGATAATATTAGTGGACTCGTCAAATTTATGACCGACCAACAGACTGCCGGCAGCCGACAATATCAGGAGAAAAATATGACGAGTTTCAGTTGACTGACTACACCACAACAACCCAATTCCTTCGAGAATTTATTCCTTTATTTGGTGAGTATATTTCAGGGTAAAAAAAATTCTACGAATCAAAGTGCATGTGAAGATATATACCGTTGTTAGGAAAAAGGTATCAGATGTCATTATCTATTGAATGGGTCTGTTGAAAGGAAGTATGACTCATCAAACTTCTATCAAGTTTCTGGGCAAAAATCACGTAGTTGCAGCCCGTGGGTGCTCTGTAATTTCGATAGTCAACTGCGAAACTTAGTTTCATTTTTTGAAAATTCGGGTGCTTTTTTAATGAGCCTGTCCCTTATCGCAAAATTAGATGAATTTTACCGATAGGGCATTGTATAATAGAGGTTACGGATTGAGTCTCTTCATATATGTCTTGACGTAAGAGCAAAAACTGTTCAACGCGATGACAACAGCCCTACTGCAATAGGACAAAATCCTTCTGCAACAAAGTAAAATCCTCCGGTAACGGAGTAGAATCCTGTCGCAATAGAGCAAAATCCTTCAGCGACGGAGTGAAATCCTCCAGCAATAGTGTAGAGTTCTCCGGCACTGGAGTAAATTCTCAGGCAATGAAGCAAAATCCTTCGGTAATAGAACAAAATCCTCCGGCAGTGGAGCAAATTCCTCCGGCAGAGGAGTTAAATCCTTCCGCAATGGAGTAATATACTCCTGCAATGGAATAAAATCCTGCGGCAATGGAGCAAAATCCTCCCGCGATGGAGTAATATCCTTTAACAATGGAGAAAAATGGTCCGGCAGAAAAGTAAAATCCTCTAGCAATAGAGCAAAATCTTCCTGCTGTGAAATAATATTTTCCAAAATGGAGTAAAATCCTCCGGCACTGAAATAAAATCGTACGGCAATGGAGTAAAATCCTCTGGCGATGGAGTGAATACCTCAATAGGGTAAGTCTTCTAGCGATGGAGTAATAGACCCTCCTGTAATAGAGCAAAAATTTTCCGGTGACGGAGCGAAAGTCCTCCTGTGAGGGAATAAAGTCCTCCAATGATAAAGTGAAAGTCCTCTGGTGATGGAGTAGAAGTCCTATCGACAATAAGGCACAAGTCCTACGATCCAAGGGTTCTCATACCTCGAGAGCTGGTGGACGGCAGGCACGATTCGCCCAAGACCGAGCGCCGTCCCCAGAACCTCATTATCTCTCCAGGATTTCTTGATTACAGAGACAAAATGCGGAAGTCTCAAGTGGAAAAACGGCGATCTGAAACGTTCAGATTTTCGAGGGAAGATGGGTATCCTGGAGAATTAAAGTACGCAGGCAGGAGATGTAGTCGTAAATGCTCAAAAACGTATATGTAAATACGGTATTCATACTTTTGAGGCACGCTGCTGTGAAGCACTTGCACTTACGTCCTAGATGTGTTACAGATGTAGAAATATGCCGATCAAAAAATGATCGAATTTTGTTGAACGGTGGACCGATAAAAAAGTAAAGATTCCAAGCATGAGAAATATTCTTAAAGATAAATGTGCTACGCGGTAGTCAATGCCGGGATACGCGTTCAGCCGTCTTGGGCCTCAGTCGTTTATGTGAGGCTTAACTGAGTTTTGAATGGTACTTTGTAGGAAGGTTCCGGGCGTCTTGCTGTTGCCTGTCTGTTGGTGCTTGGGCAGAAAATTGTTGATGATAAAATAATAGCATTGATAACTAGCGCTGCACTTTGAGAGCGGAGGCCTCCACCAAACAAATCAATGCAAAAAATGAATTTGACACAATTTAGAATTTTTTTCCGGATCAGTACTAAAACAAAACCATCTCTTTCACATGACCTTTCTTTCAGTTTCTATAAACTTCATGAAGGTCTATCCATAATTTTTTGAGTTATTTTGCTGACAGACAGACGGGGTAGAATAATAAGTAAACCCGACAAAATACATAACCTCGTCGGTGGGAGTAAAATGTGATGTTCGAGAGAATATGGCATCACTGACGCAACGCTAGCACACAGGTCGAAAATGCACTAGTACAAACACTGATGTAGAACTGTTAGCTCTTCACCAAAGATGGGTGCGCATGCACTTGAGGAATCAGCTTTGTTATTCAAAGACGTTTCCCTAACTTTGTACATCTGAGAAGTTTACCAGTAAGTTATGTTTGAAATAGTTGCTGGTTACGTTCAAATACTTCTACCATGTCTGAACGTAAAATAGGCATGACATTTCCAAGTTATTGCTAGTAGTTTTAGAATATTTATATCTGGAATTTATGTGTTTTGTATCTAATTTACTTAGATATGTATTCATACTTGATTATCAATGTGTATGCTATTCATTAGTTATGCAATAGTGTCATCACAATATTTAGTAACCTGCCGCAGAGTTAATGGCTTTTATTATATTTTTTACCTTCGTTAAAAGGTAATAAACGCTATCAGGTCCTTTAGAGCCAGATCTCTCAATCACCTCCTCTAAAACTGCCCCGTTATGTTCTCACACTGATCATCGGCCAAAACTTAATGTTACAGGTTAAGTACTGTGGTTTTTACAAAGTTTAATAACCTACCACAAGTTTATTCTTTACAGTTTTATTTTCTTGCGGTTAAAAACTTTAGCAATGACAGCTTGCATATTATTGGCTCTACATATAAGGTTTAGTCACATGGCCCAGTTATTTATTATTGCAGCAATTTCTTTGGTGTTGAAGAAGTTTAGCATTAACAGCTGGCACACTATCCCCTGTTCAGAATTTTTTTTTCAGTCTTTCGACTCAAACTTGTTCAATGACGATCATTATTTTCGGTACTGTACAAAGCTCAGCATCAGCAACTGACTCATTATCGACCTCTGCAATGCAAATAACTGCAAAGCAGACTTACAGTACAGTATATATATTTACACTAATGCAGTGTTTTCCACAGTTCAGCATCGACAGGTATATATATATATATATATATATATATATATATATACACTAATGCAGTCTTTTCCACAGTGCAGCATCGACAGGTCAGAAATTATTGGACGATACTTCAAGTCGTTGTTTAGCGTTTCAATAAGTAATGATAGCGAAACATCCGTTTCGCTGCCAAAATATAGCTGTCCATCTTTAAATACTGGGAGCCGTTTACGAAAAGAAAGGTCCATATTTCTTCAATGTTCGGCGATGGTCAGAGAAAGAGAGAGAGTGCCTTCGCTTCACTGCTCCGATTGTTTCCCAGCTACCCTAGCAAAATTTTTTGTTACTACAGAAGCTGTTTTATGATTTTTGTTTCTAGTTCGGCCAAAAACGGCCAATAATTTTTTTAGAGTAGTCCCTCTATACGGGGACTTGTCTTTTAGCACTGTAGAATTCACCATGCAACTGATACTTTAGGCGCTGTGCTTCAGGCACTGCGATCTGCATAATAATCATAGCAGTAACAGTAATACACTTCATTAAGTACCCGGTGCCGGAAGTAGCAGGGTGTTAGGGCGAGTTCACACGTCATTCAAATCATTGCGTTCACTCATCCACTAGTGGGAATGCGTTACTGTGTCCTAGCAATAGCAGAGAAGTACACCGTTTTCTGAATTTCACTTCTCTCCAAATTTGAAGAGATATCCGAAACTTGCCTTTTGACCTTTCCGGGGGAAACTGATTTAACGGTTAACATTTTAATAACTTTTTATGGTGTACACAAAGTTGTGCTGACAACGACGCTACAATACTTTCGGACGAGTGGATGAGTGAACGCGTTGATATGGATGACGTGTGAACTCGGCTACGGAATGTTACTTCTTAGCAGCTGCAAACGCAGGTTTGAGGCAAGCAAATTCTTGTGACGCTTGGCTTGCTGAGTCAGCATTCGATGTCCAGACGCTATTGCAGGAGTTGTGACTATAATCAGAAATGAGGATGGTCGGAAGGAGGCAGGTTGTCGCATAGGAGCTTTCCATCTTTGATGCAATAGCTCTTGATTGTCTGTGGTGAGCTGCAGCCGTGCAATCCTCTGGGGCCGGTGGGCATGTATTTACAGCATGAACCAGAGCTTGTGGGTTCCCTGTTTGAGTGCGGTCAAGTTGATTTAACCTTTACTAGGAGGGACGTAGGCAAAATATGAGGGGCTGCTACTCACTAAAGTTAGAATGGGAACAGACAGTATAATTTTAGTAACATGCGAGACTGCAATCTGCATTCTCCCAAGAAATTCAATTACTGTTAACTTGTCCGAAACTTCAATCGTGGAGTCTCGATTAGCCCGTTTAGATCCAGTTTCAGACGATCATTGCTAACAGATTATGCTTAAGACGGTCGCAAGCTAAATCCAATTCATTAGCTAAACTTGATCATTTTCGGCAGGGGAAGGATCGAACTTGCGGCTGTCTCAATAAAATAAATACTACCTAGGCTAACCTAACCTAACCTAACCTTACCTTACCTTACCTAACCTAACTTAATCAGCGATACAGCGAGCAGCGCGGCGCACCAACTTGAACGCCGCTCACACGGACCCGATCTGCGTACACAAACACGCACACAAATCGTCGTGAACGACGATAGCGCAACCCGACATTGCACACAAAGTCTCTCTTGCACTTCTAGATCCAACTTATTCGTCCGTGACGACACCTCTACCCTCGGCCACACGGCCTCGTAAAGTTTCCGGCCTGCCTGTGTTTTCATCGCCTGAGCAACGAATTATGTGCAAGTTTTGGCTCCCGGTGCCGTCATTTGTTGATGCGCCGCATGCGCTTTTGTACTGTAGTTGCGCAGCGCGTGCTGTTTGATCTCCTTGTTTATCAACAGGTAGATCTCGAGGAAGGGTTCCGTCGCTGCAGGCTGTAGAAGCGGTACTCGAGTATGAAATNCTATTGCGGAGCCAGTCCAGTTAACTCGTTTGGTATGTGATGGCACTGAGCCATGTAGATTAGGTTGTGAATATATAGCTGTAATATTTCTAACAAATGTAAGCTGTAATATAATAATCCAAGAACACCTCCCGCGTGTGGAGAAATACATGTTAAATAAATAAATAAATAAATAATAAGACGGTCGCAAGCTTAATCCAATTCATAAGCTAACCTTGATCAATTTCGGCAGGGAAGGATCGAAGTTGCGGCTGTCTTAAGCATAAGCAGTTTGCGTTCACTACCTGAAACACCATTTAAAGTGAATCGAAAATGGAATGCCACGATTAAGGTTACGAACAAGTTATAGTCTGGAGAATTAGATTGAATCGAACACACCGTGCGAATTAGAGACACTTTATTACACGAAATCAATCGCTAGGCGAAACAACAACTCGTCAACTCTCTCTACTTACATTTTAAGCACTTGCCTTCATGCAGTATATCAGCTCTACAAGGCACACTTTACTCATGGTATAATAACGTACGTACGTTATTATACCATAAATTTAGTCAAGTAGCACCGGTGATTTGTTATTATTCCATTCATTTTACCGGCAAGAGTTAAGGCGCTTTCGCTCGATTGCCTTTCGTCATTGTCAGAGTACTTCAGGCGTGCGAACGCATATCGCGTCTTTGTCAACATAGGTGTGCGTGTGTCTACGTAGTATTTGTTAGCAAGAGTCACTAGCGAAGTTTTGGATATCTCTTTAAGTTTGGAGTCAATTAGAACTCAAAAAGCTGTGGAGTTTTCTGCAGCTTACAAGGCATCAAATAATCCTTCAGACGCTTGAGCTGCTCTAGCAGCTTCACCAGACGACCGTGCGAACCCCGCAGCACTATCGTCGTTCACGACGGTCGCCCGTTCAAGTAAGCTTTGCTGCGCGCGCCACCACTAAAATAAACACTACCTAGGCTAACCTAACCTAACCTTTCTAACCTTACCTAACGTTACCTAACCTAACCTTACCTAACCTAACTTGATCAGCGGTACAGCGAGCGGCGCGGCGCACCAAATTGAACGCCACTCACACGCACACGATCTGCGTACACAAACACGCACACAAATCGTTGTGAACGACGATAGCGCAACCCGGCATTGCACACAAAGTCTCTCTTTGCACTTCTAGATCCAACTTATTCGTCCGTGACGACACCTTTACCCTCGGCCACACAGCCTCGTAAAGTTTCCGGCCTGCCTGTGTTTTCATCGCCTGAGCAACGAATTATGTGCGAGTTTTGGCTCCCGGTGTCGTCATTTGTTGATGCGCCGCATGCGCTTTTGTACTGTAGTTGCGCAGCGCGTGCTGTTTGATCTCCTTGTTTATCAACAGGTAGATCTCGAGGAAGGGTTCCGTCGCTGCAGGCTGTAGAAGCGGTACTCGATTATGAAATATTTTCTTGTTAATAAACGGAAGAAGAAGCGCAACAGGCGCAACTGTTTCGTCACAAAAGAAAAATGGAATATGTTTTATTGTTTTTATTGTTGTTTTATCAGATGGATGTTCTTTATAAACAAGAAAACTCCGTTTACGATTTGGTCGATGGCACCTTGTGTAACTTTTATGTGATATTTGCTCAGTCTTATCAGCAGGACCATGTATCAGTCACAGCAGGTTGCAAAAACGTCCATGTCAAGAGTGACATAGTTACCCTCTTACAAAAAAGTTTGAGCAAGTACCACGTTAAATAAAGATGAATGCGCAATTATTGCAATTATTATTCCGCCGTATTTTTTCCTGATTGTAAACTGAAAATCACCATAACATGGATATATTTTACTTTTATGATATAGACACGACAAAGCTTCACTTCTTAAGATGACCAGGGACCGTCTGCAGAGGCAGATAACTACCACGGCGAGTCACTATAGGCCGGTCATCACAAGACGGACGGCCCGTGAGAGCCATTAGGGACCGTCCGCCGAACTGAACCCTGACTACTGTCACACCGTCAGCTCACTTCTATAATCACCGCCATCATCACTACCACTTTACTTTTAGCACCACCACTATTAACAACAACACTTCAATGACTACTGCTACAGTAGTAACACCAATGACACAGAGTCCACCGCGTTAAAAACTAGTGCCAAAGCAAGAACACCGGTAACACTAGGACTACCACAACTTTAGCGGACCGTGAACTATCTAACACATACACCCGATAGCAGAGCATACGGTTACCAAACAGGGGCCAAACAATGTGCCGTAATGCAGTGTATGGTGTAATGATAGTATTACGTGATCTTTGTATCTAACGTAGTATTAAGCTCTGTCGAGTGTACGTGTACCATATCCCTATGTGCACCTAATAAAGTATATTATATTATTTAAAGACTATTGCCACAGCAGTAACACCAATGACACGAAGTCCACAACATCAAAGACTACTGTCACAGCAATAACTCAAGAGAGAGAGAGCTCCTTACGCGAGCGGACGCTGTACAGCACAGCTTTATTGTCATCAAATGTCTCTCGCTGCCTGATTGGGGGCAAAAGAGCGGTATTTGCCAGCGGTGACAGAGCTCGGGCGCTGTGCCCCACGACGGTGCAGTTGTATAAGTGCTGCCGCAGAGGGTACAAATGAGCAAGACTTTAAATCTAAAGAGCTCTTGCAGAGCAAGTGAAGAAGCAGAGACAATAGTGAGGTGGATTTGCAGTTGAAACATCCTATGGCATGACATAGCGTTCTGTGTTGCATGTCATTAACACAAGAGCACAAGTAAGTAGTATTATATGTATGAGTGGAAAACCCTCGTCAAGAAAGTGCATATGAGAAACTAATTGGTTGATTTGAAGTTGGGACACTGCGAGTTGTAGCGAACTGTAGCATGCAGTGCTGAAGGCTGTACAGCCAAGGAGACACTGACACATAGGCTACAAATGAGTATGTATTACTATAAGAGGGCAGAGCTCTCGCAGAGAAAGCGAATGAGTGAAGACTGTATCGAATGGATAATTTACCTCCCCCGAGGAGGGCTTGTTTTACTGGAGTTTATATGTTTGCGTGCTTGTCTGTCTGTCACCAAGACGACTCAAAAAGTTATAAAACACTTCTTTAAGAAAATTACGTGAAGTGATAGTAATGTCAAGGAGCTTGATGATCAAACTTCGCTGATGATAAAAAAAGGAAATCCTGGCATCAGGACCAATTTGAAATATTCATAACATTGCCTTGCTTGGTGGAGGTATGCGCTCTTAGAGGGCTTCGCTAGTTTGAAGTTGGGGCCGACTATACTGAAGGTACAAACAAATTGTACAGATAGTATAGTCTTAGTGTACTATAACTGAATGTAACGGCGAAATCGAATTATCCATTGACAGCGCTAGCACGCACTGTAGTCTTCAAGCACCAATCACAGTGTTATTGCAATGGAGGTAATGCTGCTATTAGATGGTGAGGGCTTACCTTTTTACCATCCATATTAGCACTCACTTTTCGTAGTACTAAAATAACAGCGCAGCTTAAAAATTGAGTTTGAGATACACCTGGCTGAGAAGGAGTGAAATCGGTGACATGCCTTGGCTTGTTGTGCCAGTGCGGTGTGTAGTTTGCGGTACACGTAGGGCGACATTGACGCTGACGGCACAATTAAATGAGTAGCGCTTAGAGAGAGCAGTGCCTTCTAAACTTTTTAAAGTCGCAGCGCACTTTTGAAGCAATTAAAATATTTCAGCGTACTTCGTACCGAAGTGTAATGCTACTGAATAGTTTTACTCCTATTTTACCACCGTCGCATAACATCTTAGGATGCTGTCAAAAAATCTAAATTTTTCGTATTGTGTCAAGTTTTTCGTGAAGCACTTGCCACACCTCGCAGAGCACAAGTGTGCCGCGCCGCACCTCACGGGAACCTGGAGAACTTTCACGCAGAAAATGAAAAAGATAACTAAGCTAAGTAACCGATTCAAACCTGTGGTATGCTATGGCGTACTGCGCATGTACTTACTATCCAGCCACTGTAGTGAACCTAATCGAAAATCGTTAGGTGATGATACGATATTTATCTGGTGCCGCCTCTCCAAGCGGAACGGACGCTATAGGTTGTACAGTTCCGTTCTCTTTTCTGCCGCTGTCACTAGCCGCATGTGGCCGCAAAATGAATGACCAATTTGGACATGCACTACTTGACCTCCTGCGGAGTACCGCTTTACCGCACGCTTCAAATAAAAAGAAGCGTTTAATTATGTGATGTGAATTTAAATCTGCCGCTGGTCCTCGGATATATATGCATTCCTTTCGACTTTACGTGCAGGGTTTCTGTGATATCACAGTGGGGTCTTTGCGTGCGCATTACAGATAATTAAACAAAATTTTATGGACGCGGAAGAACGACCATATACTTTATGCCCGTGATGTTGATCCTCGACGGTAATTACACAGCCTTACATTGTCCTCCACATTTTAGCCCGTCAAATAAGTGTTGTGGCATCGCAAGAATAAATCACATTATTGTACTTGCTGGTAGTGCCTTTCAACATTGCTATGGAGTTGATTTTTTTTGTGGTTGCAAGAGCGCTTAAAGAAAGGGATTCTACAGCTTAGTTAATACTTCCTTTTACTTTAAGCACCTCAGACGGCTTTTCTTGTCCGTGCATATTTTAGGATAGCTTAAACCTATCCTAAAATCTTTGTGCATATTTTTTTACAATAGGTTGAAATTCACTTTCTAAGGCATCTTCAGCGTTACGTTCTTGATGTTGAAACTCGATGGACAGCAGCAGATTTAGATCCCGTAATAGCTTTCTTGTAACCAAGTGAACCCCGTGCTTTTCCCCACTGATGGCGACACTCAGCATATATTTCATGGCAACAGATTGATCTTCTCCACATTTAAAAACATCCTGAGCTATCCGATAACAAATGTCTCTGGCTATTGCACTGAAAAGCCTACAGTCAATGACTACTGTATTAATATTTCTAATGCCAGAGACTACTGAACAATCCTAAAAACAACTGGCATTTCTATTACTGACATTTTGTATGACTACTGACATTCATTATGGCTACCACAATACCTACTAACATCCCTAACAACCGACATTTCGATAATCAACATTCCTTACGACTACTGACGTTCTTTATGGCTACTACAATTCCATCAACATTCCTAACGACGTCTGACATTTCTGCTACTGACATTCCTTCCTAATGCCAATAACTACTGCATTAACATCTGCGGCAGAAGCCCTCTCTTCATTTGCATGCCCTACGTAGCGCAAAGCACAAACCACAACACCGCTGGCCGCAGGCCATCAGCATCGTGTGTTAGTTGAAATATTTTCAGCAGCAGTTTTACTGACCCAATCTCCGTGTGGCATATGGCCGCTGCGCGGGCGGTTGGTTATCACACTAAATTTGACAGTTATAGTTCGAGGAATTTAGACGCGCTTCTGCTATTGGTCTGTTGAGGATGAAATTCGTTTAAATAAATCATCAGTAGTAGTAAATTTGTGGTTATTATCGCCTACCATAGAAAAGAAACTAATACATGAAGTTATTTTACAGACGAGTGGAAGTTATTTCATTCATGAAGAGGCGGCACAACTGCAAATTTTCATTAATGCAGTTGGTAGACAATACTGTAGATACGTTGTAAGACACGCAATAATACATGATTCATCCATTTTTTTCGTCAAAAACTATTGGTACGAAATTTCAATCAGGAAGCAAAGAGCGTAACGGGAGGACTCAGGAGAAATTAGCTCCAAAAACTGACGTCATCATCGACGAATCTATGGCTGAGCAGCTTAGGAGTATTTTAACTAATTTAACCAGAAAAATCGTCTTAAATTGCGAAATTACTCGCTAGCGTATATATAAATTAATATAATATATACTAATTTAGCAATTATCTATAGAAAATTGCAGTGCATGTTGGTGGAAACTTTCACAGCACTAGCGCCGAATTTGTTCCCTTTCGGCCACCTGATTTAACTTTGTTTTCTTGATTGAAGCCTAATTTACACTTCATATTCAGTTCAAAGTGCTCTTCACAAATCATATTAACTCTTTACCAACAAATAAAAGCCCCATTGTAGATAATTCTATACGCGAGAAAAACCACAGTAACAGTTAGTCATTGCTCGAACTTTCTCTCTTGGCGGCAACATTTTTCGATATTTTACAGCTTAAGTAGCTGGCCAGTCATGAGCGGCAGATTGAATGAAATAATTAGAAAAAATACGGTGATATGTTCCAGAAAACATCATACGAAGGCCTAAGGTCCCACACTCAAATACTTCGACTCGTCGATGTGATGTATATTTGCTACGTGCGGTCAGGGCTAAGTTTTATTTTAGTCCTATTGTGTCCTCCCGTTGCATTTTTTGCTTCCTGGCTTCAATGTACTTTTAGAGTAACTTTGATAGATGAGACTTACGTGAAAATTTATGCCAGGGGCAAATGTAAACAAGCAGCCTGCAGCACTGTTACACTGACATATCTGTAATGTCTATGCAGTGTTCTGCAGTATATTTCATTGTTCATATTGGCCAAACGAGTCTATGTTTAGAAAGTTATTGCACTTGATATGAACTACCATTTGGGGGAAAAGCCAAAGTCTTATAAGCCTGTACTAACACTTATAGCGGTTATTTTTTCATTGGAACTGGTGAATAGGGTTATACTGTATACGAGTATATTAACTAATTAGGTTTACACAGTGAATAGAAATTAATTTCGTTAGATATATAAAAAACATGATTGTATATAATTACATTCATTGTATGTACTGTACATATAATGAATGGAAATAAGTGTGAGTATACACATGTACAATATCATATTGGTGTGTACAAAGGCCGACGCCTTCGTGTGATGTTCGACGCAAGAGAGCCACGCAACGCTGACTCGGGTGTAGAAGACACTTCTTTTTATCGAAACGCTCAAGCAGATATCTCATACTGCACTGAGCGTTTTGGGATGGAGACAAGAGCGAAGACGTATAACGTCTACAACGTATAATAGTTTACGTACTAACGGGACGCAAGGAAGCGCCAAGTTGCAAGAAAGGGAAGAATAGAAACGGAGCTGGTTGGTAGGAGTACAAAAATGGAAGTAAGACACCAAGGGAAGCTTTTGAAAGGGCCTAACTGAAGCAGAATTATTGGGTCCCTTAATTAGAGTGCCACTCAATATGTATATGACGTTATTTCGCTTGAAAGATGCCGAGACGAAGTATGTATGTGATGTAAGACCCTCTTCATTCATTGCCAATAAGGCTTGCCGAATGATACACCTTTTTGCAATTGCTTTTGACCAAAGTGCCATATATGATTGACAGTCTTCATAATTTTTTGACGGAGTTAATAACATTTTGACATATTTCATAATTTTATGACAAAGGAACAAAACTGTT
>LQNS02276620.1:13578545-13592710 GCA_001587735.2 Parhyale hawaiensis
ACATGACTTCAGTTTCTAACGTTTTATAGGTTAAGCCTATTATTCTAGCGTCATATTTACACACTTTAACATTTTTCGCAACATTGTTAGACCATAGGAATGAGAGACCACCACTTGCCCTGCCAGCATGAATTTTCTCAGTGCTGTCGACTCCCGAAATTGAGAATGACCCGTGAGGTTTTAAATTTGTAAAACTGATACACAGTGGGTACTTTCGTTTCACTGACACTTCCCAAATCTATTCTCGCTCTTTCAAAGGTGTATATGTAAAAAAGAGCGCAAAGCACTGTTCATATTTGGTAGGTACAGGTGCTACCACAGGGTATATGAACTGCACTGTTAACGCTTCTTTGAGATAACGGTAAACATTTTTAGCACTTTCTCTCGGTGTGTCATCAAGTGAATGCGATCACCAATGGCAATCTGTGTATATAAGTGCTGCAACCACTTAATAATGACATTACACTCACATCTGTTGCAATTTTCTGGTATCCCGGTAACTACATCAAGTAAAAGCAATTGTCGGCTTAGTAAACTGAAGCTGTTCTCTCCAACCACTACTGAAATGTCAACAATAAACTGTGCTGGTCTCGGCTCCCTATACGTCACAGCGTGATGCCGAAAGCTAATATTTTACAAAATAACAATAATTATTGTCTATCTGTCTTACCCGTTACTGTTATTATGCCCTGATACAAACTGTCTCTTGAGCCCCCACCCGATACCACCATCGCCATCACCATCGTCGTCGTCCCACGCTAATGGTACGCCCTCAGCTTCCCTGGATTAAGAGGAGCGTTAGGCCAGTTTTTTACTGTGAAGTTATGACACCAGCAATGGGCCGTATCCCGGCTACGCGGCCTCTCTCTCTATATATGTTATTATGGAACCAATGGAACCTTTTGTCCTAGTTGGGCTTGTTGCTTCTTCAGCGTTGCGTTGTGCTGTTTCACGCTGCTATTCACTGTCCCCTGAGTGTTTATGGCTTAGTATTATGCTTTTATTATTTTAATGCTCTATGATTGCTTTGGTAATACTTTACAGAGCGGAAAGGTGAAGTTGATGGTAATGATTACTATTCACATGTCTATATGATTCACGTCATCGTGTTATAGTATTATTATTTACACAAGTTTATGTCACACGTGATTCTTTCAATTTTTCTTGCACATTTCGGTAATTCACGTATTTGCGTTGTATCATTCTTTTCACACGTTGCAATGCTTGAAGAAACGCTAAACTACTTTGTCCTAAACCACGTCGAGCTAAAATATATTTTAAGTAGGAAAAGAATATTTCTTGGACGTAAAATGTTGAAATAAATTTATTTAGGGTTAATTCTGGATGCCAAAATATCATTCCACTAAAATGAAGTAGAACCCGTTGTTACGAGGTGAAAGCTAGGGCTGTATTGGTGACAGTGTGGCACGTGTCCTAGCCCTGTGAGCTTATTCTCTCGACGCAGTGTGCCTTCAGACTCTTGTATATTGTGCTGGATATTATCAATGTTTTTAAGTTTCATTGCAAAAAGCGGGGCGTCATGCTCCTAACCACTGAGGCGAGGATCGCATGACGTGCCGTAACACTCAGCGTCCGCATGCGTAGCTGTGTCCGCTTAACTAGCAGGAAGTTGCACAGCATTTTTGAGTTCTAATACACATAAAATTGCAAGGGATGTATAAAAGTTCCTAGTAAAGCCCGTTGCCCACGTAACAACTTTCATTGCTGCTAGCATCCTAGAGTCAACTCAACTAATCCGTATATCTAGGCGCCACAGGGCTTTAACTTGAGCAGAATTTAATTGTATAAAAAAATATCCACAATCTCAGTTGCCACGTACTGCAATTTTTACACCATAGCATGTGGCAATGGTGAACATTCAACTATCGCTCCTAATTGTGAACAGTTTAAGTCCACAAAGATTGATAATTTAATAATTACTGCACGGTGTTCATAGACTTCATGCCGAAGTCACGGCCACGACTATTCCGTCGGATTACTTGAGTTGGCTATAGGTTACATGGGCACCGAGCTTAAAACTTGAGCTAACTGACGCGACGGCAAACATTTCAACAAATTTTTTGGTATGAACACAGTTGTGCTTAGAAGGACAAATGACAACATTCGGCTGCTGAGTGTTATCTACGGGGACCAAACGAGTGTTTCATGAACCGGCATTAACATGCTGAGAGGTTTAGGCATGCAGCAAGCCAATTAATGCAGAAATCCCTATGTTTTGCCCAGAATAGATTAATAACATAATTTGACACCGAGGAGAATATACATCCGTATATTACATAGGTAGCTTACAGTTCAGTCGACATTATTCATAATTATGTGGGTACTGCAGTTACAGTTGTTCGTGAATGACAATGTAGTGTGATGAATTCTACACTAGGTGGCGTAGAGTGACGATTCTGTAGCGCACGTTGTTACACCACCTCAGTTTGTCACAACGTCTCTGTTGATACAGGAACTGCAATAATCTTGATAACATTTCTTTGCCTATGGAATAACTACAGTCGGAAACATCGTGACTGTTTCCTAGTAATAAACACTATTGTGTATTTATTTGATGCTAACTGAGATTTGCAAAAAAATTCAAAGACAAGAAGCGTCATTCTCCGCTAATGTACAACATAGGCCAAGTTAGATTGCAAATCTTAACTCTAACTCATATATAACAGATTTTTCGTTCTTGATCACGGTTACAGTAGAATTTTTTATCTAGTGAAAATTTTTACACAATTTTCTTAGATTACGTAGAACATTTTGCTATTTCAGTGCTGTAAACATAAAATAAGACACCGTAGAGGGTTCTCTTGGAAGTTTGAGTGCCACTCTTTACATAAGTGCCCGGGCTGCACTATCGTCGTTCACGACCACTTTGTGTTTACGTAAGCTTTCCTGCGCGCGCCACCACTAAAATAAACACTACCTAAGCTAACCTCACCTAGCCTAACCTAACCTACCCTTACCTAACCTAACCTCCTTACCTAACTTTCTAACTTAACCTTACATAACCTAACCTAACCCAACTTAACCCAACCTAACCTTTCTAATCTTACCTAGCGTTACCTAACCTTACCTGACCTTTCCTAACCTAACCTTACCTAACCTAATGTAACCTAACTTAACCAGAGATACAGCGAGCAGCACGGCGAGCCAACTTGAACGCCGCTCACACGCACACGATCTGCGTACACAAACATGCACACAAAGCGGTCGCGAAAGACGATAGCACTCCCGGGCCCTCACAGGGCTTCGAGTGTGAAACTCTACTCCAACTCAGACGGTAAATTTAACATTGACTCATAAATAACTGAATTAAAGTTTTGATGGCGCTAATTACAGCAGGTTGTTTTTTTATGTACAGAGTATTTCTACTCCAGTTGCTTAGATTATGTAGAATATGTTCCAATATTAAACCTGTAAACACGAAGTGAAGAAACCGTAGATTTTTCTTCAGCAAGTTTGAGTGCTTTCCATGTTATCGAAAGTCTGCGGAGCGATCGTCGCACAGGCGCTCACTGAATGGAAACTTTCAGTCCGGCCGATGCGAATGCAGTTATGATTTAATTGCCAAGTTTTAATGAGACTGAAAGGGATCGAGCGGCTTCCGAGCTCGCTTATTGATAACTTCACGGGAATCTTTTCAGTGGAAAATTGGGGCCCTGCCATATTCTGCCTGGTTTGGGGTCCTGCCATATTCTGCATGGTTTGGGGCCCTGCCATATTCTGCCTGGTTTGGGGTCCTGCCATATTCTGCCTGGTTTGGGGTCCTGTCATATTCTGCCTGGTTTGAGGTCCTGCCATATTCTGCCTGGTTTGGGGTCCTGCCATATTCTGCCTGGTTTGGGGTCCTGCCATATTCTGCCTGGTTTGGGGTTCTGCCATATTCTACCTGGTTTGGGGTCCTGCCATATTCTGCCTAGTTCGGGGCTGAAACACATTCTGTCTGCTGTGGAGCCTGGTTATATACTGCCTGATTTAGGCTGAAATAGCAAAAGATTGTACCGTAATTTTGAGTTGTCGATGAGGACACGCAAATAAAGAAGTAAACGAAGCTGATTCTATATTTTTGGCATTCATATCGCTGACTGTAGGCTAGAAATACAATTACCTGTCTAAAAACCGTGAGCATCAAATTTGAAGCGGAAACAGTTCTTGGACATTGAAAATACAAAACTCTACGGATAATTGAACCAGGAATTAACTAACATCAACGTGAGGTTTGTATCTCCATTCTGCACTGACTGTTTGCATTAACTTTGTGCACTGATTATGCTTGTCTGACGTGCCAGAAGTACTTGGCTAAATGCTTCTTTATTTTTTAATTTAATTTGTAGTATAAATTTTTAAATACATGTAACAATACTGTTAGTTTTAAATTTAATTTTTTATATTTTTGGTTTCAAAAACATAGCCGAGAAGCTGTAACGTTTTAGTTTAACATTTAATCGTCAGGTACGCAGCAAGGCTGTAATTTAGTATAATTTTTACTCCTGTTCGTTATTCATGACTACCGTTTCTTTATTTTTTTGTTGCTCCATACCCATAGTTTACAGTCTGTAATTCTAAAACTTAAAATATGATACGTAAACAGTGCTATGATTTTGAAAATTTAGAATTTATGTTCATGAAACATCGCTTAGAGGCTGCTATCTTTACATCCTGCTGTAGATCGGCGAAAACGAGGACTTAACAGAAACCTAACCTTCGCGGGTTCACATGTTTCTTTTCTGTCATGAGTTGAAAATTTGCAGTGTTAAGTTAGTCAGTTATAGTTAGGAAGTTTAAGCCTCCGTTTCCGAGCAGAACGATATCACAGAGGAAAGAGCAAGTATGCCAAGAGAAACGGGCAACCCATGCACGAAGGTGTTCCCACACAGGATAAACGCTCATGGGAACAGAAAGAAGACTAAGAACAGAATAGAGCATGAGCGAGTAGGAGTATGAAATCGGGAAGGAAGCAAAGTGGCTACGAAAGAGAGACGTCCCAAAGGCCTAGCTAATGGCTGAGGTAACCTACACGGGCCCCTGGGGTTGCCAGGCCCCACAGCATAGGATGGACGAACCTACACTAACCTAACCCTATGGCCCATCCTATGCCCCCTGGGAGGCATGTGCAGTCATAAGGGGCTGTGGGTGTTCTTGAGAACTCTAGTGAACATTGAAATATGCTCGTGAAATACACTGGTATGGTTGCACTTGAGAATTTCATCGGCATGATGCAAAGGAGCGCGGATATTCAGAAAGCTCCACATCTTTCCAACTTTTCCCCGTCTTTGGTGCCTTCGCTACCATAAGTTTGGAGGCGACTGTGGCGGTTAGAAGGTCGGGTCCATTTTTTGACTGCAGTGCTCGGGGCCCGACGCTCATTGGCTGCGCTTGGATTGTTCCTGGAGCGAGGCTTCTTTTGGCTCGTAAAACTTCGAAAAATTCAGCGAAACCAGGTTAGAAACTCATTTTGTGACGGCCAAATTTATTGTAGGAAGGTCGGCCACTTGTGCGGCAGCCCATAGGTAAGCTTGTGGCTCGTATATTGTGGGCTACAGGGCAACGGAAGTCTGCTGAAAATTTCGCGGGCATAAAGCTTCTTGATGCTGCAGAGCCTGGACTCTTTGGAAGATCCAGCGAAGTAGTTTAAGCTTCTTTTTGGGTAAATTTTCGGCATTTCCTTGCTATTTCATGATTCGGAGGTCTGCTGAACATTTCGTGGGCATAAGGTGTCTTGATACTATAAAACTTGGCATTTTGGAAAACGCAATGCACTTTCAGCTTTTTTTATGGATTAAACTACTGTATTTCTTAGTTACTGAATCTTCTAAGGCTGCAGAAAATTTTGGCTACTCATAGTTTACTTTCTCAATGCTGTATAGCTCGGTTTCTTCTTTATTTACTGTACACAATTTTATGCTAACTGTGATAGACTAATTCTTTATATATGTATATATGCCCGCTTAATCAGTCCACATTAGGACCCACGGATTTGGCCACTATAACGGGCTGGTCACACAAGAGGAGTCAAGAACTATAGGAAACTCTGGGCTAAGAAGTTGGGGTAATATGAACAACTTCTCGAATAATGTCAGCTTTTTCTTTTGATTGCAATTACGATGGTAAATCTGCGAATATAAATCATTTATCGGCACTGGAAACGCAGACGCTTCTTATTTGGAAGTCTTGATAGCTTGGTGAAATAGAAGCAATGATAACGTCACCTACTGACAGCAATTAATTACCTCCGCTGAGGAGATTGTGTTTTCGTCGAATTTGTCTCTTTGTCTGTCCGTTTGTCTGTCTGTCACTAAGCTAACTCAAATAGTTATGGGTGGATACTTATTATATTTACAGGGATTGTTAGGTATGCAAGGAGGAACAAATGATTAACTTTTGATGAAGATCCGTTTATCCGTTTGTTTGCATCTTTTTTCTTACTACCATAATTCAAAAAGTTATTGACAGATTTTTTATGAAATTTGCATGAGTTATTAGGTTTATTACGAAGAGTAAATGACCAAGTTTCTGTGACGATTTGTGTATTCGTATGTTTGTCTCTATGTCTGATTTTATGTTAATTGGCAAACGAACTCAAAAAGTTTTGAACGAATATTTATGAAATTCACAGGAATTGTTAGAAATGTTATAAGACTTATATATGATCAAATTTTGATGATGATCGGTTGGCCCGTTTGTGTGTTTGACTTATGTTTGTCAAAATGTTTGTCAGAACACAACCCATGAACTTATAGATGAATTTTCAGCAAATGCCAAAACTTTTTATTACTGTCAAAAGGCACAAACGACCAAATTTTGCTGCGACCAAATTTTGCTGCTTTCGGGCCTGATCATCCCGGATTATTTTTTACCTTTGTTATGTAACAGGCAAGAGAATCCTTGCTTAGTTCACGCCTCACCGTTCAGGTTCAGTTTGAAATTTTGTTTAACGTTGCTTTGCTTGGCGGAGATATGCGCTCTCAGCGTGCTCTAGTTTTATAGTTTTATTCACCTGTAATACAGCAGCTTGTCATGACTGTGCAGCTCTGATTTTTTTTTTGGCCTGAATTTAATTTTAAGATTCCCGTTCACATAACAGAACAATTTTTATATTCTGCCAATATTTTGTGATATAGTTGAGCTTTTCACTCCGTATTTCTTTCTGTCAGTATAGCGCCGGATGCTCAAAGCAGGCAACTTATTGTAGGAGTCAATGAATAAAAGTGTGAAGTCTTCAACAGAACCGCCGCATCAGTGAACGGGCTCGGGTAGGCAGTAATTAATTATTAAATATAATTATAAGGCGCTAAGTCACAAGTAAAACATTCGTGGCAGTTGATTTGCTCACGCTGCTCATAGTAGCCTATATTGTACTCGTAGCAATCAATAGCTACCTACATAGAAGGCGCCTCGTCATGGTCCAAAAAACTCAGTTACTTGAATTGCTTAGATCGTTGCAAATGCTTGAGGGCCTTCGAAATACGTTGATGTATCACAGCTGCCACTGATATTGAAGGCGATTTGACAGTTCATACAGAAGGCGATAAAAAGGAAACGTAAAGCTGAGCTCAAACCCGGTGCAGTAACTGAAGCGCCGCTTATTCTGCCAAAAAATGTGCTGGACCCACTACATATGCAATTGACTTCGCTGGGGCTCTACCTACAGTTGACAAAGACAAGCATTGCCAACTTCGATGAATGCACATAAATGTCTCATGCTTTCCATAAAACGAAAGATACTGTACGTATCACAAATGCAAAGGACGGTATCATTTCGCAGTTAGTAAGTTGACAAAAAAAATCATATCGTCGGTCTAGGGAGAGCTCCGAAGCTTCTTCTGCTTTCTTACGAAGTACCTCTGAATTAGCTCCAAATACCAGTGACGACGATGCGACGCCACCGATGGTTGCACACTTCCCAGAAAAAGCGACCATCTGTCTGATGAAAGCACTGAAGCTCCGCCTGGTTACACATAACACGACAGACTTGAAGTGATACCAGGACGACGACGAAGGCTACATAGTTTAGGCTGTCGGACAGACTCTCCAGTGATGCAGAGCGGATCGAAACTAGTAGAGAGGCAAATCACTGTCGGGAGGGGGGGGGTGGTGCCCACAGGAGAAAGTCAAAAATACCACCAAGTTCGATGAACGCACCAAAGCGTCGCCTGATGGCTCTCAGGCAGACCTAAGGAATTCTCTTTTGGTATTTTTCTTTCATTTAACGTGTCATGATTACGGAGCAGAGGCCCTCTGCTCATTTGCTCTGAGCCAACACCGTGCTGACTTGGAGTCTCAATATCACGCCTCGCCGTCCCTCTCTGCCTCTCCTTTCGGGCCTGATCATCCCGGATTATTTATTACCTTTGTTATGTAACAGGCAAGAGAATCCTTGCTTAGTTCTGGAATGGATAGCATTAAGAGATTCCGTGCCAGAATTTTGGATGGACGGGAACTGAGCATTCTTGCTGCACTTTCGGGCGGGGGCGTATTTGCTTTACAGTACATTATCTTGGAATTGACAAAGAAGTTTTTGCATAGTTTTGACATGGAAGAGAAATACTTGCCATAGCTTGGAATTAACAAGGGAATTCTCGTCCTTATTTAGTAAGGACGAGAAAATCCTTGCCGTTATACTTATCGAATAGATAAACTTTAAAAAAGATCTGTTTTGAATTTTAGATTGCGTAGAACGTTCTTGCAATAGTTTTGAATTGGCATAGTTAACACAATTGAGGACGTGACAAATAGCGCTATTCTTAAGAAAAATGGAGCTTATTTGAGCCATGCAAGGGTTAAAGTATTCGTTACCATAATTTTAAAAAGGACACACGGACTTTTTGCACTAATTTGGAAATGGATAATGCGACAGGGATCTCCGTCATAATTTAAGTGTGGAGCTTTTGAAAACGATTCATTAGTTTCATTTATGCTGGAATAGAAGAAAGGCCCTCTTGCCATACAGGGTTTGGTAACAAGAACCGTCAATCTAATTTTTGCCCTAATTTGAAAACTGGACTCAATTGAAAGTAATCTTGCCATATCATTAAGCTCGACAAGTCAAAGGATTTGTTATCATGGTTTGAAAAATCATGCAAGTAAATATTATATTAAACATTAATATATGCTTCTTATCGTGATTAAAAAAGTGCCAAACCCATGATGACTTCAATCTGTTCTTAGAGCATTTTGTGAACATTTCTGTATGGTAGAACAATACGTTTCAAGGTTCGTCGCTTAAGAGGCAGTGGCATGCGTCATAATTCCCCCGGCATAACGATTAACAGGTCGGCGCAGCCAATCGTCCTGTAATATCAACCTGGTATTGGTGACTTGTGTCGGTGTTTCCCTATTTTGGTGCAATATATTTTAAGGTTCATCACTAAAGAGACAGTGGCATGCGTCACAACCTCCTCTGAATAGCCATGAGCTGGTCTGTGGAGCCATAACTGTCAGCAGACAGCGGCCCACAGCTCCATAACTCTGGCCAATTTAAAAGAAGCCCGTCAAAATGCTGAGCTTCTTGCAGATGTGCCAGCAACTCGCGACAGACGGCTTTGGTAATTCAAACTTGGAAGCAGGTTAGAGAGACTGTTTTTGAGGGCCGTCCAAGTGAGCGCAAGAGAATGGCTTTAGTGCACTGGACTACAGCCAGCTCAGGTGGCAAAACACCGAAGAGTTTTCTTAAGTCACGGCAAATTCCTCCATTTGTTACGAACTCCGGGGATATTTGAATCAAGGTTCCAGCAGTAAAATCCAAGGCGCAATTATTGCGGCATTGGCTCGGGTATATCATGGTAACGGAACTGTTGTTCCCTTGTCAGTAGGCGTCCTGCAATGTTCTTAAAAGCAAACAATGAGGACACTTGGCTGTGAATCCAGGCTCGGTCACTCGACTTTCTTTGAAGTCCATGCGTACTACTTAGCGTCAGCATGCGTTGCTGTGGTAAACAGATAAAAAGCAGGCAGGTAAATGAATTTTAATTCACTCAAATATTGAAGAAACAATAAAAAATTAACTAGGGATGCTCGCTAAAACAGCTGATGCGACTAGCTAGCATTTTAGGAAATTTACAGCATACACACACAGTTGTGTTACACGGACACAACGAAAACGCCGGGGCTGAGTAGATTAGATAGGCGGCAGTAGACGAACCAATAGGCCCATTTCCAAAGAGACACCGGAACATACGCCACAGCACTCTATGAGCTATTGCCTAATGGTAGCCTGAGGCTGTCATTTAAGCGTGCCTTCATGCCGTATAAACTAAGGTATAATCAAAGAGAAACTGCCGATGAGAATTAATTGGTAACCACGCAGAAAAATTTTTTCGAATGTTCAATTCTGGTCGCCGCATCTCTGTAAAGATATCGATAACATGGAGAGAGTCCAACGCAGAGCAACGAAGTTGATACCTCAGCTGAGAAACAAGTCGTATGAACGTCGCCTAAAAGAACTGCGTCTGATCTCTCTCGAGCAAAGGCGACTCAGGGAGCAACTAATAGAAACATTCAGGTACTTGAATGGCTTCAACGACGTAGCCATAACCGGACTCTTTGAAAGAGACCTTAATGATCGCTTGCGAAACAACGGTCAAAAACTTAAGCATAAGGCTTGATTCGTAATTTCTATTGTAAAAAGAAGGTGATTCTGAGTCTGATGCGAGCTTTGTGAGATTTAATATACTAAAAATTTAAAGCGATATCCAAAATTTTACCAGTGTATGACACTTGCTAAGCGAGCTGACACGCTGGGTAACGTTGTAACTAATTTTCTGGCAGCCACACAGCTGTTCTAGCAAGCGCGCCGCAAAGCATTGGAACTCTTTGTAGCTCATCTGGGAACAGAAGATTACCGTGTGAACTCGCTTAAAACAGACGAGACTCGAAAGTTTCTGCAATCCCAGAATCGGCTCGGATCAATTCGGACGTATGGTTTTTATCGATTTCCTAAAAAACTCTCCATTCTGTAATCCGAAATTTATAGGCTGTAAAGCTAAAGGAAGTATTCGAATAGGGCACCATAAAAAGCAGCGAGAGCTATAAATGGGACCAATATTTATTTATCACCAAATTAAGAGACCGTTAAGAAGTAGGACGCTGATCTTAGGATCTCTTCCGGCTTTGTTCGCCATTGCAAAAGTTTGCGGTCATTAAAAGATAACAGCTCTTGATAGAGCCATTGAGGCTGGTGCTTATTCTGAGAATTATTGTGTTGGAGCGGTCGAGGAGCTTCCTTTCAGGGGTTGCTTGCTCTCGTTTTGTATAAACAGCGATTCTTTGCTATTAGTTTACTCTTTGTGTTGTAACTGCGCTTGATCTAATTTTGTATTGTTCAACTGTTGCTGATTCAACGCTAATGCCCGACACTGACAGTCCATGTAAGTTCTATGCTCGGCACCTTGGTTGTGTGGTCTGAGCTGCTGCTAATAGCGATGTTGCTCCACTCTAGCACTCCATGTTACTCCTAGGCTTGCTCTGTTGTTTTTTATTACCTGAACGAAAGATGCGCGTTGTTAGATTACGGAAGGGACGGGGTACTTGTGTTCTGTACATTGAGGATGTAGCAAGTTGTGACGAATATTTGACTCTGCGAAGGGAGAAATTGTTGGAGTGGTGATGAGAACCTGTATTTCTTGTGGGATTAGTGGCCCTCGCAGCTCAATATTGTGTCGTATGATCGAGACTTATTAACTAGTGTAGGAATTTATGTCACAGGACAGCTGCTCTAACTCTAGCTTTTTAACGTTACTCAAGATTCATGGTGTGTACACTTTTGTACGGTATACCTATCTATTTAAAGTTGGTCACAAATACTATGTCTTGACGTGTCTTAAGTATCTATAGTTATATACAGTATACACATGGATGCATGGGTGCGTATTCATCATAGACTACACCGGACTTGAAAGCCCGCTCTTGCCAAGTAAAGATTCTACGGCTGATTACGGAAATTATGATAAAATCTTTTCTGCTTCACACAGCGTATTCCAGCAGAGCACGAACTGCTCACAGTGAGGCATGAATGTTTTGCTAGAAAGATACATTCATCATTAAGAACCATCTCTAAGCGGTAATATTAATTCCGATCCATTTTAGATAATTTTCTTGCTCTGAAGTTGAATTATTTCGCCAGTTGTTTATCTGTATCGAAAAATTTGAATATCGTGGTGATTAAAACATTTGTTCGATTACTGCCAACAGCTTTCTTTTCTATTGGGTTTATATATTTATCAGTATTTTTTAAATTTCGTCCAATAGCCGTAGTACTTATTTAGCATTTTGAGCTTTTAGTTTTAGCAACATCGGGTACTATCCAGACACGTGCTCATCCGTCCTCCTCGTCTTTATATTACCGATGCCCATGTGAACTTTATACCATGTTATTTAGATAATTTTTGCAGTAAAATTCATGCCTTAGGGATTTTTACAGTGCCGCCTCTAAAGGATATGCATCAGTACAAAGTCTGTATCACTTTCATAGCGTAGTACCTAAAAAATTCTCTGCAGCATCGTGCCTGAATGATTTCCATTGTGTCAACGCGAGCGGTTCACAGTAGTAAATGTCTAAGGTCTTATATGAAGTTGGTACGGAAGTAATGTCAGCCTAAAACTAAAAATGAGGAAAGAAATTTTAGTTTACGTACCACGAGGGAATGGGCTACATTTAGCTTTTCTGTAAATTCTTTCGTGGTAATGGTAGGCTGCTCTAAAATAAAAGCTTTCAATAATGCGGAATCATGTTTTTCTATTTCTGACTTTTCTTTCAACGTTAAATCACTTACCACTTCGGAAACGAGAAAATCACCTCCTGCAACTTCTTCCATTCACTATAGCAACCTCATTAGCTGAAGATTATTGTAGCAAGATCCCTGAAGGATTTTATAGCACAATAGTTAAAGGATATACATAGTATAGCGCAGAAAGGCTTTTGATACGATACTGTTTAAAAGAATTTGATTGTATAATGTCTAACGAGCTTTTATGGCATAATGCCTCAAGGACTTTTATTGCATAATACCCAGAGGACTTTTCAGGAAATGAGCAAGAGTGCCTGCCTGCTGTGTGCGCTGACTAGACACACCCTGACTGTGGGTCGGCCACAGGGTCTCTATAATGACCACAAGGGCACACGTCGGCTGCCCCTCCAGACCACGCATTGTTTTTCGCTGGTTTATAGGAATGTTAAAGTTCTATACTACGCTCAGTATTAATCAACAAATTTCATAAGAATACAAATGTACGGAAACGAATATAAAAACCATCGTAGGAGTATAAATGTATGGAACGAAGAGAGGACTTCAACACTTTGCAATCTACGTTTAACGACTGTATCCATAGGGATATAAGAATAAAAAGACATTATAAAGTAATACTGTATATCGTTAAATAGTGTACATCAATATCTGAAAGAAATTAGATACAAAAGCGATATCCGAGTGTATGAGTGTACAGTTCCTTCTTTTTTCTCTATGGGATCGCCCTTGTTGTGCAAATGGAGGCTGATACTACTCAATTTAATAATAAAATTCCAGTCTTTGCCGTTCATATCAAGGATCGGTTTCGTAGGAACAGCTCCATTTACAAAGTAACCAAATTTTTTTTTAGGGTAAACATAGATCTACACACATGCTTGTAAAATATGTAACATATATAAATTTTATCTCGTCAAATTAAAAAAACGAGTTTTGTATTTTCTTGAAACTTTTAAGACGCTAAAAGCAATTACTCTATCCATCGAATAATAGGTAAGGAACTTACCATGTGCTTATTACATTATGTCGTAAACCATAAAATTTCCAGCTCAAGCAGTAGGCTACCAGAAGCCATTAGCTTCAGCATTAAGAAACAGAAACACATAAGATCAGGACAGTAGTAATTCTAATGTTTTATATTGGAAAATTTGTTAATAAATTTTAGCATTACTATTTTCATTGTCGGTATGAATGGCAGCAGCTGGGCTATAAAGAAGCCAACGCTAACACCACAACATTCACTACAGCATCGTTTGACATACCTGTAATTATGCAGGGGCCACACTAGGCATTCATCCTCGCAACTTGCTGTCAGGACGCGCAGCTCGTACGTCTTCGAGCAGCAAAATTGCTCCTAGCAACAGACTAGTTGCGCCTACGTGGCGAAAGGTCGCTTGAGGTTTTCTATGG
>LQNS02276620.1:13593387-13605347 GCA_001587735.2 Parhyale hawaiensis
GTATCGATACTAGAAGTAAAATAAGGTATAACAAGTGAGGAAAACTGCAGTTTCTTTGGATCAAGAAGCATGAGCAACGAAGTTCTGCGGAACATGTGCGTGGTAGTCTGGACGGGGCTTCGTATGGCGGACGAGCAGCTTCCCGTCGCTAGTGTCTCACCTACAGTCGTTCCGATACTCAACAAAGATTTGTGAGTGAATTGCACGTTGCTCGTACGAATGCCTAGTGTGTCCCCTGCATAAGGCTAACAGTATTTAAAGAAAAATTGTTCGTAAATTACTATTTTCATTTTGACCATCTTCATTTGCTCATTGCTGTAAAACTGAAAAGACATAATATTTACAAAATTTATTTCAACGTTATCACCAGTTTACCTTTACCTACTTTTCCTATTGAGTTTTAGATATCTTCATATGTATTTTGAACTTGCATATTACAAAACTACAGAAAAATTACACTAATGCTAACACCGTAGCTCGTAATGACAGCAGCGTGCAGGGTAAAGCACTAATGCCACATAGGGAGTCAATCTCACAGCACTTCTGGATCTGTTTAGCTGAAAAAAACGTGATTGATGACGATACTCTGATTTTCATTTTTCGACCGACTCATTTTTTGCATGGGAAGCATTTTAAAAGTAGGTATAGAGAATTTTTCGTATATTTCATTTGTGAAAGGGCCAAAATATCGGGGAAATGACTTTGGTGATATTTACTAAAAATACTAAGCTGTTTTTATGTACTCATGGTAAACGTTATATGGTACAAGAGGTAGAGTAGCTTATCATCAAATTATCGGGGAAATAAAGGAGATATCACAGTGTTTCTGTACACTAACTATTGTTCCTCATTTTTGCGTATAAAATACATCAGCAATATTGCTAGACTCCAAGAAGAGACATAAATAAGAAGTTCTGGTACGGCTCTTGGTGACATCCTGCGATTTGAATTTACGACCGATGCTTAGCAAAGTCCAGTACCGCAGCAGTGATTATTGCGTGAGTTGTTCTAACATATTTATGTTGTCTGGACTATGGAATGGAGCGCCATTGGAGTTACTCGCTTCCTCTGCCAAGTCATAAATCGAGGTACCATCAACTACAAGTTTCGTGGCGACAATATGACGTAACCAAGCTACGTCCATGGAATGTTGATAGTCGGTGCTAGGTACTAACTAAAAAGAGATTTTAAATATTACATTTTTCATTTTTTATCCTCATGTATTCATTCATTTTCGTTATTGCACCTACTGGTTAATGCTGTAAATTAAAGCTTCACACTGACACTGTAATTTGAAACTTGTCAGAGTAGATGTTTTACTCATGTGCAATCGACCGTAGAGCGAGAAAGTAATTAAAACTTTCTAAGTTTTAATAGCAGGGCACTATTACTTTCTTTAAAATTTTTAGCGTCCTATCCACTAACAAGTGCTAATGTTTTTTACACTGTATCATGTTGTGCGTTGCAGCTGGTACTAAGAAGATATAGCGCAATTGGTGAAAATTATCAAAACGATAACTAGCGGAGACATGTAGTTAGTAGCTCTTTAACATGTTTGACTGGTAAAAATAAATAGAAGTTATGTTTTGTGTGTGTGCATGATACGCGTTGTACCCAGCAATTGCAAAAAGATGTAACAGTACTGGAAAAGATTTCGTGGCAAGTCTTCTGCAAAGTGGAAAGAAATTGTCACTGCGCACGGCACCTTTCTCTATATATATATATTATACTGTACATATATGTATATGTACATAAAAAATATATATATATATATATCAGAGCCTGGCACGATGGCCATCGCCGATTATACGATGGCGATGGTGTGTGGACCATCGCTATCGGAAAAACTACGATGTTACAATGGAACATCGCAAAAATCCATCGACGATAGCGATGGTCCGATGGAAATTGTATCAAGCAATCGGCGATGGCCATTTTCTCCATCGGCGATGGTGTTATGAAGAAGAATTGGTCCGATGAAATGGCTGAACATCCCATCGGCGATGGCTTACGATGGGCATCGTCATCGGTTGTACTTCCAATGCCGATGAAGTAATGAAATTAGGCTAAAACTACAGAGATAACAGCCCTACGAGATTGAAACAGCTGTTTTTTAGTAACATTAAAAGAAAGAGTGAGTTACAAAGTTTATTTGGTGAATTTTTCAAAGAGGTCAGTAATGACATTTAGTATTTTTGTTGACATATTTAGGGAAAATAAGGCATTCTAAGAAGTTTTTCATAAATAACGTTTTCCCCGCAAATGCTTTGTTTTCGAGATATTCGACAATAAAATTCCCATTGTTTTTCTGTCACGCTCGCCAGTACAGCCATGTTGACATCTACTTCTGTTGATCAACAATGGTCCGACGATCGTACGCGTGTTCGAACACGTCCTATTACGATGGCCCGACGATCGTACGCTTGTTCGAACACGTACGTCCTATTACAAAGGCCCGACGACCGTACGCGTGTTCGAACACGTCCTATTAAGTCTTCAACCAATCGCGAGTAAATTGTGCAATTGCGAACTTATTTCAATGAAATATGAACGTAGAATATCACATTGAAAGAAGTTTATCGTGAATAACGCATTCATCAGGATCTTTGAAATTCTTTTTATAAACGTTTTTGGAACACGACCAGCTGGTCCACATTACTGGAACGCATATAATGCAGTATTGTACTGCCGGCACTGGTGGTGTTTGTTTCTTGCGTTGTACGATAATTTTACCAGTACTGGAGGTTTTATACGTAATGGCTAGTTTTTCTTTGCATATTAAGGTAGAATTAAGGCATTTTAAGGCTTTTCAAGAATAGCGTTTTCATCGCAAATGCTAACTTTTAGAGGTATTTGACTTTAAAGTTGCCATTGTTTCTTGGGAAAGAATTTAAGATGCGCCATTACGGTCGTGGCGAGGCATCAGGAACGAAGCCTCATAGTAGCTTTTTCCTCGACAACTTTGCTCTTTTTTTTAAATATGTTGATGCGATGGTCCATCGCTGATTGTAACGCTCTACGATGGCCATCGTCGATGGTTATTTCATCGTAGGTCATTGCCGATGACAATTGGCGATTTTTCGTTCCGATGGCGAGGGTATTGCATTCTCCATAGTAAGTACGATGGCGAAGGCCATCGTACCATCGTACCATAATCGGAGATGCCGAGCTCTGGTATACATACCAACATACAATAATATATGTATTTAGCATTTGCTTTTTCAAAGATCCTGACGGCATATTTGGCTGCGTTGTACACTAGTTGCAATATGCGAATGCAAATGACGTGTCCGATCCGGCAGCTTGGCTCCAGATACTTTTATTCAATTAGCTTTAAGTTGCTCTAACTTTAAACCTGAGAGTTCTATTCGCAGTTTGGCATGAGTTTCTGTTGAGCAAGGCTCTGTTGTTTGTTACTTCACGCCTATTTTTGTCACAAGTAACACCTGAAACTTAATCTTAGGGACGACTGGAACGCTCAGTGCTGACGTTTCGAACAAACTACAGATTATTTTGAGCAAGGCGTGCTTCTCTAGCATACCTTAAGAAATCCTGGAAAATCTAACTTTCGGCAGGCAAGAGGCGCAGTGTAACGCACGTCCCGACTTTCACTTGCCCCAACTCCCGAGTTGGCCTTTGATCTACAGCCACAGTTCTGTCTGCAAGCATTTGACTCTGAATTCCCAATGATCTCAAGGAATCGAGCTTAATCCTTTAGTGCCTTAGCATTTGCCCGTAATCCCGGGGCTCCTCATTAAGGTCTGTTAACAAGCAGTTCCCAGAGTACTGATCAGCGCGAGCTGTGATCAAAGGGGCCTTGGGCGTGTTTGTCGTGTTTCAGAAGTGCGCTATGTTTTGGTCTCTTAATTAATGCCTCCACAATACTGCATTAGGAGTAATTGTTTTGCACCGGCGACATCTGGAGCATTCGCGATGGCAGCAGCAAACAAAGAGCCACCACCCACAGTCTCTGGTTACTTGCATGTTTGCATGCAGCTCTTCGGCTCCACTTGTGTCCTATCAACATAAGCGTCCATTAACGTGTTGGTCTCGTCTGACAGAGTGTTGCTATGACTGTCATGCAGACTGCTCTAGAAATTTCCCCTGGAAATTGTGTTTTGGTGTTTTGACTCTTACTCTCGTAATTATTATTTGATTTGTGAGACTTGACGCAATTTGTAATTATCTCCGCTGTGGACGTTATATTTTGTCGTGTCTGTCTCTTTTTGTGTCAGCAAGATAACTCAAAAAGTATTGAACGGATTTTTACGAAGTTTACAGGGATTGTTAGGCATGTTAACAGGAACAGTTGATTACCTTTTGGCAAAAATTCGTTCATCTGTTTGTTTGTTTGTTCGTTTGTCTGCCTATTTTTACTTAAAAAGTTATGGACGAACTTTCCTGAAATTTACATGAGCTGTTAAGTTTATAACGAAAAATAAATGACTAATTTTTTGTGATGATCTGTTTGTTTGTCGCTGTGTTTGATTAATTTTGCTTGATAGCACGATAACTTAAAAAGTTCAGAATGGATCTGTATGAAACTCTAAAGAGTTGTTAGTAATGTTAAACAACACAGTTGATTAGATTTTGGTGCAGATTGGTTGGCCCGCCTGTGTGTTTGACTTATGTTTGTCATAATGTTTGTTAGCAGCTTACCTCAAAAAGTTGCTACCGGATCTCCAAAAAAATTGCAGAAACTGTTAATACTATCAAAAGGCACAAATGATTAGATGTTGATGCAAAGAAAATCATGGTTTCGGAGCCAATTTGAATTTTTCGTTACCGTTGCCTTGCTTAGTGGAGGTATGCGCTCTCAGAGTGCTCTAGTTTTGGTATGCAATGAAATGGTGCGTATTATATTCACGACACCATATTCTAACGCAATTCTTAACAGCTCCGGAAGCTTAAATCCTAAAACAGATTCTGAGGAGGCAAAAAAAAAAAATGTTTTGGTATGGATCAGACGTTTCCCCCACCGGATGCGTTTTACCCTTAGCGAGTTTACCATTATTAGACTTTAACTACCGTGGGCTATGTTTACAATCTCAAGATTAATTTTGGAAAAAGTAAATCCCTATTTATTAGTGTAAAGTCTATTCTGTATTACTTAAAAGTGAACTACGTAAGACTGCACGTAAGAACAATCACTAGAGGCAATTAAAAATGGGTATGAGAGAAGGTAACTTGAAAATAACTTAAGGATGAAAATGGAGCTTATGCTAGGGTAGCCGTTAGTTGAACCCTTAATTGCACTACTGATGGGCGAATGTGTCCCACAGCTTGTCAAATATCCCTTGTGGAATATACAATTCCATTATAAAATAGCAGTGGGCCAATATAACCCACAATGCATAAACTAGGCTATGAACGTCGGAATTTTAAAACGATTTTTTTTCAAGTATCCTAGACTTATAAATAAGTAATATAAAACATCAGTTTCATATTCAATGAAAAAAATGCATCCGTAGTGAAAGGGTTAAGGGTCCCGCATAGCTGCCAATCGTCTACCGAAGTCTACTCAAAGACAGGCTGCCCTTCGTTAAACAAACTACCAAAGATAGCCTTTCTGAGTGTGGGTCACACGATGGTCGACTGTACGAGTTTCGGGAGATAATTGTCCAAATGTTTTGCTGAGTGTACGTCTACCAGCTGAAAAAAGTGTCAGCCATCCACTCAGCTTGTTCGGTAAGGGTCACTAGTAAGGTTTTGCATTTGTAGTTTAATTTAGAGTGACTTAGATCCCCCAGAGTGCTGCTCTTTTGTGCTATTTAAACGGACACAGTAAAGGATTCGGACGAGTAGCGGAGGAAACTTGTTCATTTAACTATCGTATGAACTTGCTTCTATCGACAGATATGTAGTAAAACAGCACGAATCTCAATTATCAGCAATTTTGTATCCGGCTAGACCCTAGAAAATTAATTAATATACAGTAGGTAAATAAGAAAATTGAGCGGCGCAATTCCATGACATATTCTTTACGTCGTTGCTTGAATATTCCTGGAAAAATTAGATCTTTTTCTGGCCAGCTTGAAAAGCGCAAAGCGTTCTTTCTGTATCGGCTTAAACATAAGGTAGATTATACAAATAGAAATTTCCAGTTCGTAGTTCTGTCCAGAAACATATGAGCAGAATTATCCATTTATGAAATATTACTTGTTGATGACGTAAAAGTACTTTAACAAAGGCGAGCTACTGATTTAGAATGGAACAAGGATGTCTAATTTTTAAAATACCCTTCTTAATTGTTCGCCATAAAAGAAGATCGGAAGCGACTTCGTGTGAGAAGAAGGGGTGAACAACAAATTTATTTGTTTACCATGCACAGTTATTCTATTTTCAATTAACCATTCCAATATCCAATATCCAATTATCGCATCTACAGCAATTTGTATGAACAGTGCCTCATCCGTAGACAAACACATCTCATATCAAGGCCTCGACACCTACCCTTCGAAAACTCCAACAGTGGAAGGCAAAGCAAATGATTTAGCATCAACACAGAGAGCGCCTATATTCCCTGTTAGGTAACTTTCAATTTATGTTCTGGTGGCATTACGAATAATTCATAATGTTGTACTTCTTTCAACAATAATAACTCATCATCTATATCAAGAGATTCTGTAAAATCAAGGAATAGACATATTTCAAGTGTTTTATGACACGAGCACTAATGTGGGTACATAGTGAGGACAAGAATGCTAGTGACAATGAATGTGGAATGAAATATATTTTGCTAACACACGTTAAAGTGGCGAAAACCGGCCAATTTGCAAAAGCAGTCCCTATTCTAGAGCTGTAAATTCTATGAAAATCTAAGCGTAAAGTCTAAGCGATTCACGACTTTTGAAAAATATGACAGACTTTATTTTCGACAGGATCCCCGTAAAATAAGCGAGAATTCGTTTGTAAATTTATTTTTAAAGCACGATGTTCTCCAAGCAACATCATGAAAACTTGCCAGTAAAGTTACTTGACAGACAGAGGTGAGCGTTGAAAATCAAGTTCGAGTAGCGTTAACCCAGCTCGGTAAGTCATATTCGATTATTCGCTTCGAGGGCCAAAAAAAAGTCCGGTAAGCAATTATTCCATTCGATTAATTGAAAAAATTAATTCAATATCATTAATACTATTCGTTGTTTTTAAAAGTGGTTTTCAGTGTTTCTCTGGGGGGGGGGGTTAATGCTTGTTTACTTTAAGTGAGCCTTTTCAAACTAATAATATAAAAGATACTAATACAAAGAGAAACTAAGCATTTTACTTAAGTAAAATATAATATAAAAAATAACCTCTACAGTACATGTTACACAAAATACATGCGGTAATAATAGTGTATTTTGTAAGGAAAAATGATAGGGTCAACTAGAAACTTAGTTAGATATAGGCCTCATTGAACCGCGTCACTTGAACGATTTGAGACGGGTACCGCCCGTACACCCGTTTGATCTCTATTTTATACAGCTAAAACTATTTAAGTATAAGCTTTTAATACTGTATGATTCAGTTTTTAAACATGATATTTTCTGTATTACATTTTAGAGAAAATACGAGAATGCGAAAAGACTAAAATGAAACGAAAATTGTATTTATCCGAAAAAATTAAGACATTGTGTAGAAACTGCTAGTGCAGAAAGAAAAAACAAAGCCAGCGTCGACCTGGATTGATTAATCGTTAGTCGCCATATATTTTCTGCAGTCCAATTGCGATTGGCCCATCCGTTGGGCAGGGATTAATCCGAGTTGATTATCCTATTCGAAAATGTGAATCGGATTAATCGAATAATCAGATTTCGATTCGGACCACATACTTCTGTTAAAAAGTATAAACAAAACGAGGCTACAATAATTGCCAGCTCATATTCTATTCAATTAATTTTCACTTCCAGGGCCTGAATATGGATGAGAAATAATGCTATTGTTAAATCTCAGAAAAATACTCAAAAGATATAGTAAAGAAGTTTTTTATTTAGCACTTTTGCCCCAGTTGTCTCTCAGAGAGAAATCAGGAATTTAAGAGTCAAAGTGTCTTTTTCCCCTGGTATTGTGAGATATCCAATAGACATAGTGCCTGTATGCACAATGTTGCATACAAAAACTTCCCGTATAGGCATAATTTCCGCAAGGAAAAATGTCCTTTATGCGACTTGTCCCGCTGAGAAAATGGCCATTAGGCAAGCTCGCCGCATGCACCTTGTAAGCGAAACGTCATTTGGTGAATTGTCAGCAGACCACTAGTCCGTAGATGAAAAGTCTGTAGGTAAATCGTCCGGCCTCGGATTTTGAGATATTCACTATACAGTAACCCATATTTATAAAATAACTTGTATTTGTAACTTTAAATGCTTGGTGCCACACTAAAACGATCGTGGTTAATTGGTCCGTCCATTGATGGTAATTTAATTTTATGGATACACTACCAATACATGGAACCCAACGAGCTAAATACTACGCACGTAAGACATTGGCATTGACTCAGTATAGTGTGACTGCCTAGCTCCCAAACTCCAAAGCCTTGGGCTCTGGCTGCCTTGCATATTGCAGAAACATCACTGACGCCTGCAACAGACGGAGGGTGTCAGACCTGGCTCTGTTTTAGGCGCGAACGAACTTACTAGGCTACATTTGAAGCACTTATGGAGAATGAGCAACTGTCAGTTCAATGATCTCCAGAGAGGTGGGGCCTGTTCTGTAGAGACGCTCCAACTGATGAGGCGAGACTCGGAGGTGACAGCCGCGTGCTGCAGTGCTGAGGACTTGGAGAGTGCTGCTTGTGTTGTACAGGTTCGGAGGGAGTCTGTAACACGAAGAGATACTTGCCTCTACGAAAGATAGATAGTGTACGAGAAGAGAGGCTCTTCTGTGCAGAAGACAAAAGTACACATAAACGGTTTCAAACAAGATTACATGCTAGAGAAAGTACCTCCTTATACAGGAGACGCAGTGGAGAGGAAGAGGTACCTCTTCGTACAAGAGACTGGAAGAACAAGATGAGATGCTTCTTAGTGCAGGACATACGGTGAAAAAAAAGATACTTCCTTGCGTAGGAGACAAGGAAAGAGATACGTCTTGGAATGGGTGACGACGTGAACAAAAAGAGACATTTCTTTGTGTGGGAGACACTGTGAACATATAGATGTCATACAGGAAGCTATGAGAGAGTCTGAAAATGAGAAGATGTACTGCCCATAATACGAAACAGATAGTGAAGAAGAAGAGTCCAGTCTTCGCAATGGAGATACAGTGAACAAGAAAAACGTTTATCAAGGAGTGATGTCTCCCTATAAAGGGAAAGAGACTATGAACAGGATTAGATTTGATTGGCAGCAGTAGACGAACCAACAGTCCCAATCCCAGAGAGCCGTCGGGACTTCTGTCCCTGCCCTCTATGAGCTATTGCCATTATGTCAGTATCATTTAGATAACTAAGGAAAAAAAGATAAAAAGAGAGAAAAGAAAGGAAAAACCTCTGCCAAAGATACGATCTTGCAAGCATGAACTATAGCTGCAGATCTGCGGAGCTTGGAGACGGCAAATTAGTTAGGGCGGATTAAGGTGGAATCTGAAGCTTTGGCAGTTAAGAGTTTGTGACTCCTGGAGGAGATGTTCTTAGCTGTGGAGGGTGTCTCTCCCAATGTTCGTTAAGACAATTTTTAAACCCGATGACTGTCTCCGCACTGACAAATTTGGAGGGGAGTCTATTTACTATGAAATGTGGAAAAAACTGCTGGATTAAGGTTTTTCATCCAGCTCTATGCCTGAGTTTTTTTTACAGTTGTTTTACAAGCGATCATTAACGACTCTCACAAAAAGTCCCGTTGTAGGTACATCGTCGAAGTCATTCAAATACTTGAATGTTTCTATAAGTTGCCCCAGAGTCGTCTTTGTTCGAGAGAGATCAGGTCCACGTCTTGTTGCTAGTAGGCCACACTCGCATCATTGTATCAATTTTGTGGTTCTTCTTATGGCTCTTTCCGTGTTATCGATATCTTTGAGCTGATGTGGCCACCAGAATTGAACAGCAAATTCTAAATGTGGGTGAGCTAGTGCTTTGTAGAAGAGAATGATTATATTCCTAGATTGGTATTCGAAATTCCTGGTAATGAATCCTAGTACTCTGCTTGCCATTTTCACACTCATGTCAAGTTGCTGATTGTCTTGTAGCTTATTTGTAATAGTCCTGGGAGAGAGACAGTAAACAGATACTCTTATTCGCTCGTTATAGTGCAGGTAATAAGGCACGTGCCACTGTCCACAGCTGCAAACTCTAGTCATTCGGAAAACTTAGCCTCTTCACGGCGATCTGGTGTACAGCGTAAATACGTCCAGTCTAAGTCCTTCTCAATACTCTGTACTTTCCATGTCATTTATACTTTTAGGAGTTTATAGTAGACTGTTTGCGATTAAATATCTGGGTAAGGTAAAACACAGGTGTGATTCTTGTGCATATTTCTAAATTTTCGTTTGCACACTGGGTGCAAAATGCGTTAGCAGCGAAAAGCTAATTTCATTGGCAGTGTTTTGTATGTCACTCACTGCAGAAGTTGTTTACTTGAAGTCGTAAAGAGCTAATGGCATCCACCAAGTAGATGCCTTAGAGGACGGGCATGTGCGCTGTGGTCAGAGCCAGGTTGCAGCACAGACGCTGGTAGACTTCTTCACACTTTTGTTGCGAATACGATCAATAATTTGTTTACATTCTAACACTGCTGTTACTAATATATCTGATGTTTACTCTGAGTGATATAGGGATGTCGTAACGTCACATTACAAGCAACAAACAAAAATCCCATCACACTTTTTTCTTACATGCTGTGAGCCTGCAACTGCGCCGTGATGAGTTGAGGCGCCTTCTGAGTTTTGACGAGGCCAAATATTCTGACAATTCTTCGGCAGCGTTGAGCTGGGTTCACACGATAGAGTTTTGAAGCCGCCAGAGGGAATTACCCTTTCGAATGCCTACGCTGCTTCCTTGTAAGCTTCAGAACAGTGTACAGTTGTGTTTCTTGCAATTCACTGGAAATCTAAAACGCTATCCTAACTTGCCTTGTGCTACTGTCTAAGCCTGCTCATGTGACGACTGCCAGTTTAGCAATCATTTACGGGAAACGTTGTGTGCTCGCAGGAATGCAGCGAAACGTTCCAACACTTAGCAATACGTATGAGGAATAAAAGACAATGGTGTGAACCGGGCTTTAGCCGATCCCACCCCTACCCCTCCACCTCTTCCCCGAACGTGCAGAGAGATCTGTGAGCGCCGCTCTTCTATGCTGCCTTAGCTTGTTTGATACTAAAGGAACAACCCTTTTAAAGTTTCTCCACAGTGCACGTAACAGTGCCAACTCCAAATCCCTGTGACATCACATCAGAAATGGACGTAACGTTGGTGAAGCAGAAACAACGGCCACCACGCAGCTTCATCATTGTCGCCTGCTCATGGCGCCTACTTCGCCACACGCTTTACTTGCAAATTTATTCATTGAAGTGATGGCATATCATAAAGGCTGTCCAGTGGCAATCTTGTATCTTGGAATGATTTACAAACATGCATCGTTCGTATGTGGCAAAACGATGGGAGCTGGCAATAAATTAGGTGCCGCCACCTTGTCGTGGTCAGAAAAACTTAGTCCGCCCTGTTTTGCCCCGGGGCGTTTGCATGGCAAAAGAGCGAGACGAGTGTCAGAAAGTGGAGCCCGGCTTCTGTGCGCAGTTCTTACGGCCATTCTAGCCACAGATGATTCTTCAGTCATTTTTGACATGGCTGATGGACTACTGTTAGTTTAGCCGCAGATGATGGTCCTACAGCCATTTTAGCCATAGATAATGGTCCTACAGCTATTTTAGTCTTAGATAATGGTCCTACAGCTATTTTAGCCATAGATGACGGTCCTACAGCTATTTTAGTCTTAGATAATGGTCCTACAGCTATTTTAGCCATAGATGACGGTCCTACAGCTATT
>LQNS02276620.1:13610116-13640883 GCA_001587735.2 Parhyale hawaiensis
TTTCAAGAGTTTATTAAAAAGCTTCTTGATGGTCTTTTTGTTAGGGGGTGACAGTGAGACCAGGCAGAGCCCCCAGTCGGCCATTGTGCGAGTCTTTGCATGGTGAAGCTAAACGGTCTTGTGCAGTTGGCAGGGCAGCGAGAGGTGTGTTGATATGCGGGGCGTAGTTGTAGGTGACTTTAGTTCGCCTTCAGCTTCTTTTACTCTCCATTTGAATGGTAATTGTGCGGCTGAAGGGAGAAGAATTCTCGGTTTAGCACTTTAGCTGAATAACGCGTTTGTGCCGACTGTTGTGGACGTGGCTGGTTTGACCTAATGTGAGGTTTAATTCAGACATGGAAGAGTTACATCCCCGTTGAACACCGCTTTGAGTAGGAATTAACTGTATGCAAGAGGTGACTGAACGGTGCTGTGGGCAATAAAGTCTATTATCAGTGACAAACATTTCCTTCTTTTCATATAGCGGTATCCTATGGTTGTTGATTTGCAACTACGATAGTAAATGGTTGAAGGACCAATCTGAAATATCCTATAGGTAGTCTCTGTTCTATCTGCACTTCCACTAGTTCTCTTGTCTCACCGTTTGGTTTGTTGAGTTGTGAGATATGCTGTCACGTCTAGCTTGTTGAGATGTATTAAAAATATAATGTATTTTAATTGACTAAATAAAGCATTTTATCAAAGTACCACCCCATCGTCCGTAAACTATTCTCTTGAGGAGTCAAATGGAGCCGGTTTTTCTATATTCGTACAATACATCTGTGAATGTCTGGGTATAAAAGCAAGGCGGTTAGTTAAATATACTTTTTAAATGAAAGTGGGTGCAGGAGTCTGACTCGGAATCTGACTGCACCTATAGGAGTCGGAACTACTTTGTTAAGCAACAAAGTCTAACCATTCTGGGATCCAAGGCGTCAGAAACTGGCAGGATCGAGGAGTCGGTGTCGAACTTTGTCCATCCGACTCCGCTACACTGGTTCAGAAGTGAGTTATTTATAATGCTGGGTGCGGCCCTACGGCCTGCAGAAGTGTCTTGTTTTTGCTTCCCCCCCCCCATATTGCAGCTGATTTTATTCAGAGGTCCTGCAGCCACTGATCCCGACCCATGTGCTGTAGACACACAGTCAGCACTACTGCAGTCTGATCAGTTCTTACAGTAATGATATAATTCGCTTCTTCTGCCACTGGGCTGTAGCTTCTTGTAACTGAACCTAACAGACTTTTTGGCCGAAATCAGGGCTTTAGTTTTCGGGGTGGCCCCGAATATTGATATGCGGGATTTCTCTAGCAATTATTAGGCCCTTTTAGCTAAAAGAAACGCTGGTGATAGCTATGATTCAAAGTGATTCAAGGGATTAAAAAAAGGAAGGCGTGAGAAATAAGACCAAGAAAATACTGTCTCAGGGGGGCTGTGCTCGTTCCCACGAACCACCTACTGTATTTATCTAACGCGGGAAAAAAATGGTCAGACTGTGAGCTGCCTACCTGGACATTTCCAGTTAAGAGTGGGACTATTGACCTAAGATATATACTGTATGTTAATAAGCGGCGCTTAGCGAAACTATATGATCGGCAATTGTTTCTCAATCTTAAAAAAGCAGTCAGAAAAACTGAATTTTGGAACAAATTGCTTTGGCTCACTTATTGAATCTATTGATTTTAAACTCGTACTAATGGTAAATCAAATGTTGGACTGTATCCCATCTAAACGGCGAGCCACCGCTGTTACCAGAGTTAAAATGCCGCTACAAGCCTCATTATTTATTTTCACAGCCCGTCTTTATTTGTTCTGTTTATTATCCTATATATTTAATATATGATGTGACACTTTATCTATAGTAAGCAGTGCCCCTCATTACTCCATTCTAATTAGAGGGGCTTAGCTGATGAGAAGTTGAAAGAGCAAGTAAAATGCGATTCAAATTATAAATAAGTTCTGAAATGTTTCCTTAATATAAGTAGCTAACTATTCGAGCAATATCTATGTCATTCGACTAAGACCGTTCTTCAAGTAATAACTCCTTGTTTGCTATTTGTTGAACGTCCCGTTTCATATAGCGTTTCCCTCAACCTGTTGTTCAAGAGCAACGCTTCAAACCAGTGCTGTAGTACGTGGAAGGCAGACTGATTCATGGTACGAAGGGCTAAGTCATTCGAATATAAGAGATCCTATCCTCGCTGTATTTCTTTGCTAAGCTAAGCTAATCCAGCGACTCTAGTAACTAACCTCGGGGCATTACTCTTAGGAAATAATGCCACTAACTTACGATTAATAAGGGCAGGAAAAAAAGATTCTATAGAGAGCAATTAGATGGCGCGACTCCAGCTAAACTTTACTGGACCAATTAACCTAATTGCGTTAGAGTTAGCTAAACACGCCTTCTGCTCCGGCTTACTTTGCAGTCAGAACAAAGTTTATAGTATGTTCTGCATTTGTTCCTGATATGTTATATGCTTCAGTCTCTGTTAACTTTGCAGCTATAGAACTACAGCGTATTCTTTCAGTTTTTACTCGGATGCATCTTAGTTACTTGTATCGGTACGTGTAGTTTACAGGTAGAGCTTAGCATATTGAACTCGTTCCGTACCCTGATATATTATGATTCCTAGTTTCTGTTTATCTTATTCTTAAAATGAGCGCATTTTTCAGGTTACCACGCAGCCAGAAATGAGCGTATTGCTCACTGTTTTGGAGTTGTTATTAGATTTAATCTGAGCTTACTCTACAGTTAGAACCTAGTCTATCTTCAGTTTATTTTAATTTATCAGTAAGAATTAACCGCATGTGTCATTTCTGTCGCTGCAATATTATCTTAATCATGATTGACTAAGAGAATTTTTTTCTACTTCTATCTCTGAAATATAATATGACACGTTCGATGTGGTAGTATTTTGTCCGGCTTTTCCCTCCGAAAAATTAAAATTTTCCAAAACGTTTGCATTGAGGAAAAATAGATATCTTTTGCACAAGCATCTAATTGTTAGAGTCAGTTAAACTACTATTTTTTTTCAGGATTCTCCACTTAAGATAGCCTGGAGGGCTTCGCTCTATTGGCTGCTGCTCCGCGGCCGTTGGCAGGCTTCTGCCGTCTGTAATTTCATCCATTCATAATATAAAAGGAGATACAGTAAAAACCGGGATGTTGTGGAGAATTCAGCAAACATTTATACTTGCGATCCGTGATTCTTCAAGTGCAGGATGTTTCATTTCAGCCCTTGAATTTTGCTCTTTGTTTCAATAACACATATGAAAAACTGAAAAATAAGAAACGTTTTCTTGAAAATTGTATATCTGCAGCATGAGACTGAATTGCGATCGAGACCCCTTCAGAGAATTCTGTAGGTATAATACACCACGATTTTTTTTAGAGAATCATAAGATTTGTGTCAATTTAAATTCTAATTTACACTCCAAGAAGTACTCAAGTGATTACGAACATAATTTCATAATCTATTATTTTTAACGGTTACCTTTGATAGAGTTGTTTCTGCTATTCTAAACGGTTACCTTTGATAAAGTTGTTTCTGCTATTCTAAACCACTTTTTAAAATTCAAATTTTTGTCATATTCAGAACATGGATGATGGATTTTTTGTTATCCAAAGTGTCTGTATTGTATAAGGATTATGATGGCTATGGTATTTCTTTTTCTTAAAAAAACAGATTTGCAGTGAATCAACCTAGTATTAGAATACATTGCACTACGTCAAGGATGCCCTAAGTCTTTCAGAGAGACAGTTTATCAATTTCCAGTGGCATCTTAGTCCTCAGGTTATGTTGAAACCACACTCACGCATTTATAAATTTTGATTAACTGTAAGATGGTCTGCTGGAGCAAATCGTTCCTGAATAGCACTATAAACATTTGTTAGCACCTTTCCAAAATGAGAAGCAATGCCTGCAAGTGGAAACCCTTTTTTACTCGTCATCATGATTATCATTCGCGAATGAAGTGAGAGGTGATACGGTTTTCTTTGAAGATTTAAGTATATATGTCTGTCCATCCAATAAGTGGTCGAACGAGTTGAACATTGTTCATAATTTTTTGCAGGGAGTCTGGTGGGTTTTTCTCGATGTCACTCATGCCGAAAAAACTAAAACTAGAAGGCCATTAAAAATGACGGCGATAAAATTTGCTCCCACCTCGGGCAATGGTCATACGCCACGAGGTATTCTAATTTCATAATTTGCGTTTGTTCCATTCCAAGTCCAGTAATCCTCGCAGTCCCAAAGACCTGAAAAAAACCACACGTGTTAAAATCACTGTTGTCGGTCGCACGGAAGATGCCATATTATCTATAAATATCGTTACCATAAGTCGAAAGTATCCTTGTGATCCTTAAGAACTGATATCACACCTGTTAAAATCCTGCTTTATTTCTAAGTGGCACGGAAGCTGTCATATGATCTATGCACAGTGTTGCCATAAGAAGAACAGCATCCCTGTAACTCATAAGAACTGATAGCATTCTTTCTCTCTCTCTTATAAGAACACCTATTTCAAGTCAAACGGACGGATGTTGCCATATCATTACCATAAGCTAAACAGTACCCTCGCTACCCATAAGGACTGATATCACACCCTCTGTAACCTGAACCGCTGCGTTAAGTCACACTGAAGCTGGCATATTTTTGTGTACACTTTAACCATATAAGCCGAGTTTAATGACGGGAGTTGATAGATGGTGTTGGCGTTTAAGTAGGAACATTAGCTTGCGATAGCAACAGATGAAATCCAATTACAGGGAGCAATTAGTGAGATTACTTTGTGGGATTAAACTGGGGTATAATGATGGTGGTGGTGGCTGTGACGGTGATGGTGGTGGTTAGTGGTAGTGGTGGTGTAGTGAATATGGTAGTAGGGGGTGACAATGATGGTGATGGTAGTTGTGCAGGAGGATGCATATCAAAAATAGAAATGCAATGTACAAAATAGATTTTATATATTTAAATTCGTTGAATTACAGTAAAAAATATGTAGGCTGAAGAATAACATTTTTTCAGAAGGCAAAAAAAAAAAAAATAAAATAAACCCTAAGCAGGAAGCCCAATCTGAAATACGTATATTATTCATTGGATATAACGTTCAAAATCGTGCTTGTGAAGAAACGTGAACCTCTATCTTCGAAAGCGACTGGCTGATCATGTTTAGAGCAGAGCTGTTAAGCTGTTCGGTCGCTGTCAGGTCAAACGTTCGGCTCCCAGCATGGAATTGGATGGAAGTTTTGATTTTTGCGTCGGTGTTTCGGCTGTTTTTAGTCCACTGCGATGGCACTGACTTAACCAGCATTGGAAGCAGTCCAAAGAATTTGTGTTAATTTTTACATAGCATAGAAATAAGACAAGATTTTGCAGCCCTTAAATGAATGGTCATCTCACACTGCTAGGGGGTGCAAGCATCCCTGGTTGGGATGCTCGCCGGTATCTCCAAGTAGCAGCATGAACATCCTGAAAATTTGCGAGCTATTTTTTTCTTGTAATTTTTCTTTTGTAGACGAGTGTCATCATTTTTGTAGCTTATCTGAATCCATTTGAAATCAAGATATGTGTGAATGGAGTCTTCTGGTGAGAATGCAAGAATAGGCTTATTTTTAGCTAAAAAAATAAACCCTAAACTATTATCTCCTTAACGCGCGGTTTTAAGTACTGACTTCAGGAAGGTGGCGCTGCTAATGCCATAGAGCACTCCAGACTACCATCTCTCAAAGGACTTTGCATTAGCATTAGCACGGCAAGCAGGCCCAGTCTTCGGATCTTCTCCCTAAAACTGAGCAACTTTTGCTAGGAGTGCCCCAGGACTGGGGTCGGGCGAATGCGGCCAGTCTTTGATATCATCCCCCCGATAGCACGTGATATAGAAAGTTAGGGAAACTTCTTTACAGGACGAGCAGCGCTGGAAATTTGGGCTAAATGAGGCAACTTGTGGCGCTTAACAAACCAACTTGAAGCATCGTTAGCCATTGGGAGCCTTGCCTTTGCATATTACCGTCACGTGTGACGCTCTGTAAAGAAGCAACAGATGCAATACAATTCAGTGTATAAGAGTAAGGCTTAATTATTGCCCGATCTTACATGAAGTAAATCAAGTTATCGATAGCCGTGTCTTTACATTTTACAGTGATATGCAATGTTCTGTAAAGAGTAAAAGATATGAAATTATTCAGCTTAGCATGTGGTACCATCCCTGAAGGATCAAAAGGATAGTGAAGTCCGCCATGAAACCGCGCTATTGTCTAAGCTGGGCGCGGCCTGCGACAGCAGTTTCTCATTTTTATCTTCCAGCGCCTGAAACCTTTCTTAAGCCCAGGGGCAAATAGCCCATCGGTTGCCTCAAAAAAAAAAAAAAAAAAAAAAAAAAGACTTGTGCCATTTTCGTTGAAATGATTTATTATTTAAAAAAAAACTGTGATTGTAACTTGTGACCCTCCGGCCTAGCTAAAAATTACTAATTATTTGCATAAAATTGGAGAACCACAGGAACGCTAACAGGGCAAAACTGCGAATGATAAACTACTGCTGCTCTAGACCCACCCTCAGTCCGGTATCCTATTTATGGAAATAGACTTAGTGGTTCTGAACAGCTTGTAAATTTGTACTTGCTTAATTGAAGTTTATTTGTTAGGTTCTATTGTATTTGTTTTAGGAAATTAATTTAACCAAGAACTGAAATATGCACTATGTAGGGAGAGCTCGCTGTATAGCGATAGCAAAAGCGATGCTGGCTGTTCTATGGTGTGGTGGGTGTTCACACCTTGCTCCCGCATGGCAACGTCATCAGTTCGACGCTTAGGGCCTCGTCACACGGCCGGGCAACGGTTGTCCAACAGCCCACATTACTCATGGAAATTGACCGTAAAGTACTGAGCTGCTACACACGCGTTAACGAACATCTTTTTGACTTGAATACGATAACATAGTAACCAAAGTCTGCAAGTCTTCGACTGCCTCAGCTGCTAGATCTCATTTACAAGTGCTAAAAAGGCGTAAAAAAAAGATTAATAGCTAATGTGCGGGCGAGATACTGTTCGCTGTTCAGGGAGCAAATCTCGCCCAGTGGACAAATAGCAGGCAGCGGCAAGTGTTTGCCTGAAAGCAGACATTAGGAGCTGCTCGCCGAACACTGCCCCATGTTTTTTGAGCAATGTTCGCTAGTGTAGCAGGACCATTAGGGCTTACTACAAGTCAGAGAGTAGCTGTTAGTGGGTTATGTTTTGCTGGGGGCTGTGAGTCTTCGTGAGGACTCTACTTTAGTCCTGTCTTAAAATTTTATCTGATAAAATAATTCTTAGCGTGTTTTCACTGCAGAAATGCAGCAGGAACGACCGACCTGCACTTCACTTGCAAGGCATTGAGTTACGAACTCAATGCAAGGGCAAGCGTAACGCAATTTTCAACCACCCAAGGAGCTGTCTTTCTCTATTCTTTTAGAGAAGTAAAAAATTTCAAGGAGCTAGAAACGTAAGGATGGTCGGCACAGTGCGGGGAAAATACTGTTAGTAGCTTTAATATATTGGCTGTAGTGTTCATTAAAATTAGGAATTGCTTGGTAATGCACTGGAGCTTTCTGACTTTCAGTGAAGTAGATTGTCTTATTCTAAGAAGATAGTGCCCTGCATTACAGGGTGTAGTTCTTTCCTTAAATTTTGTAAGTTAGAACTGACGGGGAGTGCATTTTCGGTGCTAGGATTGAGGCCAACCTGACGAAGATGCAGCAGCAAACTTGAAGTGATCACGTTACGAACTCATTAGAGGCGAAGGAAAATAATGGCCCTGAACACCGTGATGAGAAAATTCTATTAGGCAGCAACTCGAGCTTTCCTGACTCTCTGCTGCTTGCGTGCAGTGTGGGGGGAGGGGGGGGGGAGTCGCTGCAGTCTGCCTTCTTGCCACCGCCCGGTCGCCTCACAGCATTAATACCCTGCTGAATTATGCATTTTCTGACCACATTAAAGACGTTTTTACTTGGACAGACTATATCAAAGATGACGAACTTCTCCTCATTTGACTTGCGAACTAACCCGGTGAAGATTCTAATATATGATAAATATGGAAAGCAGCAGTTGATTTTGAAGAATGAGCCGTTCACGAAGTTGAATGTCAGTATGTAACCTCTGAAAAAATTGTTGTAATTATGAAGAATTATGATTTCGAAGAATAGAACTCCGTGCCAGTTTTTGCGGCCCTCGACATTGAACCGAAAGCCTCTTAACCGCTCCTCTTTTGATATCTCTAGAATATTTTTACGCATTATTTCTGCAAAAAATCACTTTGGTTTTATTGACGACAAAATTTTGAGTATAAAAGTTTGAACCATACAAATTTGACTTTACAAGTTTATTGCGACTATAAAGCACAGTGCAGACTACCTGCAATTTTGATTTTAATCATATTATTTGTCAGTGACATTTTGAACCCTATCCTGTTCAGGTGTGTTTGATGCATACACCATAAGCCAAATAAACTAATCCGATTAGCCTTAAATTATGAGGAACATCACTTGAAGTAGCCACGTTTGCCACTTTGCATGGGATTTCCGTGGTCATTGCAGCCAATTATATCTGAGACAGGCAAAAGTCAGTCGTGGGCTAGTGGTCAAGCACGATATGTTACGGAATAGCTTGACGATTCATGCATCTAAGAGCTTATAAACACGCTTGCCAAAAAAACGTGTTGCTTCATCTCCGCATCCGAATCTCCGCGTTGCTGTATCCATTTAAATGACATACACTTGGAAAGGGTAAAAAAGTAAAAGATCCGGATGATAAGCTGAGAAATCTTGTTCTTTTGACTAGCGTGCGTACCTGCCTTAACTCGATCTAAAGTGGGGAACAGAACTGTCAGTACCGAAGCTTTGACAAGTGAAAACCAATCGGATTACAATGCTTCAATCGACGAGAGGAGTGAATCGAATACACATTGACATGGATGTTGAAGGTCTAAGTCCGTTACCGGGCAAGTGATTATGTGCGGTTATTTCGAAAATGCTAGTCCTATGACGTTTTTCAGGTGCCAGTAAAGAGTGGAGTGCATAACGCCATCTGAACCTCGTCCGAAGAACTTGAAAGGTATCAAAGATAAACCTCGGTACGCATTAACATGCCTGCAACTATACAAGAATGCTTGTTCGTGCAGATATTTGTAAAGGAAACATCAACTTTTACTGCACCCTCGACTGGGAAACCACCGCGCACTGGTTCGCGCTGCAGATATAGGCTAACTGTCGCCATAGAAGTAAGTACAACTGCCGACGACCACTGGTCGTTAAGAACTATGGTGCGTAGCGGAGGGTTCAACGACCTGCGTCCTCTACCTTCCCTTTCCTGAGAAGGTAAGAAACCCCACGTAGTTGTGCACACCAAACAAGTTTGCTGACTCAGCGTGCCGAGCAGCACTGAGCCTTCTCAACTGGCTCGTCACTCGATCCCTGCTCCATTAGTACACTCGTCAGCACGTATGGTCTGCTGCTACCGTGGGTAAAGGTGTTTTTGCCTTGACCGCACACTCGAACTGCGTAGATCAGTCCATCGGCGCTGGTTTGTGCAGCCGATAAATACCAACTAAACCCCGGAGAACTGGGCTGCAGTCGACTACAGCGTGTCTATGGTATGGCTTCGAGAGACGGAAGACTTATCGCTGCAGCAACCTCACTTCTTTAGCCACAATGCTTATTCAGTTAGGGCCTTCGCAGTGAACTATTGACCTAGGAACTAATTTTATTAATGATAGAATGAACTCAGTGCTGAAGCTAGGTGAAGTTATTTTGTGACACGCAGTACACAGCGACGTATCGCTGTAGCTCCAGGTAGAAATAAACTACTTGGTATTGCTCCAGAGGTGCTGAGGCTATTGGTAGCACGCAATGTTTGTTTAAGGTCGGCATGCCGTTGGTGGCAGTATTTCACTTTCTCTTGTTTGCTAAACTGCATTTCAAAGTGCTATCGTTGTCGTACACAGCAGTGCCTGTACGTGCTACTTGCCTTCTGGTTACGGTCAGCAATGCAAAGTCCTTTTACCAATGAAGACCGTTCATCATGAAAGTAGAAATTTCCGAAGAAGTCGAGATTTTTCTACAATCGCATATCTTTTAAGCTACCAATTACTTCTCGCAGTTCCTCCCAAGCTTTTACTTTGCCTTCTCTTAATGAACCGGCCGTAATGGATACAGGTTATACAGGTTATGGATGTACGACGCGTTCATAATTGCCGTACTACTACTTCCACTACAACTATTACTACTATAATTTTTGTTACTGCTATTATTGTAACTGCTGCTACAATTACTATTATCGCTATACTACAGAAACTGCAGCTATTGCTACCACTGCCATCACTTATATTGTCATTTACCGGATCAACTTCACCTAATTCTGTGAATTAATTATTATTTTGGTGTTGACTGTACGTTCTCTTAAACTCTGCTGGTGATATCTCAAATAGGGAGCGAAAAAGTACGGAATATGAGTAAAAAAATTAAATATTACATCAGTAAGCATCTCGTTTGATCGCCCGCCTTACAGAGGTATTGAGCCTTTTATCGAATATTCAATATAATGGAGAAATATTCATGTATTCAACAGACCGTCAAATCTTCGGCAGAGCCGGAAAAAATCTTGGGCTTCTTGAAGTGCACGTTTTGAAGGAAGAATATTGGCGGAGTAAGTGAAGCGTGGAAAGTAAGGAAGGTGCTGAAGACAGGCGTGGAGTGTCAAGTGAGAGGCCTGCAGCCTTTGCTGGGGGCGATACCGTGCATACGGGATGAGGTGGTGAGCAGACCTTGTGCCTCAGCTACAGGTGCTGCTGACGGCACCGCTTCTTCTTCTTCTTTCTTCTTATACTTCGACATGGGGTGCGAACTGAACAGACGAATATAAAGTGGTGGGCAGGATGTGTCTCAGTAGTAGGTGCTGATATAACCTGGGGCGTAGGTTCCGGTATCTCTTTGGGAATGGGCCTATTGGTTCGTCTACTGCCGCCTATCTAATCTAATCTACTGCTTATCTTTACTTTTCGGTAGAGGGTAGGCTGTGTTTTAGCTACAGGTATTGATGATTGCCCCGCTTCTTGTCATAAATTTATTTCGACATGCGGTAGAGTGAGGTTCGGAGCACGCTGTACCTCAGCTACAGCCACTGATCACCTCACAGCTTCCTGTGTTTTGACATGAGGTAGAATGAAGGTTTAAACAGATTGTGCTTCAACTACTTTCATGCGTTTTCTTATAGTTTGGCGTGAAGTAAGCACTGAACATTCAGGCAGGGATTGAGCACATTTCAAGTGTAGTAATGTGTGACATATAAGTGTCACTCTTATTCCTATTCACATAGATCTGTATAACTACTGTAGTCGTCCTACAGAAATTATTTGATATGGTGCACGTGTTGAAAATCAGGCTTAGACGTTATGATGTTAAGCACACTACTAGTAAGTGCAGATATAGACGACCGAAATCGTGTCATCAATACATTCATTATTGCTCTAGATAGTGTGTTACTGGCTGAAAGAAACAGTGGTACAGATTTTTCGAAAACTACCATTAATAAACGATGCTCTCTTCCTGTAACAGGTAAAACCCACTTGGCCGCACAACTACTGGGAGACCCACACGCACTGGTTCGTGCTACAGATATGGGCCAACTGGCTCCAGAGTTGTTCCATTCCTTGGAAGACGACTGATACTGTAACTCTTTTTGTACTGATAATTTACAGAACTGTAAGGTTAGAGAATCATGATTAGTTATGGTTGAAGTTAAGGAAAGCTCACAAGCGAAATTTAGACCAGCAAAACTAGATATACTGTTGCTTTCGAACAGTAAACCTAAAGAAATTATAACTCATGACCAGTAGTTTGGAGAGTTAGCAGAGAAGATGAAAAAAATCGTAATTAGTAGTAAGGAATTTTAAAAGCAGCGATCCAGGCGAAATCACGACTAGTATAAGGAAAGTTAAGTCCAATAAACCTTTAAAAATTATGATAAGTAATAAGGAAAATTAACACCAATACATCCAGAGAAATCATAACTAGCAATACCGAACGTTAAGAGCAATAAACCTGAGAAAATATGACTATAATAGTAAGGAAAGTTCAAAACAGTGAGCGTGGAGACATCCCACAGCTCGTCGCGAGCGAAGATCTCTGCAAACGCAGAAAATCAGAGTAAGACGAAGACAGCAGATGACACCTGGTGTCACTAGCGACATGGGTTGGATATTGCCCAGGGTTCCCGTGTCCCACCTCCCAATAATGATCTATTGGAAGTCGCGCCGTCGCTCTCCTTCTCGAAACTTCCTCTCTTGTATTAAGGGACTTAGGAGGGAAGGAAAGACGTATCGATTTCTTTCTTTCCTTCTTTTTTCGGGACCCTGGATATCTTTCTTGCTGAGGATCTGGTGGAGATAGTGAAACGGTTATTGGCTGCACCCATGCAATGCTCAGGTCTGTAAGCAACCGGGCCCATTCCTTTTGAAGAGCTCACAAGTTGCAGTTTCTTTCGACAATAGTCTCTTCAGCGCCGAAATGAATTCCAAGCAGCTGGGGCTGCTCCAGACAGGCTAAATTCTGGGAAAGCTCGTGAAAATCAATTATTTCTTTCCCTCAGACCCGCCGTCAAGCTGGGCCGATTGGCCAAGTTGTGTCCAGTAACGCAGATAAAATGCTGGCTTCATAGTTACGAGCTTCTCAATTTCCGTGGGTGAGAGGTTCTTCCTTCTGCACTTATGGCGGCCAATATTCATAAACATACCGACCAACGGCTCGGCACTGCTGGACTCCACAACTGTTCCGTTTCTATTCAAAATAATTCTCTTTTGAGATGATAATATTGCTTCTCTTCTCCACTGGCAGAAGCTTACACACAGAGAAGTCTCTTAAACGGTACATTTATGTTTACATGTAACGAGGTAAATCAAAACAGGAATCGGATTATTTACCGGTAACGAGGTAAATCAAAACAGGAATCGGATTATATACCGGCAACGAGGTAAATCTAAACAGGAGTTTGATTTGATTTAAGTTTTAAAAGGCGATTATGCCCCTACATTCACAGATTTTCTTGTGTGTATACGTGTGTGTTTAGGTATGTAAAAGTGGAGGAAACTTGCGTATTTTCCTGAATATAATACACGTGTTCACTGTACGTGAATACCCTTGCACAGATAATATAAATACACGTGTTCACTGAACGTGAAGTACCTTTGCACAGATACGTAGTTTCATTGGAGGCACCTCGTAACCGGCCACGTGTTGTGGATAAGAATACTGTAGACGTCACGCTATTGGAAAATTATACGCATTTGTCTGACGTGTACGAGCATTTAGCGAGCGGTGTCGTATAGTATCGAAAGTATGCTGTAAAATTCCGACCGGTCATCCTTTGGGAGAGTTTTCTTTTGCTTGCAAATATAGCATGCGGTGGACCGATGGAATGCACTGAAGCTTAATATATTCTGCCATATTTTTCCCTTTCAATCATAAGCCGAATATCGGGCCGTAGAGCAAGATACATTTGCACGTTTATTTTTTCTTTTGCTCTTCATTAAGAAATGGCGCCCCCGCCCTCGTCCCATACTCTGCATTATGTTATGGTGGACCCACCCAAACTCCCCAGTTTTATGTCATCAAAAAGAAAAGCACAAGTGAGTTATAAAACCAAATCTCTGGTCTGTAAAATGTTCGAAGGGCCCTAAAGCGAAGCCGGGCCGCTGACGTGCTGAGGGAGGCGTGAGCTCACGCGTAAAACTTTGCACACTCCTGGGGCTCATTACGGCACCTCCTCCATCATAGACTTCACTGCCCTGAGTAGCACCTCCGGTTTGTATGCTTTTGCCCTGTTGCTCGACCTTATTAATGCCACGCCGTCCTATTTCTCTACAAAGAATTTTTCCCATCGGAGTACAGCAGGATGAAGAACTTCTGTAGTAAATTAATATGGCACTTTTTAATACTGGATTAATCATGTGCAAAAATGGCTTATATTCACTGTGGAAAACAAAGGTCTAGTACGGAGTTGTATAAATAAAACGTCCATTTTCTTCAACTAATTACATCAAATTCACACAAAGGAGTTTCCTCTGAGTTTCGCAGTAAAAATTATTTCAATGTCCTGCCACATCATTCGTTTGTATTTTATTGCATTGTCCCAAGTGAAACAATCCTTGTTGAACAGGGCTAACCTCTTGCCAGAAAATATTGGGTTTGTAAAAAATTGGATTCAATTTGTTAACATCAATCTTTTTCTACAAATTCGCAGCTAGTTTTAAAGTTTTCGCCTTTTCACTTACCTTACACCACAGACCGCAACGTACTTGACTCTTAGGTCCAAATGGCCTCTGACGCTGGAGGCTAAAATGGGATAAATGGGATTTTCTCAAGAGCTATTATGAACATGTCCAGACACGGTCATGCAGGCAAGCGCCCAAGTACGTCCACGCCGTATCCAAGATACCTTTTCCGCAAGAAAATTGTTGGGTACCTTGGAATTTTCGATATTCGGTATTATAAAGGGGGAAAAGAATAGCTCATGAGAAAATCCCATTTTTCCGTAGCCGACTTTGGCCGCCAGTGTCAGATCTAAGAGTCAAGTACTGTTGCGTTCTATGCTTACACCTTAACGTAGTATTATTATTAATCTCCTTGTGCTTACCATTCTTTAATGGTGACCAGAGATAAACAAGACTATCGTTTGTATAATAATTACTCTGTAGCGGGTGTCTAAAAAAGTAAGCCAAATTAAAAGGGCTAACATAAGCAAACCATACAATCCTCATCCTTCATCAAAATGTCAGGTTGAAGTAGGGATTACGAGCTTTATAGAGACACCAAGATTAATTGTCCAGTCCCTTCCGTGATTGAGTACCATAACCCAGAGGTTGGGGTGCGAAAACGTTGTTGGTTCACGTCGCGTGTAAAAAAAAGAAAAAAAAAAAACATTACATTTTTTATTATTTTATCACACCTTCAGCATCATGCTTTAGAAAACATGATACCAACATGGTAAAAAACATATTTTATCCTCATAGCATCGGCGTTCGACACGAACTTCTGCCTCCGGATTTTTTAGGACGTCTACACTTCGCGGAGGAGTTTCTGGGGCGATGTTGTACAAACCCTCGATTCTTACGCAATTATTTTATTGGTGATGAAGCCGGCTTTGCCATGAATAGGAAAGTGAACACCCGCAACGTCTTTGAGTAGGTATGTTCCAAGATGGCAACAGCCGGAATTCAACTTAGATTGGAGATTGAGGAGGGAAAAAGTGACAGTTTGGATTAGAATCTATGGCAACGGAGTACTCATTGGACCTTTTTTCCTTCGAGGCGAACGTGACTGGCCAGGCATATCTGCAGATGATCCAGCAGGAGGTTGTTCCCCAGATCGAGATGTACTTCCAGCGCCAGCAAAATGGACTGTTCCGCTATGCTTGGTGGGCACAGGACGGGGCTCCAGCTCTCCGTGTAATCGATCTCCGAAATCTTCTGATAGAAATTTTCAATAAACGGGTGATATAGCTGTGGATCATTCCGTCGAATGGCTCCCTAGGTCACCTAACTTCATCCCCTACGATTACTTCTTGTGGGGTTATGTCAGCTTCAAGCTGACATCTTGGAAATGGATGAGGATTGCATAGTTTGGTCATGTTAGCCCTTTTAATTTGGGTTACCTTTTTTTTAGACACCCGGTATACATTTGTTAGGAGATAAGGAGATATTGCATCTCTAAATTTTGAACTGCACCTCCACTGGCGCCCAATGCTCTGTTGTTCCTAGGCTCGACAGCACTCACAGCGTACTTGCTATCCCGGAGACACACTATGCATACGCGCGCTCAACCTAATGAGCGGGAGGTCAGCTTCCACGTCGATCATGGCACCGAATCTTATGCTACTGATTTAATGCTGTGTGTCAGCACGATCTCCGTGCTATTGTGTGGTCCCGGAGTTAGAAGATTTCAGTTGTCTCTATCGTATTGATATTTTATTGTGGAATTCAATTGAAAATTGTGTGCAATGCCTTTCTACTAGTAATGCTTTACGGGACGGTGATAATACTGCGTTCTTACGGTGGTCGTCATTGACAGGCAGACAGACTGACTTACGAGCAGACCGACCGATATACTGATATCGCACTGACTGTCATGTATGATAAAACTACAAACCTAGATTTCATATAGTAAAAATTTTAAAAGTGTATTGTGAAAATTCCAAAACCATATTAATATACTTGACAGTCTTTGTTAGCTGTTAGGGGTACCGGAAAGTCATGTCCAGATTTCTGTTAGGAAGAAAAATTGAAAGAAACATTACTGAAATTGCTCAACAAAATAGTCACTATCATTAGATATTTATTACCTTTGTCCATCTACTTGGGAGCATTTTGATCCCCCTTTCAATAAACCTGATATCTTTGGAAGATATAATGGAATTACATTCCGCTTCAATCTCGTGAACACATATGAACGACAAAGAACTGAAAATCTGATGGAGCAAGGTCTGGCGAGTATGGAGGGTGAGGAAGAAATTTCCAGCCTAAGGATTTTATTTTTTCTTGAGTTTGTTCGGCAGAATGGGGTCTAGCGTTATCTTGTTGTAAAATAAATCCTTTTCTGTTCACTAGAGAAGGACATTTTCTACGCAGCGCAGTTTTTAGTTGTTCCAATAACTCAAAGTGTACATTTGTGGAATTCATACAATATGCAATGACATATGATTCTGTTTGAAACTTTTGTCTTCCATAAGCTCTTGATCAATTTTCTATTTAAAAAAAAACTGCTGCTCCAGATACGAATGTTAGGGTTTTAGAATCCCTTTACATTGCTAAACAGCGACCATCATTAAACATAGATCAATCTGCAGCACCTCTTTATACTATGTGAAACTAAATGGGAAGTTTTACTGAGCAGGTATTTTGCATCTAAGTTGACCTTAAAAATAGCTGTCTAAACTTAATTTGATGTTTTAGTTTCTTTAAAGAAAGCGGACAGAACGTTTTGGTGCCCCTAATAGTTACTGGCGCGTGGGTTGTTAACGCTGTCTAGAGCATAACTAGATGAACAAGTCCATAATGCGTGCCCGGACACAAAAGTGGACAGTTTAGCATCACTAAGAACTATCGTAGAAGTCTCTTCCACTCACGTGCAACGCTGATATTCAGAAATGTAAAATTCCAAGGTCTAGCTAGACACTCATGCTTTATTTCTTAAATCAGAATCGACAGTACACAAAAAGAAACCCACGCCAATTTTTTTACAGTGGCATTAATACATTTCCCCCTTGTGGCATCGGTTGCCTTCGTATTTCGTAACTTAAGCCCAGCCGGCAGATGCCTCCGTCTCCACTATTTTTTACTCCTTTCTTTGTGTGTGCGTCACGAATGGCAAAGTGCTGTTCTTTCCTAAAGTTTTCTCCATCTGAAACAAAATCCGTTGAGCTCCGCGGGAAGGACAATTTTTTTAGGGGACTGAAAGCGAGCTGCGGATATCAGGTTGTGCGCCTCCTACCTTTAAATTGCAGCCGAGTTAAATGATAAAACTTCATTTTATTTTTGTCGAGTTTTCCCGTATTTTTTCCCTCGGATATATCACGAGGAATTATGAACTTTAATCCTTGGGAATGGCACGGCGTAATTTAGAGTGCTGGCTTTGAACTGAGCATGATTGCTAGGCGTGCTTCTGTGAGCAGCGGCGAGACTTAATAGAATAATGAGTTGGGCGTCTCTTTTTGCTTAGCTGCCTGTGCATTTTTGACTCGGCAGACCTTTTGGAAGCACAGCTTGGCTTATTCGCATTGGAAGAGCGGGGATCGAAGCAATGATACTGTGAGCAGGAATCATTTGTGATAGAGTTCGAGGACATTGCTTCCATTAGTTGTTTTATAAAAGCGAAAAAGGATGAGCGCCCAGGATTTATTTTAACTTTGGAAAAGATGTTGTGTTTTTACACTTTAAAGCGTGGGGAAGTAATGGCACGGTGCACCGGAATAATCTTCATTAGAATTTGATGGTATTGCTTCATTTGGTTGTTTGATAAAAGTGAGAAAACGATGAAACTACACAAACATTATTTTAAAATGCAGAAACATAACTTTGTTTTAATTTGTATTGAAAGAGGAGGAAATCAGCTTCTCGGAGTCTTGATGTTTTGCTTGGTTTATTTACCTTGTAAAAGTAAATATGTGATGAAATGGTGCCCAGAAATCACTTTTAATGTTCACAAGCAGAGTTTTTGTTCACTTTCTTCGTAAATATAAGCAAAGGGTACTATGTGAAACTAATTTTATACTCAATATTTTACACTCACGATCATATTGTTATTCAATTATTTTTCGGAAGTAATGATACAATATTAAAAGCAATGATACAATGCAAACAAATTAATGTTAGGTACCGTTTGGAAATATATCGCTTGGTAAGTGCACAGCAGGATTTAAATGTGAACTACAGGCACAGAATTTCTTCTTTTGCTTCTTTGTGAAGCTGAGGAGAGCGTTCACGAAACTGCAGGCACTTTCCTTTTCGATGTACGTACTTGAATTCATTGATTTGTTTTAATTCGTAACAGAAACAGCGTAATTGACGTAGCCAGTTAGATATTAAATACAAATATTTCAATTACCCTAAGAGAATTCTTGGTCGCTCCAGAAGCTAAACTTGTACATAAATCAACTTCCGAGGCGGCCGAAGATTCTATTAGGGAAGTTAAGCAGCATTGTTAATAGTCAGTTGATAATTCAACGGTTCAGAGATAGATATTATTCTTACGTACACTGTACAGCATACATGCAAACTTGTGAAAGAGAGGAGGTACGCCAATTTAATATCAGCTCTTATATTGGACTACAAGTTAAGTAAGGCGATTGTAAGCCGAGCTGTGTTGCAACAAAGCTGTGGCTGCTAATGCCTGAATAAACTCGTGCCACAGCCTCAGTTGCCGGTACATAAAAATTATTGTTTACAACTTTGTTTTACCTTTCTAGGATGAAGCACAATTATCCGCTTGTGTCTCAGCTGAAGCTTCCGGGACATAGCACTCACAAAAAGGAATGTTTGGAACCATGTTTTTATTATTGGGACGTGAAGCAGAATTGGCGTGGGTTCAAAGAATCAGCTTGGACGCCACTAAAACATTGGTACAAGGCCTTTGTCGAGTTCCGCGAGAGAAAATTTGCTTCTGGCACATGCAGCATCATCCCCTGCGGTCCTGCACGGTATCATGGTCCCGGCAGGTACAGAGTAGCTCGAGGGGGGGGGGGATGGCCATCCCGGCTAAGCTCTGTTAGTCCCCACCAATTGAGTTAACCCGACACTGTGACTTTCTTTTTTTCGGACATTGACGGCTCATTTTTTTGAGGTCAACGGCATTTGAAATTTTCTTTGTTCCGTTAACAATTTTAACGGGGGAACTTTATCTCGCATTTGTGGGCAGAAGCTGCGTTTTAAAAGCTAACGATGGCATAAAATGGCGGTGCTCAGTTTCATGTCGCCCCTTGATGGAGATGGCGGAGGAATTTTACAGGCACTTACTCCCTTAGTGTATTTAGGGAGCACAGATCTCATTAACAGTAAAATTACATTGCAAAGTTGCTCTCCTTCAGTAGTGTTGTGTTGCGTGCAATGGGTTCTATCAGTTTATGTATGGTAGGGAAGATGCACGTTAGTATTTTGCTTCCTATAGACTACTGAAGGTGATTTTTTTCTCGACACACCATTCTCTGGTGATTAGAAACGTAAGGTTCCTACTTGCGTGAAACTATTCTGTATGGCCTTTGAGAGCAGCGCTTCTTCCTTTTGTGAAATTATTTGCTATTGGTCAGAGAGTCGCAGTCCCTCCTTGTGTAACCTTGCTCGCTATTGGGTGATAAGCATCATGTGGTCCCAACTTGTGTGAAATTGTTCACTGCTTGTTAAAGAGTTGCTGTTAGATCTAGCACCAATTCTTTCTAAGATATTCCCGTCAGTATAAAGATATATATTTTTTTATTTTAGTAATTGTCCTGTGAATAGCTTGACCGAATGGTCCCGCTTTAAATATGACGCATTTAAAAGTTGATGTACGAAACTCAGGTTTCTCTTCGCTAATTAAATTAATTACCAGCTTAAAAATGATATGCAGTAGAGAAAGGTATAGACGATACAATCGTGAAATTATACGGAACGAAAGCCATAGTGGTTCTAGCATAGTATATACGAGAAATATTGTCAGTTAGTATCATCAACAAAAGTCTGAAAATACATATTATATAGAACGTAGCGATTAAATGAATATACGTTCGCCTTAGCCCGGTTGGCCACACACTGAACCTGGGAACTCCGCTAGCACTGGTTCGTGCTGCATATGAATACCCACTAGGCCACAGAGGTGCGCACAGCTGCAGCTAGCTACAGCTTGTCGAAGCTATGGCATCGCAAGACGGAAGACTCAGTGACGACTGCAGTCCCTGTAGCCGTCTCAGTGAATTATTATGAATATAAAAACATGTTGATTCATCACTGCCGAACAGTGCAAGACTGCGAACACCTGGCCGTCAAACGAACCTCGGACCTTAAAGCAACAGTCACAGCACTTTAATTAAACACTCTGACCTTGCACTTAGTTGCAATAAATGAAGGGAGTACAGGGAAGATTTGTAGCTTACCTATATCCACAGATGACTTGCCTGCCTTCACTGCTGGCAATTAGTTCAATGAAGCAGAGTTGTAAATCGATGAGCTCTGTATTGCGCATAATTCCAGGCTTAGGATGTATAATAAACTACCATAGATAAACACCTGGTATCTCAACGCTAGTTTAACTACGATATGTTACTTCGTTACAAGAGTACTTTGTCCAATTGTGTTCCTACCAAAAGAAAGTCTTTAGCGCTAGGTAGACAGCTTGGTCAAAAATAGGTTAACCCAGAACCGTAGAGAGTCAACTTTGATTAAATTTCCGATAATACTATTCTTACCAGATACCTTGTTAATACGTTGCAAAGTAGCTATGGAGGGCACGGGCGCACAAAAGTGCGTACAGCAAACCAGTCACGCAGTCGGGGGCCGTCAGAAATAACTCAAGCTTTACTGCCGGCAAGAGGTTTTACGGGCAACTTTTATGTTCAATGAAATTGGTTACTGTCAACAAGCAATAAATTGTATCGCCCAGGGTAAAGGTTGTGTCGCCACTTGGCACGGACGCGTTTGGTCTAATCCTTCCTCATTTGCGTAAATGGGAACAATGCATTGCTCGCGTAATTAAGCCTGGGCACTGGATAGAGTGGAAAACACTGCGGAAGAACGAAATTTTGTGTGGAAATACTGCAGGTAGTATGTTTCCGCAGTTGTGAAACGCATGTGTTAATGGCTGATATTCTTTAGGTGTAACTCAGTATCTGCCATTCGCTATAAGTTAAGGTAGTCTTAAGTGTTTTACAGATAGGGTTTTTTGAGAGGTTAAACTCCTGTCAGGATCGGTGCATTTAGCAGGCGTAATGAAATTTGTCGATATTATTTGCACATATATATATATACAGTATACTCAAGAATGAAACAAAAAAGTTATAATTGCCAGGACCCGTAGATTGCCTTAATTCAAAATGTGGTAAAAATCGGATTTTTCTGTAAAAATTACCCTTAGCAATGAATGATACGCTCAAGAGAACAGTGTAAATAAACATAGAAGTATTTGAAACAAAAATTTTCGTCAGTATAGCTTTCTTAGATAGCTTTACCTTACCTCTACAGAGCTTCGGATGAGCTCTAGGTGGTGATGGAGTTATGCTCCCCTCTCATGCTCTGAGGTGATGATGCCCTCCTAGACCAGCGGGAGTGCTGGCAGCGAGTTATCTCTACACTGGATGTAGCCGCTTACAGTTGGGCTGTCTGGCACTTAATTTTAAAAGCTAGAAGCCTAGCAAGGCATAGAACTTTTCAGCTACTAGAAAATTCAAACATGATGGGGCATTCTGTTGAACAGTTTCACACCCCTATTAATGAAATTCTTATCACGTTTGCTTCGGAGGTTATGTTTTGCCAGAGTTTGTCTGTCCGTTTGATTGCTTGAAGGTATTTCACGAAGATACCTCAAAAAGTTATAGACGGATCTTTACGCAATTTACAGAGAGTCAAATGATTAACTTTTGTTGAAGATCCGTCCAACCGTTTGTTTGTCTCCCTCTTTTATTCTTCAGAACATAACTCAAACAGTTAAGAACGGATTTTCATCAAATTTACATTAATTATTGGGCATGGTACGAAGAGCAAATGACCAAACTTTGTCATGATCCATAAGTACGTTTGTTTTTATGCTTGTCAGAATATAACTTACTTTAAAAGTTAAGAACGGATTTTCCTGAAAATTTTAAGAACTATTAGAGATGTTAAAAGGTACAAATGATAAAATTTTGATGATGATCGGTTCATCTATTTGTGTGATTGACGGTATGATTCTTTTGGTGTTTGTCAGAACCTTATTCAAAAAGTTACAAACGGATCTTTAACAAAATTATAGGTAATGTTATCAATGCAAAGAGGCACAAAAGATCAAGTTTTGCCGATGAATGACGATGATAAAAATGAAATTCTAGTTTCAGGACAAGTTGAATTTTTCGTTTACATTGCCTTGCTTGGCGGAGGTATGCGCTCTCAGTGTGCTTTAGTTTGAATATGCAGTTGCAACTGCGTATCCATGAGCTTTGCTTGGGACGCACATGTTGCAAGTACAATCCAGTACGATCTTAAGTTTATCTCCATGCCAACAACGTGTTCATTTACGGTGACAGCGATTCCTGCAAAATTATTCCAAGCATATATGATTGTAAAGCTCTCAGATCTCCGATGGCTTAAGTCCATGTGACAAAAAAAAAAAACGTTCAGGAATGTTACTAAAGTTAGCTGGCAATAATGTATTTTATATACTGAAAATGAAAAAATCTTTATACGGTCAAAAGCATCTTTCAAAGTTAAAGATTCGGTGATAACAACACCCCTAAATTATTAATATGCGAAAAACAGGTGAAAATGGACTGCGCTAATAATTTAATGAAATTAAATGCGGTCATTATACAGCTGAATCCGCTTAACAATTCATACTAAGTTAGACATAAGATTCAGAAGTTTCAAAGCTGTTATCTTAACCGGTTTGAATTGTGTGTCTTAAAAACATTTCTTCCAACTCTCAAATGTAATCGCCTCCATCAAATCCGATCACTACTAACTGTCATGACACTTTGTTCAATGGAAGACTACTGGATATTGTTATGACAGACGTGGTTTTGCACGGTGATACGAGCTGTATCTGAAAGTACCTGAAGATCGTATGAGTTGTAGTTTTTCATGCTAATTACGTACGTGAAATATGATGTGAGTTACAGTCTTTCTCACTTTACTAAAAATACGTAGGTGAAAAGTTATTCGACTAAATTATATAGACGTCAGTAGACGGACCAAGAGGTCCATTCCCAGTGAGGAACCTATACTTCCGCTTCAACCCTCTATATGAGCTATCGCCGTTATGATAAAATAAGAAATTCAGATGTAAAAGAAAAAAAGCCCGGCCAAGGAGGTGATTGTGCAAGTAAGATTAGTTGCAGCAGGTCTGCGGAGGTTCTGAAGTGCTAAGTTAGATGAGATGTGAAATATAATGAAATATAGCGCGACTCTGGAAAAGATAGGTGTTAGGAGTTGATTCCTTGGGAGTAGGTGTTGGCAATTGTGGAGGGTGCTGCTCCCTATGCTTGTCTAAACAATTTTGAAAGTTGTGTGACTTGCAGTGTTTCCGTTTTTACTTTGTTGAAATTAACATGCGCGAGAGCTAGTATAAGATGCATGTAGTCCTAATCATGTGGAAATTACGTACATAAAGTTGGTATACATAAGTTACAGTTATTATGAGGCTAAAATTATGTCCGTAAAAGCTGCATGAGATGAGTAACAGTCTTTACCTGGCAAAAATTACGTACATGAAAGGTGATATAAGTTATAGTCTTTACTTGGTTAATATGTTAATAGTACGTACGTAAAAGATGGTATGATCTGTAATCTTAATTTGGCTAAGCTTACGTACGTGAAAGGTGATATGTGTTGCAGTCTTTACAGATATTCAGCTCTTTTATGTCGCGTTCCTTCATCCAATTTTCTCTGCGTGAAATGTTTACAAAGCCTCCGTTGGAATGATGCGAAAGTTTTTCAGTTTTCCTCACAACATTTCTACACTATATTAGTTTTGCCGGGAGTTAAGGCAATAAAGTCCCAGGACTTTGCCGTGTTTTATTTGCTCCTGGCAACTCTGTGGCAAGTTAAAACTCGAAGTTCGATAGCGACCAAAGCCTTTTTGAGAGCCCAACACAAGCGGTCTTGGAAATTTATTTGAAAATTACAGAAAAGTTCGAAAATCGGGCAAGTGTTTGCGCGCTTGCCAGGCTTCGATGCCAATAAAAGTGTTGCGGGCGAGAAACGGTTTCGAAATTGGTGCAACGAGCTAATTCTTTATATCGATTACTTGCTGCGGGGAAGCTACCTGCAGTGTGACTAACGCTGAATTTCTTACACAATTTGTGTGGCGCAAGCAACGCAGGCCCGTAAGAATTATATACAGGTTGTCACTCAACCCACTTTTAACCAGACTTTACTCTCGTTAGTAGAGTACATTTTCCGATGGTTTTGATTGGGAAAACTCCTTACCTGAGTAAAGCCACAACAGATTTCTTGACCTCATCAGAAGCTAAAATTGCTGAACAACTTCTGGGATAGCCAAGGATTCTGTTAGAGACAAGGTTAAACTATCTAATTAGAACAGTGTCAAAATCATCAATGGTAACGCTATTATCGAGGTAATGCATTCGCCTTTTTTTGTCATAATTATTGTGATTAAAACTATAGCCTGGGAGTCCATAGACAGTTATTGAAACCCAAGTGGAGCGCAGTCAACCCCAAAATGCCCTAATTAAGTGCTGCTAAGAAAAATCACAAATAAAAACGTTCAAGACCGACTACAAATAAGAACATTCAAGACGGACTTGTGCGCCTGCATGTCAACATACCAGGTCACAAATTCCATGCCAACACATCGGAATATATGTATCGAAATGGCAAATGTAACACCTTACGATTTCCAACGTAATGGGTTGGGTTTCAGCCGAAGCTCAAATGTTTCTCTCTGAGATCTTCAGCACAGGGAGAAAGAAAAGCTATCAATGGCTCACATTGTTGAATTCTTTTGAAAACCTATAGAGGCAAGCAACACTCCACCTATGGAACGAGTTCTTCAGATTATTTTGGTCATATAGCCGATCAGTTGTTTAGTTGTCCCGATGAGTCAGTCCAAAAGATGAATGTCACTGCAAGAACAGCAGAAGCTCAGACAGGGGAGCAATGCTCTTATGAAGCAGCAAGAATGCGTAGTAGCTTATAAGGATTATATCCCTGTTAACAATCACAGCACTGATGTGCGCAAGAGCTCCCCCCCCCCCAATCAATTACAGCAAATGAGACAAGCTGCCTGATATGCGCCTCTAATGTAAGCTTCTCATCGAAGGAAGCACTGAGTATCTCCACAGAGCTGGAACTTTGCGTTGCAAGATGGTGGGCCAGGGAATGGTAGACTTTGATCCTTTGACACCTCCAATTTTATCGCAAGTCACTTCAGAGGTGATTTTCTCTTCGAAATTAATTTCATCAGTTCAGTATACATGACAGACAGCTGGGTAGATGCTAAAGTTCTAAATTTGAAATTGATCATATTTTTGTTATTTTTCTACACACACCTGGTTCGAAGAAGATGAATTTGCAAGAAAATTCAACGTGAGCAGGTTTTCACACTTTTTTTGATGAGTTATTGAAGTCCTTCAGATTAAGTTTAGACGTCTATTGGAATGATATACCTCTGCGACTCAAACATTCTCACCGTTGGGAAGACCTATTAAGTTACTTATGGATCTGAGAATGAACTTCGGCTCAAAGTTTCCTGGACGGGAGAAACTGGAGAGACCAAGTTACTTATATCAAGCTGGCAGTGTACCTCCGCTAACAGTCTCCTGTACAGTGAAGAGACTAAGTTACGCAGAACACGCATTTAGAAGGCATAACAGGGAAAGTTTGTTGATTGCTCGCAATCTTTTCAAACAACAAACCAAACAGCAATTATTGTCCCCTCGAACTGCAGAATAACTGTTTGCTGGGGCATCACAGTTGCGTAAAATGCTCCCATAAAATGATGACTGTGAATTCGATAGCGCGAGTTGCATTGCTTTCTTCCTTTTTCCAGCTGTGGCTAGTTTCTTTGCAGCAGCTGAGCAGAAACGAGGTGCAGGACGAGGAAAAAACTTGAAAGCAATAACATGAAATTCTCGTTGATTTTTTTTTTTTCACTGCAACGCGGTAAGTAAGTTTCAAAAATGTGCAAGCGTGCATGTGATCTCTATTTTCTCTTTCTTCTTTTGCTGGGCTGGCTGCGTGGGGGTTAATAACCTTATGGAGTTTCCCATCTGAGCGTTATATTATATCTGAGCATAATATTAGAATAGTACATTTGATCCTGGTGTGAGTTACCTGTGCGCAATAATCACCCACAAGTCTTTTACAGCAGCTACCAAGAATTTAAACTATTTTTTGAAAGAACACATTTTACTGATTTTACCATATCATCTACGTACTAGTTTTCCCGTCTCTGCAATGGGTAAAATGCATGGTAGGATAAGCGTAAAATACGTGCCAGATAGGCGGACAGAGTTGCGCGTTCAAGGGTGATAACTATAAACGAAGATAACTAATAATTGGTCAGGGATTGGAGACATCATTAGATTGTTAAAGGAAGAAAACAGAATACTGCTCTTGCTAATTTAATTTTCGAGCGTCCAGCTAATATTATGGTCCCTGCAAGGACAGATTTGTGCAAACCCTGGATAGCACTTGACGTTCTGTAAAACAGGATTAAAATTAATAATTCTAATTAGAGATTTCGTCTCGGGTAGAAGGATTAAGTTAGGAGCAGGTGCAGCTGCGGCCGTTATCGCCGAACCTTCAATACTTTAGTGAGTAAATTTAACAGCGACTGAGTTTTAGAGAACAGCGATTTGGCGCTGTCAGCTGCAGGGCGGCCCGCCCTGGACCCTGTAAGCAGTTTCGGCGACATTCCTAGAAAAGAAGCAATTTCTGTTTAAAAAATGCTGGTGATTACACAAAACAAATAAGTTACAGATATTTTATATTCTTATGCATCTACTAAAATAATCAAGGATGTCTCAAGCGGACTGCACATGCGTATCGACTATTGTGGAGTTCATGTTAGTTTAGTTCCAGAGACACGTTTTCTATAAGATATGGTCCATCTCGCGGACTATACTGTATCTACATTTTAGCTATTTCATACAGCTGTACGATATAAACGCTTTTCTAAGTTACAGCGTTGATTTACCCAAGGTTTGAGCGGGCATGCAACTGAGGCCCAACCCTCATCTTCCAAATTATAAAAATATCGTTTGGTGGCGTTTCCAATAGGGTTGGACCTAATATCTTTGGTGTCTCATGAGTATTGTAAGTAAAAGGTGGACCAGTAATGCACAGCGATTATTGTGCTCAATCTGAGGAGAAGCATTTGAATTGGGTGCTCATTAGTTTATTCATTGCATGCAAATAGTCAGAAATCACCCACAAGGTACATGAAAATTTATTTAATGCTCTATAGTTGTTGGCGTAAACTAAGGGAAAACTTCTTTTATCAGTCGAATCCAATTATTTGGCAGCTATCAAGTGATCTCCGACATCACCTGTACAGAAAAGTTAGTGTTCCCTGGCACTTCTTTCATTAAAGGCCAGTAATTTTGAGGCAATCCTTCGTAATAATTACAATGTTTACATTTTGGCTAAATTGCTTATTATTATTATTATTATTATTATCATCATTTCAAAATTGCAGTCCTCCAGAATTGATGCTTTTCTCTAGCTTTACATTACAGAGATGCGTTATTCTGAAAGTCTTGATAGCATTTAGGCTATAGATACTGTTTGGAGACTAACAAAGCACAAAATGTTTACGAAGGACGAGCAAAGAAATCTCGCCATTGTGGGACGAGCTTAGCCATTTCGCCAGCGGGGCCCAACAGCGAACGCCTTATCGAGGCGACACCAAGTCGCTTACAGCGTCGCCGAGGTGGAAAGGGCAATCGACAGGCGCTCAGTGACCGCTAGTGGCCGATTTTATGCATGAGATCCCTTAGGTAATAAGCGTAGACAGGCGGCCTTACGTGTAATGTGCACGTGCCTGGTCATCTGACCGTATTATTGCCAATCATGGAACACTCGAGGCAGGGTTTATTGATGGTGAGTGGCCGAGTTAACACACGAGATCTCTTTGGTCATCAGGTTAGACAGGCAACGTGTAATACACGAGTACCGGACATTCGGTTATACTGTATTCTCGCCAGTAGTAAAACGCTAGAGGAAATAACAGGCAGGGCTGAGTGACAAGGAGGACCTATTGGATGTACAAAATTCCTCAGTTAATAAGAGTTCTACCAGAGACCTAATTTCCGTAGCATATCACCACCTCCATATCACTAGTCTGAAAGGCACTGAGCCCCGAACAGACTCGCTGGTGGGTTAGATGCATTGTAGAGTGTTGAGCTGTGGCCTATACTGCACCGAATTTGCTTGGCTTCAGAGGGCTGGCCTTAAGTCTGGCAGGCGGCGGTATGTGTAATGCGGGAGTGGCCGGTCATAAGATAATATTATTATTACAACTGTGGAATGAAGAAAGAAATAGCAGCATGCGGGGCATATTGTCCAGCACTTACCCATTTTGTGAATGAGATCCCTCTGGTCATAAACTTAAGCGGGCAGCGGCATGAGTGATGCGTATGGGTCTGGCCATCAATTCGTCTTATTGTCAGTTGCTTAGCTGAAGTACTGGAGCTGCTTCGTACGTCTAGTCCCTTGTTCATCTTTCGTCAGGTGCATGATTCGTAATGTAACTGCAAGTATGTTTTTTTCCGCAGCTACTTGGTGAAAGGCTCCAAATTCAAATGTACGAGATGTAACTGCAGATGTTGGAGTCTCCAGACAATGGCAGGATTGCAGACATGTTTCCTACTGCGCAGCAATGATGGCTGCTTGTATCTGCTTGTATTCATGGACGCAGGGAATAAAATAATGTCAGAGATCGGCAATCTTTGAAGGTAATTCAGTCCGGTATTGTTTACTGGTGCCGCTACAGGAGGATCAGCACTTTCCATTTGCTCCTGTAATACTGTACAAGTTCAATTTGAGATGCATCCATGGCGGATTTTGCTCATGAAAGAAAAATGATCCTATTTCTTTCTGTACTATTTATTCATTTGCCATGCAAACATTGTATCTTGAAAAGTATCACTAGAAATGTTGGAAACCTGTATCAAAGAAAGCATTATTTTTTAGTAACAACGTGGCACGATAGCTTTCAGGGGATATTATTATTGAAACAATACTTTAAGTCGTCGATATTCTCGAACAAACTAAAGCTTGTATTTTTATTTGGACATGAAGCTCGAAACAATCTGCTGTCACCGCCTTAGAAACATTGTTTAATGCATTGCATATGAATTAGTTCACCAGTTGTGAATCTTCGACTTTCCAAGCCCAGATACACGCAGCAAATCACCACACGAAAATCAGACTGAAGCCTGGAAGCTGTCCGTAGCTAGGTTTTCTCTAGCAACGCCTCCTTTCTATTATTATTCAAAATATTCCTTGATGTGAGTGTCGGTAAAGGGTTTTTGAATAAATTCCGGGGAAAAGTTTAGTCGTTTCTCGAACCTTCTCAAGTTTTGGGAAGATTTTAACTTTTAAAGAGTCGGTCTTGATCTAAATTGAATCGTCGTGAAGCCCATGGGTGGGTGAGGGAATCCAAATATTGCCGCTTATCCAACAGTATGTGATTTTGAGCTGACTTTCCTTAGTACTCAACGTTCACTCGCGTAGTAGTAATAGTAGTAGTAGTAGTAGTAGTAGTAGTAGTAGTAGTAGTAGAAGAAGTAGTAGGACAAAGTCTGAGGTCACACACGAGAGTAGTTAATATATTTACTCATGTTTTGATGATTCACACTGCAATTTGTGAAACTCAAAACTGAACTCTGTTTTTACAAGAGCTTTGTCGACAGGTACAGTGTGGCCATCGAGAGCTAATATTAATTTTTGACGTAACTTATTATTCTTCTTATGTGACATAAATGTCTAATAAGAGAGCAGCGAACAATATTTACGTACACATTCAGAGCAGTTTGTTATGGCTCCGCCAGTAATTGTTCTACACACATCTCGTGAGTAAAATTAAGCCACGATTAATATCTCAACCTCCGCTGTTTGATTTGGGTTGTAGTAATTAGAAACTTATACAGTAATTGTTAAATATGATACCTATTGCCAACACATGTGGCTTTAATGGGGTTAAGCTACTCGAGTTAGACTCGCTAGATATTCATCACGACGAAACTCAGCTGCCTGTTTCCAATACTACACGTCATTTCCTCGTCGGCTGTGAGCACGCTGGCCCGTCAGTGGCCATGTTGGCCCGTCAAACGCAAAGAGCAAGTTGGTCTGTCATTTGGAATGTTGAGTCGTCCGTTGTCAGTCATAAAAAACCGCAACATATCTGGAATTCTGATGAAGATGGAGTATCCTCATATGTTGCACGCAGGGCAGACACATCACAACAGTAACTCTAATGTGCTCAATATCGCCATGTGGTACGCAGCTCTGGTGCATCACATCAGTAACTCTAATGGGCTCAATATCATCACGTGGTATGCAGCTCTGCTACATCTCATCAGTAA
>LQNS02276620.1:13640971-13658125 GCA_001587735.2 Parhyale hawaiensis
ACGTGGTATGCAGCTCTGCTACATCTCATCAGTAACTCTAATGTGCTCAATATCATCACGTTGTACATACCTCTGCTACATCTCATCAGTAACTCTAACGTGCTCAATATCATCACGTGGTATGCAGCTCTGCTACATCACATCAGTAGCTCTAATGTGCTCGATATCATCACGTGGTACGCAGCTCTGGTACATCACATCAGTAGCTCTAATGGGCTCAATATCATCACGTGGTATGCAGCTCTGCTACATCACATCAGTAGCTCTAATGTGCTCGATATCATCGCGTGGTATGCAGCTCTGCTACATCACATCAGTAGCTCTAATGTGCTCGATATCATCGCGTGGTACGCAGCTCTGGTACATCACATCAGTAACTCTAATGTGCTCGATATCATCGCGTGGTACGCAGCTCTGGTACATCACATCAGTAACTCTAATGTGCTCGATATCATCACGTGGTACGTAGCTCTTGCTACATCACATCAGTACCTCTAATGTGCTCGATATCATCGCGTGGTACGCAGCTCTTGCTACATCTCATCAGTAACTCTAATGTGCTCGATATCATCACGTGGTACGCAGCTCTTGCTACATCACATCAGTAACTCTAATGTGCTCAATTTCATCACGTGGTACACAGCTTTTGCTACATCACATCAGTAACTCTAATGTGCTCGATATCATCACGTGGTATGCAGCTCTGCTACATCACATCAGTAACTCTAATGTGCTCGATATCATCACGTGGTACGCAGCTCTGCTACATCACATCAGCAGCTTCGATGCGTTTGGGGAGTCTCCGCGGTGTCGTGAAGCTCGCTTTGTTAATTAAAGCGAAAGATAAACGAGAGCGCTGGCGCTCGCATGGAGTGCAAATCGCAGTAGAATTACAAAGTTCTTATTTCAATTACTGAGTGCAACTGTGTGCTTGCTAATTTATAAGTTCTGTGCGTAAAATATGCGCGACGAATATCATATTTTGTTCGCACAGGCAAAGTTTGCGTCACATATGCTGTCCAGCTTAGTAATTTCAACGAAATTACTGCATTTATTATTTATGTAGACTTGACAGAACTTTTGCATCGTGCGAAGCCGTTTAAAACTATCCTAACCGCAAGCGAGTTTGTTACATGAATAGCTAATCATCACTGCAAAAAATACACACTGTTTGCTTTATCATGCTTTGTACTGTAATTTTCGTACCTCGGTTTTGTCCTTTTTTTTTCATAGATAAATTAAAATCAGCCTTTTTTGCGACTCAAGTTTTGCAGCATCCCCATATTTCCTTTGACCTAAGAATCGAAAAGTAGTAAATAATGACCTAGCTGTGGTGGCTTAGTGGCGACCTGGTGATATGTGTATGTGGGTCCCCAGTTCGAGTCCCTGACTCAACTCTTGGTATTTGTTCTGTTTAAAAAATAAGGGAAATGGAGGAAGGATGAGCTCCTCGTTTGAATTGTACCAGATGTTGACGGGACATAAATCTGTATATACACTACAGGGTGTTGGAAAATTCAGTTCTAATATTTAATCACAAGTAAGTTATCATAGCCGTACCATGTGGTGTAATTTTTTTGACAAAATTTGGCTTTTTGAAAAAGTTACAGCGCGTTTAATTTTTATTCCGAAAAACAATTTTCGCTGTAAAAATTTCAATTTTGAAACGATTTTGATGAAAATTAGTAGTAAAGTAAACTTTTTAATGCTCTATGCACACATGTTGTCAAAATGATGAAAATGTGTAAAATAACTGTGAAAATTACGTTCAAATTCAAGATAGGCTACACAAATTAATAGTCACACTCGTGAAAAACAAATTCTTACAATGAAAGCTTATTTTATGACCTTTCAGATGATGTAATGCATGGCAAAAAATAATCAGATTAAGTGCATTTGCCTTGAGGAAAACTGATATAAGTTCATCAGTATTGACGCGCACTCGTATGTTGCCCGGTCACTGCACCAGATAGGCATGGCCGGACGAACGTCAGTGCTGCGGTAAGTGGTTTTATTATGTTTGAGTAAATTTTTGGATGAAACACAAGTTGAACTATTTAAAGTTTAAGCATGGTGAAATTTGCATATTATGTTTGGGCAATCTTTTACTGTAGGGACCACATTTTATTATCGTTATGTTTGATTCGTTGGTGATGAAACTCGCAGAGTATACGTATAATTGAATTTAAAGAACATTTCATGCATCAGAAGTTTTCGATTTTCGCACTAGTTTTTAAAGAAATGTAGATGTGATACCTTCTGGACGCATAGCAATGTGTGTTGGCACACTAAACGATCATAAAAAGTAATATAGCTGTGAACCTAACCTAGCCTAATCTAAACAAACCAAACCTTACCTAACCTAGCATAACCTAGCCTAACCTTAGCTAACCTTACCTACCCTACCTACTGTCTCTGTACTGATCACCGATCAACTGCTTAAAGTGGCAGCGCCAGGCCAGCCCTGCACGACACCACGTAGGTTTGCTATTGTTAAAAACAAGAGGGTTTCATATCAACATTTCTTAAAAAAACTATTGCGAAAATGGAAAAATTCTCACGAATAAAATATCCTAAAAATATAGTTTTACGTACACTGTGCGAGTTTCATAACCAACGGACCGAAGATAAAATGTCATCCCTAAAGTAAAAGATTGTCCAAACATAATGTATGTAAATTTCCCCATGCTTAATAACTCTAAACAGTTCAACTTGTGTTTATAAAAAAAAAATTTTACTCAAGCGTAATAAAACTACTCACCGCAGCACTGACGCTCGTCTAGCCATGCCTATCTAGTGCAGTGATCGGGCGACATACGGGTGCGCGTCAATACTGGTGAACTTATATCGGTTTTCCTCCTGGCAAATGCACTTAGTCTGATTATTTGTTGGCCTGCATTACATAATCTGAAAGGTTGTGAAATAGGCTTGCATCGTAGGACTCTCGTTTTTCACGAGTATGACTATTAATTTGTGTAGCCTATTTTGCATTTGAGCGTAATTTTCAGTTTTTTACACATTTGTCAAAGTTTGACAATATGTGCGCATAGAGCATTAGAAAGTTTAATTTACTACCAATTTTCATCAAAATCGTTGAAAATTGAATTTTTTACAACGAAAATTGTTTTTCGGAATAAAAATTAAAAGCGATGTAGCTTTTTCAAAAAGTTGAGTTTTGCCAAACAAATGCTCACATGGTACGGCTACGGTGACTTTACTTGTGGTTAAAATATTTGCACTGAACTTTCCAACACCCTGTATTTCGTATAAATAAATATATGTATATTTATTATCAGAGCTCTTTTGTATAACTGTAATCCCGCAAAAACTGCTGCAGATGAAAAGGAACACGTTCCTACTGTATTTTCAACTGCTCACGAAAGTGCTGTCTCGGTGCTGGGCAATGTATCCTCCTCATAGCAGGCTCACGACCATCACCAGCAGTAGCAGAGGAGCGTCCTTTCAAGTGCAGTGCTCTTATTGTTGCATGCCGGTCACACTTGTGCATCATAATTTCAGGTCTCTTTTATTTTTTTTATATGTTTCAGTAAAATAATTCACAGTTGTCCTAAGGTATTTATTCATTATTTTTTACTTTTCTACTGCAGCAGTGTATCTTATTCAATATCAACCAATAACATCTATTAAATGTGTCACAAGTTACAGTTTATTGCAATAGACTAAGAGTATTTAAGGGCAGGTCAGTTAAAATTATTGTATGCAGTTATACAGCGAAAGAGTCTTTCAAAGAAGAGATAATCAAGTCAGTGTATTGTATTTCTTTTTTCAGGATGCGATGAGCAATTTGGAGCATTTGTTATGGCCCGGCGCAATGATGGGGACCACAAGTCTCTTCCCCGCCAGCCACACGAGACGGCCCGGTCCTCTCCTAGTGACCCGACGGCCTCTGGTCGCCGTACGTCCTCCGCTGCAGCCGAGACCGTGGCCGGAGTGTCGGCCCCTCGCAGGCACTCCGCCAAGAGCACGAGGGCCCACAGATCTTCGTCCAAAGACATTGAGAAGCAGCAAAGGTCATCATCGCGCTCGGCTTCGCCCCCTATGCGCGTTACCTACAACGCTGCAGACGCGGATATTCAAATCGAGCGAAGCACTAAGAAGGAAAGCCGAATTGAAATGACTCCTTCCTCCGCCACGTCCTCACAGAACGCACACGCTTGGAAGAGGAAAAAGAGACGACATTCCAACGATATCTGCTCAGCTCCCATTGGCAAAGTTAAATATATCGGAGAGAGCGCCATGTGCACTCAGAGTTTAATATCAGGCTTAATTAGCATAGTTTTGACAGTATTTTTGAGTATACCAATATCGCTTTTAGTCTTGTTAACTTTACCTATGGCAGTGATAGTAAAAACTCTTGGAACGGCATGCTGTCATCCAAGATTACCCACCTGCAGCAACTATGAGTACTTATCAGCTCATGATGCTCATTTTTTCTCTCAGTCGACGCAGTCAGTTTTGCACAGTATCTTAATTGTAGACGGCATGTTGCCTTTAGCAAGAGTAAGGCAGGTGGTGTCGGCTCGAGTCATAGACGCCAAGAACGGTTCAGGAGAGCTGCTCTTTCCAAGGTTTACGGAACGAGTCCAAATGCTTCCTCTTGGACCGGCCTGGACGCACGACGGCTCGTTCCAGGTACATCATCATATCCATTTGGGGCCAAGATTATCATCTAAGGAAGAACTGCAGAACTACGTGTCAGACGTCGTGTCCAAGCCGCTGTCTTTGGAGCGTCCCCTGTGGGAGATCATTGTTGTTGGAGGAGGAGATCAGGATGGAATCAGGGATACGGTGTTGGTGTGCAGGATACATCCATGCGTGGGTGACGGCATATCACTCATGAGGGTGCTGTGCCAAGCTCTATCGGACAATCACGTTCAGCATTTACCCCCTAAGCCACACTTCGGCGCCACTACCTACGCCACAAGCGTTATGCAAGCCTTCTTTTCTGCTCCCCTGATGCTCATAAAGTGGCTGTGGTGGTGGCCCAAGGAACGCAATCTGCTCACCGATTCCCATTACTTCGATAAAAGCAGCGGCACGCGGCTATCGAACTGCACCACTCACACGCTGTCAAATGACAGATTGCACAACACTGCGCAGCAAAATCACTGCCAAGCAAAACGAGGTTCCAGCAGGTCCCACTACACGCACAGCGGCTCCACCATCAACGAAGGCCACGTGGTACGGTGGAGTGCTGGAATTCCTTTGGCAAAAGTAACGCGTGTCAAGCTTGTCACGAGGACGAGTCTCAACGACGTGCTGTTGGCAGCCCTCGCCGGGGCCTTGAGGAGAGTCTTGCGAAAACGAGGCCTCGACAACCCGCCAGATCTTATGGTGAGTATTTCTGCTAACAGTAGAGTTGTGTAATTTGTAGTTACTCACCCACTTAATCTTCTCGCTACTCTAATGATATCCCTAGAGACATCATTAAGAATTTTTTGATGGAATATTGTTTTTTGCCTTGAAGATTTTTGTAGTAGTCTGGCAGTCTCTCTAAACATTTTACGTTTCCAAATTTCTGTTTGGATGAGTAATCACGACCGATGTGACGTACAACCTTTTCTTTGAGATGAATACTCAAAACTACAGATTTGCTGAAACAAAGTTTCCCAAACAAAAAAGCTGAAACGAAAACTGCATCTCTCGTTAATTATTTTCATTACTTTTACATTCATGGCATTAGGCGTGGTGGTCGCAACCGCGATGCTCTGGAGCTTCATGATCTTAGTATAGATCGCATTCCCCAATCTTTCAAAATATTGATGAGGAGTCCAAGTCAACCTGAAGCAATTTGAAGAAAGAAGTACTCTTAAGAAAAGTTTATCACTATCACGTGGTTGCTATGCAAGGTAGCTCACCTGAGCATTCGCGTTCTCATTAAAATATTAATTTCAATAGTTTTGATCATTAAAGCAGTGCTTCCGCGCTCTGTCACTGTACATATAAACTATGGGAATGGTACAGCTGGAGAATGATATAGGTCTGCACTGTGGCACCGTAACTCTGCAGATAGTATATATGTAATTGGAGAAATTCTCTTTAGAGACAAAAACCATTCAGTCCGAGCTCCACGACAATTTTCACACTGAGACAATGATACTCGCTCACGGACAGGCGATGCTCGTATGTGTAACTAAACACTATTGTTAAATGCCACAGATTATACGATGCATCTATTTGCTCACCAGCGTATCTATCTCCCACTGCCATAATACAAAATGCATCGTAAAAAAGCCCCGATGAAAAAAAAACCAAAATGTTTACACATAATTCAGTTCACATGAATACCCATCAGCGCATCTACTCAGAGCCGCCATACAATACATAACGGAAAAAGTCCAGTAGGAACAGAGCGAAGCGTTTCACTGAAGAACCCGTTTTATGCGGCACATTTTGGCGGTCGAGCTATTTTCCACATTTTGGATGGTTATGTCAGGGAAGCTGACCCGACTTTCATCCAAGAGTTTCCGTCTGGCGAGAGATGCAATTTCACTGATGCATCTTTCCCTAATCCTGGCGATTTGGCTGACGCCTCAGAAAAATCGCCCCTAAAATAGAGAGATTTTTGCTTTAAAAGCCTCGCTCGGCCAATTGTTTAGGGCTATTGTGGGCCGACGCCGTCTTTCGACTTTAATCAAAGAACTTTGGGAAAAATACGCCACGCTTTGTTGCCGTTAATTAATTCATTGGAACAGTCTGCTTTTGGCAAAAATAATTTGTTCGCTTCAGTAAAATTCATTCAAGTTCTTCAAACTTGCGCTGTTAGGAAATTCTATGAGCTTCTGGTCGTGTTTGCTGATAGCGCGACGGTCTGAAGTTCTACTGCGGTACAGAAGACGTCAGAGGAGAGTAGGCAACTGTGGGGTCTGCAATGGTCTACATCTGTCGCATCTACAATGGATTCTGTGTCAACGGTTGGCTCTGCAATAGACTCTGACATACTGTCTGATCTTAAGTGGACTCTATATGTACTGCTGGCTCAATAATATTATCTACATCTACTCTCGAATTTTTTTAAAGTGGAATCTATATCTAACATCGGCTCTAGACTGTAATCTACAGTGGAATCTATTTCTACTATCGGATCTATTATAAAACTTACAAATATAGTAGGATCAATTAGGCAATGTACATTTACTGTTCGGTCTACACCAGAAGATACAGTGGCGTTTACATCTACTGTTACATATGTAATGTAATTATTTTTGCATTTATTGGATCTGTACTGCAATTCATACCAAATATCGTAACTGAAATGGGATCTACATAGGATCTAGCGTTGGAATCACAACGCAGTCTACATATACTGTAATATCATCTGTAGTGGTAGCTACCTCTACTTTCAGATCTATACTGGAATCGTCATCAATTGCTGGATTTACAATGAATGGATTCTACAGTGAAATCTGTCACACAATTACATCCATTTCTATATCTATAATAGAATCTACATCTGCAGCAGGATTTGAATTGGAATATACATGTAACGCAACTTCTGTAAACTAAAACTCAGTTGGAAAATCACTAGAGTTTTTCATCACCTACTGTGCAACTTATTTTCGATTACATTGTTTAAAAGTAGAACCATACCGACGCTTTCACCATCTTCGGCAGTCCGTTAATGTGGCTGATGAGGCCCTCCAGCTTTCGGCCCGCGCGGTCGGGGTCGCCGCAAGTGGGCGGCGGACTACAGGCTTCATACTCTCATCAGATTTTTTACCAAAAGCTAAATATTGGAGTGTGTCTCTTACGAGGTTGTTTTGGCGTACAGTTTTAAATGTTTAAATGTCTACTAAGAGTTTTGACTTGTACGAGGCAAGTCTGTAAGGAGTTTTTGCTGCACTGTTCGCTGCGTCAAGTAATCTGAGACGAGTAGCACACATTCAATAGTTGATCATAGTTTTTCAACCGCCATATTTTTCAGTTTGTGCGTGGGATAACCTTTGACTTATTTATGAACTTACTTTCTCTTAGAAGAGCGCGAGGCAGCGTCTATTCCAATGAGACCGTGGCATCTTGCTTCCTTATCATTTAAGCTAACTATTTCAGCTGTTGAATTATATTTAAGTCCGTAGTACACAGAGAAGCGTTCTGTCGCAGAATGCATTACTCACTTGATGCGTTAGGTAAAACAGAAAAGGCTTCTAAATTTACAGCAGCAGGACGGAAGTGATAAATTGCGGGTCCTTTACACTTCTGTGGGTCACACTGAGGGAATACAACTACAGGACGTCTTCGCCAGGCGGGACGTCTAAACAAACGTCACTACGGGACTCTCCCAGTGCCGTAACTGCTATCGTGAGCAACCCCAATATTGGCTGCAAGTACGACCACAGGTGTAGGGAGATCACTGATGCATGTCAGTATAGGGACGTTTCTGCCAGGCTACTGTTGGCCTATCCATGGCACCGCTACACAGTGATCATATCTCATCGGCATTTGTCAGGCCACGAGGGTCGCCACTGGGAAAATTTATAATAATGTTTGGGAAGAACTACTGCTCCACATACAGGCTTGTATCTCAGTGACCTCGGTCGAATCCAAAGAGCTTTTCTAGCGAGGTATTATAATACATTGAGCCAAGATATAGTAGTCCTTGAACGTTGCATTTGATCACGTTTCCTACCCTCCAACCGAATAATGTACAGTACACTCTTTGCTGATTAGAAATGTGAGATATGTATACAGTATATTTGTTCTCTATCAGCGACACACTGGAGCTTTTAAATTTCATTTAGCAATGTTTCCGTTTCTCTATTCGAGTAACCTGCAAGTTTAATTAGATTTGCAGCGAGGGACATTCGCATGCCGGAAGCTTTGCAAGGGTTATGACGCGAATTGTTAGTATCGATAGCTTACTGTATAACTGTATATAGCCTTCAAGTTGCAATACGCATATGCTAAACTAATGGACAGAGTAGCCATCATATTATCACTGACAAAACTTAATAGTTGGGTATCCTTGTGTCGATATATGAGAAGAGCCTGTTTTCTATCGGTAGTTCATCAATTTCCGGAATAACAAGGCCAATGAGATCGCTCCGGCCTGTCCTCGAGCTGCTGATTCCAAGAGACTGAAGCAGAGCCGAAGCCCGAGGCTCCCTCTTACGTTAGTCGACGACACTAAACTCTCACAAATTGACAATAACTTCAGGATGCTCCAATCGATGGTGAAGGAAGGACAAATTTGTGAGCTGAGCTTCGTTCCCTTTTTTTTCTCCGGGTCGTAAAATGAACCAATTTCAGAGGCCATTGAAGTCGTCCGAGACAAATTTAAAACGCGTCTTCATAGGTGAAGTTCGTAGTTAAAGATCCGTAAATAAGCAAAATATCGAATTAAGTCTTCCTGCTGGCGAAGGCTAGTGTTCTGGAGTCCATGTTTTGTTCATAAAGTGCAGTAAACGAGATCATTAATTCCGAGAAGAAGTACAAGTTGAATGCGGGTACGAGTTCCTGGGGAAGCTTGACTTTGGGGTAGCACTGTTGATGACTGAATGCTGAAAAGTTCGAGGGTTTTTGTATATTGGAAAAAATAATGATAATAAATAATTATTGGGAAAATATTACAAAGGATGATGACATATGTCTTTTTTTTGGAAAAAAAAATACAAGAGAATAGAGCGTACTTTAAGCTTGTAAAAATTAAAGATAGGTTCTTTACTAATATTAGAATCAGTTTTGTTTATTACACAATAGTGCATAATTTCATAATTACATACATAATTTAGTACATAATTTCAAATATACTGTGTAACTGTTGTCTTACTTCATATTTTGGCTTGTAGATTGTTGTTAAATGTCTTCAGAAAAAGGTAAAAGCTCTCTGTCATAATACTATGAGAGTGAAGAACTGTCACCCCCCAACTGTTAGTTTATTTGGATTTTATTGTTATCACTGAATCAATAGACGTTCCTTTGTTTAAGGCGATGTTGCTGTTTCCATTAATAAAAAAATTGACGCTAGTGACTTTCAAAATTAGTAGTTCTACTGATTTTACTTTTTTACTTAACGAAGGCAAGTTATTTATGATATAAATTGATTCTAAAATTTCCAATAAATTTTGGAGCACTGATTTAGAATTTTAAAATTTTCATTTGTACTAGGTTGACCCGCAAAATTTTGAATTGATAAAAAATATGGCTATTGATATTTCTAAACCTAATTTTAGGACGAAACGACTGACTTTTATGTTAACAGTAAATACTATTTTGATCCAGCAACGCAAAGCAGTGTGCGTGTTTGACAAGCGAGACAAATCGTAAATTTAACAAAAAGAAATTATAAAGCACAACCTTGTTTGGGCATCTGTAACCCGATAAACAATTATCGTGACGAGTAGTTTATTTTATATTAGGTTACTTTGCATGTTTTTACCGGGAGTTTGAATCGTGTGTGACATTGTCGCAGCAGAAACAACTTTGGGGTTGTGGTTGCGACACGTCGCTGTGTCCGTGACTCGTCATCACGCATTGAAATTTGTGTTTTTAAAAAGTGACGTGAAGTACGTATATTCGTAGTGCAAAGTTTTTTATGTAAAATTATATCGCTTAAATATCTTCGTATATCTGTTGCTCATTTTGTTACTTTCATAAGATATTCAGAAATCATAATGCCTCAAGTTTAACAATGCATTTTGGACCTCCCCAGTTTCCTGTGCCCGTTACTGTATTGCGTCATGATAACATACCATGTCTCTCTGTACTTTTTGATGTCTTCACGGACGTGAGAATTTACAACAACGTTTCTTTATAAAAATAGCTAGATTCTTACAAAGTCTTCGTCTGTTGGTTCGTCGAAGCTTGTTGCACTGCTGCTCTCTAAAAGAATTTTGCTTCGTACTATGAGTCATTCTTTAGGAAAGTGGTCACATACGGCCCAGCCAGAGGAGTAAAAACGGCCGCGGGTTGCAATTGTTACTATTGTTGTTTGTTTTTACAAGTGGCTGTAAGTGCCCATCTCTTTTATTTTTAACACAGTGCGATAGTAGAGAGCAAGGAGACACTTTTTTCTGTTACTAGAATTATTCTTTTAGTTGTGTTTTCGCAAGAGAAGCTTAAAACATAATTATTGTACAATGAGCGTCTTTTCTGAAGAATTTCACTGCCCGAATTCGCTGATCTTCACTTAAGATTTCTCTTGAGTTTACATATGCGTGCCATTAACAGCATATAGGATGGCAATTATTATCTCATAAATTGCACAAAGATGAACGTTTAATTAACCAAGGTACAGTAATTAGATGAGTGACTCAAGACTGTGGTCGGTGTATTCCAGTCGAATACCACTTTGCATTTAGATTACCTCGTATTACTCCGCGTGTTACTACACAGAGCCTTGCTCTTAGCATGCTAACTGTTACCGGAAATAAAGCAAATAGGAACTTTGGTGGGTAGCAAGATTAAGACAAAGGAGACAGTTTCATTTCTAAGGAGAAAATTATCTTCTAAGCCCACCAATAGGAAAGCTTCATTTCCGCTTCGCTCGTGCCGTCACCTTACAATGCGACCAGTGATAGCCTTGTCTAGAGGCACACTGCCTGCTATATGATCACGTGAGCAGTCTAAGCTCTGCTATTGGTTCATGATGATGTCATTGCTGGTGACGTCACCTAAGTAACGCCGAATTCAAACTGAGTGGATCAATAGCTATCAAAGTTGAATTCTTTACCATAACAGAAGTCTTGGCCGCCGCAGAAGCTAAAATCGTCAAGCAGCTCCAGAGGTCGCCAAACATTCTGTAGAGGTACCTTGTGCATGCGCAATAGCCCTGTATGTATAAACTGTGGTTAACTGCGCTCTCTTTGAGCAGCGCAGAGTTACTCCTATTCTTCGAGTTGGTATTTCTGTATACCACTGTAGGTTTTTAATAAAGCTAGGAGACAGTCCAAACCGTAGGCAATTTATATCTGTTTTATGAAGTACATAATCGTAACTAATCACAAAAATACTTCCTTTGAGAATATACCGAAGTGGTCAAAAATTTTATTGGGTTTTAATGCCGAAATGCAGCACCTAAATACAAAATCGACCTCGCCTTCCTTTTGCTTCTTTCTTGCAATGGCATGTAATGTGTATAAATGCGAGTGGAAAGAGAATGGAAAAAGAAAAGATCCAAGTTTCCTTCATTTTTATTTCTACAATTAATGAATATAGACATATACGGAAAAAACTATTCACCGACCCTATGTATTTCCAGAACTATTGCAAGAGACAAATTTATGAAGGTTAATATGTTAAATTACCTGAGAATATCTGAATGCATAGATTTTAGCTTTTACAATGAAAAGAGGTTTCGTTTTCGATCGTTGCAGTTAAAAGTTGATAAGCTGTTCAATTTGCACCAGCTCTCGTAATTTTTGTGCTAGTTATAAATTTTGGTAATTCTTCCCGTCATTGTGTGATAATTTCGCTGCATTAAACTACGAAACTATTTGAAAAAAATTGTTGCATGATGAGCACAAGATAATAGATATAATGTTGATTGTGAGATGATTGTCGTATGCGCGGTTCCAGTCATAGTGATATGGCCGGCATTTTGGTATATCTTCTGTATTGATTTTGGGGAGCAGGATGGCGACTTCAGATATTGGTGAAGTGCACGACATATCTTGCTATTTACAGACATCTCTGAAGCCATGATGATAGTGAAATATTCAGCTGGTAACAGTCGCAGCTACTGCGCACCATTTCATGTATTTCTATTGCACAGATGTGTGATGGTAGAAGGGTAAATGATAGTGATGTTAATTTTCAGTTTTGGTCAGAGGCAAGACTGCATTCTTAAGCTGTTCCTTGATGTCTTGTAAACAGTTCCTTTATTATTGTGTCAGACCTTACTGTATGGAATATCTCACTGGTGCGAAGCGTTATTTTCGCATTGATTCGGCTTGTTCCAAGCTACAACACATTTATTTTACATAAATAAGGACGTCGATCATACAATTCAGCCTTGTAATCTGACGCATTTTCAGTTAAATATTTTTAAATTTGACGGAGCAAAATGACTGGGCAGCAGACACGACAGCTGGCCCAGATAATGGAACGCAACTGGAACGTCGTTCATGCAAATGCTGGGCAGAGTTTACTCGGAACATGAATCATATTTCATACGAGTAGCACAATGTGAAATGGACACCTGCGGGACAGCACAAGCCGCCATTACAACTGAATTTTTTTAATGAGCATACCTTAAATGAGGCAATATCCAATGAATCTGAATAAATAATAAACACATTAACTGAACTTACGACATATCCAGATAGTATGCCGCTTCCTACTTATCAATATGTTCGCCACGTCACCCAGGAACGTCTGCAAGGTGATAGTCACAGCAGTGGTCAACGTGGAATGCAAATGCTTTGCAACAGCTCTTCATTCGATAACTATTGCTTCTCCACCCCGTTACAGATCAGCTTTATCGATGCTCCACATGTTTTCAGGGCAACCAGGTCCGAAGAGAATGGAAGTGACTTTATTAAACGTTCAATAGTGATCTTTCTCGAAGAAAAAAAGTTCTTTGTGTCCATCAATGCATGGGCGGGTGCATTACTGTGTATGAAAAAGTATTTTTCTTGAAACTCCGGCTCTGTGACCGATGCCAGGGGAAGACATTTTCAGTGTAAAATTTAGTGAATGTGCCCGAGTTCATTTTGACCGCCATGTGCCTGGAAAAGTCCTATTAACGTTTCCCCAGTGATGCTAACCCCTCCTTCCCTCTGACATCTAAGTCTGGTTAGGACCTAGTTAGTATGCAGGTATAACCCCTCCTCTTGTCAAACCATCAGGACCATCCAAGGTAGCCCTACGCTCATTGGTAAAGAAAGCATTGAAAGATCCTACTTTAAAATATTTTTTATCCGTGTAACTCTTTTTTCCATACTTTTGTGATAAAGAAGTCTAGCGTTAGATTATTCATTGTGGCGATCTTCTACAGAACGCTGCAGCGTGGGTTACTAGATGTATGAGCAACTCTAGCATACGCAAAAATAGCTTTATTGTTATAGAGAGGTAGTTTTTTGTACTCATTGCCATTGTACGCATAGTTTGTGGTCAGTGAATAGATTCATCTTTATCACTGCCAGGTTTTCTTTGAAAATTAATGTTCTGGATTGCCTTTTTGACTTTTTGGGGGTGCTTCGTCAATTGCTTTTCAAATTTGGCACTCACCTTAACATCGGATGGACGCTGGACGGTTGATATTGTTTCATTGGCTGTAAGAGATTTTTTGTACCGATCTTGCTCATTGAATAACACTTTGGAAAACGAAAATGTATCGGAACCGTATGTATTTGTGTACCTGCATGATACCTACATGATTGATCCGACTCTCGTAAAAAATATTTTCACACTTAATTCAGTTGTAATTAAGCTAGAACGTTTAAATTAGTATAAATTATGTAAATATAAGCTATATTTTTTCATGAAATTTATAGCACTGTACTTTGAATTCTTTCTCATTATTTTTAAAAAAATAAACCTGCAAAAATGAGCATCTGACAAGTGTACGTGTGCACAGTCAGTGGTCTTGGAGAAATTACGAAACTTCTCTAGTGATTAAAAAATACAGTGCGTTTCCGTAAGATTTACGGAATTTCCCTGTTGAATTTACGGATTTTGTTTGCACAGGGTACTGCAGACACCCACAGTATTCACAATACATCCATGGTGCTGCTGCTGCTGGCGCAACACGGGGCTGTAGTCGCTATATTGTGGGACGGTCAGGTGTCTCTCATGAGTTGTTCGCTGCAGCTCCCGCTTGTCGGTCTCATCTGGTAATGACGGTTCCCATCTTCTTTCGCCATCGCACTGAGCGGCGCATAAAAAACTTGGTCTGGAAATGAAGCGTCAGACGCCCGGGGAATTTTGCGGCATTTGACACAAAGAAACGGAAATGCAGCCTAAATTATTCTGTTGGAGGCAGCCCAAATTAGCAAAGAAGAAGTGGCCAAAAGTGAAAAGAGATCTTTTCAGAATGGCGAAGAGCTTAACCCATGCATGAGAGTTGCTGGAGAGAGGACGGTTGCTTGCTCCAAGAGAGTAGTGGTAACATTTACCTGGATGCAGTAAGCTTCCAGTAAACTAAGAAAATGAACTATTTTAGTTGAGCAAAGTGAGTGATACCAGTTCAAAGAGAATGTTGGTAGCATTTTTTAAAATTGAATCTCTAATAGAATTAAATCTCCAATAAACTGAACTAAAGTATTTTAAGTAATAAGAGATGCCTGACTGCTTATCACAAAATGTAGCGGATAAGAACTATTACATGTAGCTTTGAAATTGGATGTAGCTACTCTTATAGAGAAATTTACTCCCACATTTTTTATAGTGTTCTGCCCTTGGCATACAAGAGTTGTGCTCTTTTATCACGGATAGAACGCCGTGTGGAAATGAAAACTTAGCTTTGTATTATCACTGTGTCCATTCGAGATCGCTACAATTTGTCTTCTGTTTATCAAATTAGCGTTCACTTCGGATCCTGTAGAGCTAAAGCATCATAGTGCATTTTTATAGTCCTCTCTAGCTAAGCGAAAGCTGGGATGAGAAGGGGACAGTACAGTGTGTGTCCTCAATGTCCTGTCGGGGCTCAGTCTTGCAAGGTGTGTACTGGAGAGACCTTGGCTCAGTGTCTGTCATATTCTCGTCGTGTGAGGTTGTGCTATGCTGTTAGCTATGAGGCACTAGTGATTGTGGCCTCTAACAGTAACTTGCACCATCTATACAGTCGGGAAGTAAAGCATCACCTCGCTTGACGGCAGGTGTTGGTGTACGATTAAAAAAACCAGCACATTCATAAAGCTTAATCCAACTTAGCAGTGCACTGACAGTGCTTTTCGTACAATGAACTAGCGTCTAATTAGGACCTTCAGAGGCTGATAGAAGTCCGAGGATGTTTGTGGCTTCATGGTGGTCTCCAGGCATAGTTTTTATTGCTAGGATATTATTATATACAATATCTCCTGGTTTCCACAGTAAGAAACCAGGTTTATTAAAATGCAGAGACTGTTTTCGACTCCGTTCTACATTTCAACCCCCTTTTTTTTATCATGCCAAGGAAATAAATAGAACGTGGCACAGCCCTCAAAGCGGTGTTGCCATTACTGCATCCAAACCCGCCGTATGGCCTCGGCAATACCGGAAACAAAGCGAGCGGGAGGAAGCTGAGGAAAAGGGCGACGCAGGTTTTGGGTGCTGGAGCTCGGTAGTCAGGAAATGAGCGGCCGCTGCTCGGCATCAGTGCTGCACAAATAGCCTGCTTGGTGCTGCTGCTCAGGCGACAGATCTGCTTGCTTCGTTGCAGCCAGTGTATCGTAAGCTGGAACGTTGCTGTATTGGGAACAGAGCAGGCGTGTCTGTGTTTCTGCACTTAGATTAGATTAGATAGGCGGCAGTAGACGAACCAATAGGCCCATTCCCAAAGAGACACCGGAACTTACACCCCGCTCCTCTATGAACTATTACCATTCTGTTAGTAAGATGTAGAGGACTGGGCTAACGAGGAAAAAAGGGGAAAGAATCCCTGCCAAAGAGACGATCATGAATGCACGCAAGCGCGATTAAGAGCCGCTGATATGCGGAACTTGGAGATATCAAACTGTATAGTTGGAGCGGGGAGAGAAGAAGACGGATTAAGGTGACCTCGGAAGCTTCGGCCGTTAAGAATTTGCGACTCCTGGAGGAGGAGCTCTTAGCTGTGGACGATAAAGAGGCAATCCTAATTTCAGGAGTAGTTTGAATTTTTCTTCAACATTGCCTTGTTTATCAGAGGGATGCCCTTTCAGAGAGCTCTAGTTAACACATAGGGACGTCAAACTAATGATAAAAGCTTTATTTGGGTATCAAGAATACATTTATTAATATGAAACATAATTTTGTCTGGTGCGTTCGCTAGAGTAATATTTCTGATAACTAGCTGGACCCGTGAAACTTTCACGGCTTTGCAAGTCCTTTCAGACAGACCCGTGAAACTTTCATATTTTAGCATGAAGACAAGACACTTGTTCTTCAACACTGGAACTCGATGTGTGATACATTATGTCCATCCTCTTGGTTGATAATAATATCCATAATTCCCTGCAGTGGAGTAGCCATGGGAGGATCGTGGGGACACACTCCATCCGCAAAAAGTTACACGCA
>LQNS02276620.1:13659105-13672791 GCA_001587735.2 Parhyale hawaiensis
CAATATATTTGCCTCTCGCGTTAGCTGTAGCACAGATACCGGATTTCGCATGTAAGGCCAAATGCGAGCTGAACATTGAATTCAGGCGTAACACACGAAGGAAGGAACGAAGGAACAACGCTATTAATATTATAGATAGAAGATTATTACCTTCTTTCGAGCGTCTGAAGGTTCTCTTCATTTCTTGATTGTCTCCCATTTCTCGTAGTGATGAAACTGTGTTACTTCATTGCAAGTACACAAATGTTTTACGCAACACTGCTAAGTTTTTGGTTTATTACGGTCTCTGCGCTAAACAGAAAGAATTCAACTGCGTTTATAAGAACAGACCTAAGGACCTGCCTTTAAAAGGCCTAATTGGAGCGCTGAGGTACCTACTGCAGTAACGCCTTAGGTACGAGTATAGTCAAAGGCATTGCTACGCTAGCCATATAACCTCTCCAGTTTGGAATGAACTGTCCAGTGTGATATAGTTTGTGTAAAAAAAGAAGAAAAACAGCTCCAAGCTATATTCTTCGCGGAATCTACAGCCCGCAACATCGTACGACAGTATATCACAACGTTCTGAGAGGCACTGAGCTCTGTGAACAGACATTGCTTACCGGACGCGGAAACATACGCATCCCACGCTGCCACCTATACAGCCTCTCCTTTTCTTTGCTGCACTACCCACGCTTGGCACCTTTAGTTGCAGATGTTTACATGTTTACGCGGTAGTTCAACGCAAAGAGTCGAATGCCTCAGTTGCATTCCAGCCTGATGTTGCGAAGAGAAAGCCAGGCTATATTGGCGACGGTAGCGTGTGCACCTAAGTCAGCATCCCGCGCCTCGGAGACGGGGGAGGGGGGGGGAGGCAATGTCAGCTTATGGCTGAAGGCAGTGAATGAATCTAAATTGCCACAAGTTGCAGTAAGTGTATCTAAATGGCCGTAAGTAACCACAAGAGGCCGCAAGTGGAGGTAAAACTCCCACTCTGCCCTTACAGTAATGTAGCCTGTATGGTCATCAGAGTCTTTCTACAGAGACAGAAGTCCTGGCCTTAAAACATAAAAAGATGAAGATTATCGCTATACAGACTTCAACAGACTACATGCGTAAGCCAATAATAAAAAACGGTAATTCAATAACGGCCAAAAATCAAAATTGCCACGTTGCTACTACTTATTCCATCTATTCTCATTTGTCAGTATTACCTTCACTTACTAGAATTAATAGGAAGAAGAGTAATTGCGTCGATGCCAATATTACGTCGTTTCAGGCTCGAGCGGATTGCTAAATTGCTTCCAGTGCGATTTGGAGCAGAGCAAATTGTTTGGTGAAACTTTGCTGGTGTTTCCATCGCCGCCGTGGAGACCGAAAGTGGCCGAGACAGCTGAAAAAGAAATTTCGGTTTTCAGTATGTATTGCTAGAAACGCGCACTGCTAACCAACCCTAGTGACTTCACTTTATAAGATAAGATACTTTGCTCTTACTCACTAAAATATCCAACATGACCATGGAGCCTGTTCTTACGGTAGGACTAAAGCTGTAATGTCAACATAAATCTCCCTCTAGTGATGTTCCTGCATCCACGATGATACTCAGTTAACCATTGTTGAACCAAAGAATACACGTAGGCGTTGATTTAGGTTTTCTAGTGTTTCCCGGAGTCAAATCGACCCCACCGGGCTCAATTCATGTTCACGAGTCTGGATTTGTGGTCAGTGTTCCTGCTGGTCTCCATTCGTGAAGTCTCTCCAACCGTGATAACTGTGCAGTGTACTACTACAGTGTACTTCAGCTTCCGCTGAAGCTGTAGCGTCAATTTATCGGAGACAACTGCCCAATGAACTTTATATTAGTCAAAACGAGAGGTCCCGCTGAAGCTGTTGCCTTTGTACACCCATGACTATGTATGTTTTATTAGCCAGTGTTGCGTTAGTTCATAGATACGGTGACGTTCTAAGGGAGGTCAGTGTTGACTTCACCACGAGGAAGGCCAAGGTTGTTCACAGAGGCCGCCCTCCGAAAATAGTACTGTTTTACTCACTTGGTGACGTTCCAATAGCTGTGAACGGGTCTAGTAGTAGTAGTATTAGTACAAACTTTTACCAGCGCATTAGGGACACAATGTCTATATCGCGCCGAACTATTCCTATGGTATAACACAGGCTTGTGTGCCCACTAGGATGCGAAGTACGTCTCGTTTCAAATTATCAATGATTTTTGCTTCGGCTTTTCTGCAGGTAGGTCTCAGATTCTAAGTGGTCAGAGCGCTACTGACAGGAAAAAGGCGCAAGTTGTGTATCTCCAACCCCCGGGTTCGGCTGAACACTTTCGCTCAGCTACGCTGCACAGGGAAAGGAAACGAAAAATAAAAAGGTATAAGTCTAGCGGGAATAGGTCGACCACCTCGATCAGCAGCCCACCTCCTGAAGCAGAAGGGGAAGTATTGCGAGTCTACCTAGCTTTACAGAACTAACCAGGAACTGTGGCAAGCTGTAACATCCCCTGCGGTGAAGGCACTTAGGACCCTTGGGGTTGTGAGGCCCAAATATATTGTGGCAAGGAAAGGGCCTGCCAGAATATACTCCTGAGGAATGAACAGGTCTAAGATTAACCATTGGTGCTTTAGCGCAAGTACAGAGAAGTTTCGAAATGAGAAGATTACATTATCATTATGCTCAGGCGGTACTCTCAACTTACCTAGCGGACGGTCTGCTTGCCTGTCGTTCATACTACCGTATCAATGCTACCGATTTCTATTTTATAGTGGGATTATGTGTGAGCTGAACGTTCGACAGTCAAGTTTAGTTAGCGTTTGACGTGTGATTACTAAGTGTGGCCTAGGCTTAAACAACAGTACAGCGGTTACGTGCACTGTGGCGATAACTCGCTGCTGGCTCTCTCTTTGGTCACTAACTGCGATCCAACAGCAGAAACCGAGCCTAGCGACTCCACACACGGGAGGTGACGTGGAGAAGGTCACCTGGACTTCGACCGAAGATTCATACGATAGGTACATATTGAGTGGCACAGTTCTCACCGCCCTATTCACATCAGGCAGTGTTGTTTTGGTACAAGGCTTCTTTGTCCTAGTGCATTTCTACGGAGGAAAAAGACTTTGCCGCAATATATTACATCTTTGAAAAAATAGGGTTAAGGTCCACCGGACCAGCAAAACATGACCACGAGTACAATGACGTCCCCAAGGGAGGCCAGCAGTGACGTCACCAAGGGAGGCCAGTGGTAACGTTTCTCTGTTCATGAAGAAGCCTCGTGTCTCAATGGGCCGCCAGGGTACCAGATGAAAGCTCGCAGGAGGGATCAGACTTTCCATTACTGAGGATAAGGCGAACCATTCCGGCCGCCATATTTACGCAGCCGCCTGCGTCTCTCCGCCCGCCTCAGCAATGCACTTATTTAGATCACACCTGTGCTGGGAGCCTTGCTTTTGTGTTCTGTTGTCGACGAGACCTTTATTATTATTGTTATTTCTTCAGTAACACGCAATACATGCCTACATATGGAACGAAACCCACCTGCGGTAATGGTAACGTTTCCATGAGTAGTGGGTGCCATACGGTACTAGAGAACGATGCTCTTTTTTCTTAGTTTCATTAAATCTGAAAGAAACAAAATGAAGTAGGACTAAATGGAGAAAAACTGGAAGGAATGAGTGAGACCTAATGAAATATTATAAAACAAAATAAAAAATAAATATCACGTATCAGTCATGTGCATTAAGTACGTTAATGTCCAGTTCACCTAGTAGTTATTTCTCCACCATTGTATGATTTATTACATACATAAATTCATGACAGGTATGTGATAGTGTTATCCTTGTGGGAAAGTCATGATTAAGTCATAAAGGGAAGGATTAAACAGAACGCCCGGGCTGAAGGGACGGTCTGAATCACACTTTTTACTATACTTTCTGCCATAAAATTCCTCATGAAACTTTATTTATCGTTCAAATTTATTGTTATCTTGTATTATTGTCGTTGCATGTGATATAAGGTATGTGCTGATACTGTAAGTATGTATGCATTTTGACCCTATTAGGATTTGTGTACTTTATATACGACGAAAGAAACAATGCTATTCTTACCAGAAGACGACGTTTATTTTAGCGGCTAAAAATCTCTTCTATACCAGGTGACATGTACAGTAATAAAAATTTCTCATGGGAGTGTGCAGGTTTGAAGAACAAAGACCACGAGATGCTAATGTGAAGTGTATCACTTAGTTAACGGTTGTCTACTGGCAGAACGCTTTATTGCTCTAATTATTTTGTAGACGGTATCTTAACAGTTGACAAATTTAATTATAAGAAATGCATATTTATAAAGCACTTGTGCTTCGAGGACCCAAAGAACTAGTTTTCAGACTGCCGACTATACGAAAAATTCGGGGTGTCAAATAAAGAATGGCCCAGATAGGTGTACGAGAAAGTAGGCATCAAAGTACGTCATTGCGGACAGAGAAGCTGGGAACGTTCACTGATCATTTGCGTATTATTTAGAGCAAATTTAATGTATCTGTTTGCGCTACAGGATGCAAATGATAATTGATCATTTTCACATAAATAATCATCGAACGTTCTAAGCTAATTGGTGCACTATGACGTCATTTAACTTGTATTTTTTTTTCGGATGTTTTTCTTGTTCTCCCTTTAGTTTTACTCCCTGTTCATAACTATATAATCAAGTAACCAACAAAATTCATGCAGAAAAAAAACTCAGAAAATTTATTTGTTTCACAATATATATGTATACATAGCTCTCCAGTTTGTCATACGTTACCAAGAGCGTTTTGGCCACGAACAAATGACCAAATGTCACGCTAGGCATACGTAATACAGCGAAAACTCCTAATAAACGTACCTCTTATTAGACAAAACTCCTAGTAGACAAATAAAGTTTTGAGACTTTATACCGAAAAAACTAGTAAGAGACAAAGTTTAATGTTGGCACCTGGTGACATTTCTGATGAAAGTATACAACGGGTATTATTAACAATGTTTCTCTGCCGATTAACAAACTTATTTAACTTATATAGTATGATATTTGTTGAACTCCTGGTGACAAAAATCATAATACTGGGAAACGGTACCATATCGAAGTCTGAGCCTATCGTAATCTATCTAATCTATCCGATGAATGAAAAAAAGCTCGTACATTGACTAAATTAAAATAAACTTTTTTTATTATATGATGGATATGGAACGTCAATGTAGATCGTTGTTTTTGATGTTAGGTTTGGCAACATTCCGCCGGTCAATATATTATATTGATTCCGCCGGTTATTCTTATGAAGCTATTCTACGTGACAGTGAGGCTCTTTATTAAATTTAGGCTCTATTTTTTTTCTTTTTCCTCGCCGACACTGGACGAGGCCTCTGAAAAAAGTTCATGCAAGAACAAACTCTTCAAGTAACTCTGAAAAATAACACTGGTATTGACAGGAAAGTCCCCATTTAGGGTATATACATTGAGGGTATGATGGACTGTGATTAAAGTATGATAGTGCAAAGTATTCTGTCTTGTCTGCACATGCAGTTTATTGCGACTAGAAAGAACAAAGAGAAACTAAAAAATTTTTGTTTCAAAAAATACGAACAAAAAATGTAAAAGATTTTGATTAAAACAATTATATGTCTAATGTTACACACATTAAACACTCAGTTGCCAATGTTTCATAATTGTGGGTGCACTATTTTGTAATGGAAGCTTGAAATTATGGCAGTATCCTCTTCATTATTGCATAAAACTGCTGTTCTCGTAGGAGACAAAACCCTTAAGTAGACAAGCGATGACTGGAACGCAACCCTTGTCTATTAGGAGTATTTGCTGTATTACTATGTATAAATACCGTAAGCTCCTATTGACGCTAAAGCTCCTAAGTTTTAGGCTCCATTGCCTCCTGTCCTTTGGTTTTCTACACTGATGTCGTATAGGCAAACAAAAGTAACATTTCTTAAATAACTGCTCTTGAACAAGTTTTTACCCTAAAATAAATTAGCGTTTGCAATGAATAAATGGAGAGAATGCTGTTATATCTTTCTTGCCGTCAATCATTCTTGCTTTGATGCATATCTTGAGGTGACTCATTCAGCACTTTTGGTGACTAATATCTTCCTTGCAATCAGAGATTTCATGTTTCCATGGATTGATCTGCGATTCTTCTTCCATTCTGCAGCTTCAAACAGTGTGAAAGATTTGAAATGGTCTCTTCTTATAGAGATGAAAGATTTCACCCGCAGAGCTTGTAGCCACATCAGTGTAATCGACGAATAATATCTCTGTTTGGATGAAAATTTATTCTTCAGCACATATGCAGAAATTCAGAGCTATGGATGATTATTATCTCTATTGACGTGAAGATTTAATGTTTTGTTGCATACCCATTTAGAGATAAAGTTATCTCAAAGATCTTGGCGATTATTGGAATCAACATACCATGCTCAAGTGCGTACATATCTAAAGATGAACTCATTCAAAACTACGGACAAATATTATCTCTTTCACAGTCGGCAACTCCATGGTGGGTGCATGTAAACCATATTTATCCACGTTCTCATCCAGAACTCCAGGCAGTTGATATCTTCCTTCCAATCAGAGATTTCATGCTTCGTTGAGCTGATTTTCGTTTGTTCTACCCATTTCTGCAACTTCAAACGGGACGGAAGACACGGGCTCGTCCATTGCCAGGGGTGACAGATTGCACCCCTTCACGATGTAGACCTAATGGCAGCTCGGCTCTATAGACTCAGATCTGTTTCTTCCACTACATTACTTCGTGATTTGTCGCCCGATGTGCGCATGAGCAATTGACAAGGAAGGGCCATAGGAATAGTCTTGGCCTGACTTAAGGAAAGGTCGTTGCTTGCATGGTATTTTATCGAGCTAAGGAAAGCGAAGCAGGTTGTATTCGATCGATGAAAGAATTCTGTCACACTGCGTGGCTCGAAGAGTGTTTGACAGTTACGAATTACTTTTTTCATATCAGGCTGTGCTAATTTATTACAAGTGTTCTTTGTCCCATGTTGCAATTCTGCGGGAAAAAGTGAAAAAAATTCTTTTCTGGCGAGGTACTATACAACCAGATATGAACAGAGTTTACACAAACAACATTTTGAACTGAAGTGCAGAATAGCGATGTATGAAGAGCCCTTTCTGGTACATACGGTATAGTTTATGTGAATTGAACAGCGACCCGTTCAGTTAACTGGAGAAAAGTCGCTTGTCTCCAATTTTGAGGTAGTCAGGTGTATATTATAGCGTTTAAGAGCAGCTGTTTATTACTGTTTAACAAAGTTAACTTCAAACGGCGCTTAATTATGTGTGGTGAGCGGCATTTATAGATAACTAATTCCGTAACAATTGACTTTAATTTTACAACACCGTTGTGTAGCAATTCTGTTCAATAATGTTTATTTATAACTATTTGCATTGCGTAGCATTCATCATTAACTATATATACATATTCAGTATTCACAACAATTTAATAACAGCTTGCTCGTTAGCATTTACATATAACTTCTGAACACACCAATAATTCCGATTAGTGTTTAACAAAAAATAAATGTATTGAGAAACACTTCGTCTTAGCTTTGCCGTGTTCATAAGCGTTTGAAAACAATTTTTCTCACTATGGTTTGCCAATAACTGTTCACCACCATTTAATTGTATCTCTGTTCATCAGTGTATAGATATATATATCAAGAGAATGATTACCCTGGAGCCACGTCTATTACCGCTATTTTGGACTTTAAAGCGTCACACGGAGATTGTCTGTCACGCCACGGCTGGAAGGTCCCACGTGCAGCTGGAGAGAAATGGAGTGAAGACTTCAACAAGCGCTGTGTCCCGTGCTTGCCGCTCTCCAGAATTTGTTTGAACTTCCTTAAACTGAGTTTAATAACGAAATCCTTGTGAATTTATTGCTATATTTCTGAGGCTGTTCGTTGATCACTAAAGTGTTTTTCTTGGGCCTCATAATGTATGATTGATCGAACTATATGGTATAAGTTGCAGGGCAAACGCTCGCCGTAATGAAATAGCAGCAGAAGGGAGACGAAATATAGTTATCAAGATACTATTTTTTGTTATTTTTCGTTAATTTAAACGCGAATATGTCCCATTTGCACGTTATTAGACCGTCAATGCTAGGTAATCTGCGAAAATAATTCATCTATCACTTTCAGAAACGGGCGCTTGAGTTACCTACGGCTATATAAAAGGCCTGAGTCCTCAGATAATGCGATGTTTTTGCTCTGACTACTTTGAAGATAGAATTAAAGTTTCAAAATGTTTTAGAAATGAAAAATTGAGCCGAAAGCTGAGCTTGTCGTGCCAAGGCCACACATGCAATTGTACAAGCCCCTGGAAGCGAGGATGAGCAGCTCACCCGTCGTTTTTAAATATATTTAAACTCGGTAGCATAGATACGGTGGCAAGCACGACATGCGAGCTATATATCCTGACATCACATTGCTCCGTTGGAAGTCTAGTGTGGCAATGGCATTAGACTCACTGAGGGAGAAATTACCTCACTTCTCAATGTACGTTATTATGGCTTGTTCGATTCACGGATGTGAATCGAAACCCGATTAGCTGTAAGTTGTCCGGTACTTGAATCGCAAGCTTCAGATTCGCTGACTTCGGTTGAGTTTCGAGGTCTGAAAAATTGAAGTTACAATAAGTTAGCTAATCGGATTAGATTGTTTATCATTTCAGTCTAGTTGCTCGAATCGAACGTGCTTACCACAAGTTAACTGCCGCTCGTACTACTGCACCATCGGCTGTACTGCCGCTGCTTGCTTTGCGTACCTTATTGTTAAGTGGATATCTAATTTAGCACCCAGTGGGGCGTGTGGTGGTGAACACGGGCACCTGCGGCCAATTGTTATTCAACCACGAGGTGGGAAAGGTCTCAGGCCTCAGACTTGCCGCCTGTTACTGGGCGGCCAATAGCGAAAGTGGCCGCCTGTGAGAACAACATTGTTAGGTACAGTCTGTCCATCACTGGGCAATGACGAGGTACGCGCACCAGCGTACACTGCGTACCGGTTTAGGCGCAAATGAATGTTATTGCCTGTTGGTTTCCTACCAAACAAAGTCCTACTGATGCGATAATTTGCCAATCGCGGCAATTCTCTTAATAAATCGTAATAAAACCAAAATTAAACCTTCAGGACTTGACTTCTACAGTTTCATCTTTCATCGTCAATATTTGTAGCAAAATTGGTGCTGGTCATAACCGTGTCGACAGAAAGTGGCGAATTGTTTGGTAATAGTCCGCCTGCATAGTATAGTACCACGCAAGAGATTTTTGTGGTATGGTTTACGTTTTGTTTTGCTAGCCTCACACTATCTTTGTGTTATCGTGCATGTGGCAAAATAGAACGCCGCCATTTTTTATGTTGTTAACCTTATATTCAATTCAGGCCGTCGTGTTTCACTGCAAGAGTTCTTTTTTCTATCATTTGTCTGGGCGTGAGTATTAGAAAGAACTCTCGTTGTAGCTAGGTAGCATACTCTGAGCAAGACAGAATTAAAATATATAAGTATATATATATATATATATTCTGCATAGAGACGGCTTGTGAACTACTAATGTGTGATGCTGCACAGCTCCATAATAGGTTCCTGTAAGTCTTTCATAACTTGGAGGAAGGCAAATTGGCTATTTGATATTAGAGTAAAGATGCCGCAGGAATGTTCGCCGCCATCCTCTTGATTATGGACAATTTTTGGCGTAAAATTGTGCAGTACAAGTATCTCTACTGCAAATGCCGCCATCCGTCACTAATTCCTAGTTAACATGCCAGTTAAAAGAGAGCGTCAGAAATGAAATATGAAGAAATACCCTATTAGGAAGTTGATTTTCAATGCACTTCAATTTGTCAGGAACACCCAGTAACTGAAGTACTCTGAGGACCTGGAGATCCTTGGGAGCTGATACAGACAGACCGTATTTGCAGCTGCGTAATCCTGTGTGTGCGTGCGAGTGATGAAGTGCTCCTTGGTCTTCATTTAGGTAATGGGCAAGATGAATATTCGCTCGTGCATAAACTCCATTTCCACGCGAATGACTAACGAGACGAAACAACGCTTCGGAAATCGAAGTGGCAGAGGCTCGGGGTACTGCGGTACGGTGGAACGCATAGACGTAGACAGGCGTATTGCCTCATTTGGGAAAGGAGTCCCCAGTTGAGAGATAACTAGTTCTACAGCTTATTAAATTTGTTCCCTAACTATTCGTAAGGCATTTTCTTTGGCGAACGTTAGCCATAGAAAATGGAAAAGTTGTACAGTTAAATATAGTACCAATTAATTTCGACTTCACCTTTTTGCCGGTCACTCAACACTGCGTGGGCTGTTGCTATAACTCATGGCAACTGACGTATACAGTTTACGTTTCTAGATGTGCTTAGTTTTGGGATCTCCTTTTCAGGAGTTTCCTCTATTTTGGGTGTCTGTGCTTGAAGAGCTCTAGAATACTCAAACCGATAGCCTAAAGGCGGATTCACACAATAGTTTTTTCCTTAGTTTGTAATCCTCAACGCTCGAAAACGTTGCTGTATTCTTTCAAACAACACGAAAGTGCATAACATATTAATGACCCGTCTACTCCGCATTTGAAGAAACATCTTTAATTTTGGTAGTTGCTACTAAGCTAATATGACAACAACAACAACAACCGTTAAAAAAATCTTTTGGGAGACACTCGATTGTGTTTGCGAGGGTATTACAATGCATTCGAATGCTGAGAGGTACGAACCCACCCTGCCTGCCTTCCTACTTCCTAAGACTACCTATGTGATGTGTGGCCATGTGTTCCATGGCTTTTCGCGAGGTGACCGCTACTCGAGGTATGGTAGAAGGAATAGATGTATACGCGAGTAATGTAGCTGTCAGCACCCACGATAATTCAAGGGAATAATATACGATGATTTCTTGGGCATCTATAATGAAAATCATTGACAGGGGTAGTTCCATCGAGACAAGCTAAGCTTACTAGTTGCAAATTACTAGAATTTCTGTCCAAAGCATTAGTCTTACCAATCTGAGTCGAATTTTGAGAGTTAATTCCACAGCAATAGCACTTCAGACCGTCTCAAAGGTAATTGGTTGGCGTTAAACTAGAGATATACTCATGACTGAAGTTGAGGACGCGTTAAAGGAAACTGTGGATAACCTATTTCAATTGAACCATTGCAGCTTAGGACACTATTCATGTATAAGAATTTTCTTTCTCTTTTACAGTGCCTATTAGTTACGCGTGGCCGCCATTTCTAGCAATAAAATTTTCCTTGGATAATGGAAGACCAAATGCAAGTAGAATTATAATCTATAACAGCGCACCAACGTGAATAAAGCTTGCGTTTACGAGAGCAGTTCACGCTTTGTTCTTTGCTCACTACAGGATAATAGCAGCCTTTGCTCCATTTATGCTTACCCTATTGAGGATCCCTTTTGTCTTTCTTCCCTCTATATTCCTTATTTATTAACTTTCAAAGTCTTTAACGTATGCTGGACTCCTCATGAGGTGCCTTAATAGTAATTCTTTTCCATTTGAAAGCCAAGTTTAATGCTATTTTGCAGCATGGAGATTGTTCAACGCTTTAACTTCAGATGTGTTATGCTCTCTTTGTTGAAGGTTAACGAGCAACCTGATTTACTTTCTCACTCTGTACTTCTACAGGGACACGAAAGAACGAAAGACATAAACATAGGTAAAAATACACACACGCGTGTTTCTTATGGAATTTTTTTATGACTGGAATTTGTGTTTTGCCTCCCCGGCCCAAGGACGGTGACTTGTCCCTAACGTGACAAACTCACTGCTTCCCCTGTAGTAACAACCCAACTTTGGCCGATATTTGGTTTGTCAGCGAGTGCAGTGAGGTCACTATGGGGAGCTTGGGGTCAACTTCTTTTGATCGGAAGTCTGATCTCGCTGACAGCTGGTGCATCTCGGCCGACACCGTGAATATTTACTTTAAATCTACGGTATACGCTATCAAAATTTAACTTACTTTAGCCCCCTGAGGAGGGTGCTACATACAGTATATGTACATATTGTGTACACTGCCTGCTGAGTCCCCATACTACCACTGCTGAAAGACTTACTATCTTCCGTGTGCACTTTAGAGCTGCATTTTTATTTGATTCGAGAAACTTAGCGATAAGCGTTGAGTCGCTACCATTGTTTTCAGACATACCAACACTTTTTTTCTGTAGCCTTTGATATATTTATCAAAGTGACATGTAGAGATATGTTTAGAATCCACTGTATGTGCTAATGACAGTCTAAGTGTTTCAATGATATTCCCAAGGACAAACCGATATCTTTTCCCTTCATGGAATGGAAATATCATATTTCTGTTTTTGCGTCCCTGTGTATCTCATAAACAGCCGTCATGCCGTTCATGCGAAGAAAGCAAATCCTGTTTTGTAGCTTATTGGGGGAAGGAATTGTAGAAAATTCAGGTATTTTTGGAAGCAGGCAACGGTGATACCGCCCCAAACATATGCCAGTCAGCAGACGGAAGCAAAGGATTTACATTTCTGGATGATTGATCGCAGAGGCTCTCATTGCTGCCGGGCCTGCAGCTGCAGATCCTCCGGTGTGCGGTCCTGCTGCAGCTCAAGTGCTGCTGCTGCAAAATATTTGCACTTTAAAGACGAGGCTTCAAATTCTTCAATGCAGGTTACCTGTGTCCCACTGCAATTGTGGGGTTGCAAAATTTATACTTTAATTAGGAGGTTAGATTTTTAAGAGTGCAGGTTAGCTGTGGCCCACCTACGACCAGGCTGAAATGACGGGGTTGACTAATTTAGAGTTTAATAAAGAGGGTTGAAAGTTTGCACTGCAGCACACGCATTCATTAGCACTAGCAATGAAAACAGGAGAAATAAAGATTCAATGTCGTGCACTGTTGCTGACCAAGATCGTAGGAAATTCAGAGCAGTACAATGGACCAATAATTGCGTCAGTGTCAGTCCAGCTCTGCTGCTGGGTCAAAGCTGCAAAATTTGCCATTCATGACGAGGTGTTCAATTTCGCTGTACAATTCACTTAGGCATAAAAATGCACAGCAAAAACTAACCTTTTCAATTAAGCTATTTGCACTGCTTTCATAAGATAGTATTTCTTGCTTCTTGGCTACCATCTGATCACAGTCCCTTTCTTTAACTGAGCTTTCAAATTATTTGTGAAGTTTTAGCTAAATGCGCATTTCGATTGATGTTATGTAATTGACGTGAAATTATCGATATTGAAAAATTACTGACGCAACAGGAATAACTCAGAAAAAATAACGCCAGAAACCCTTGTTTTAAAAAATCGCTAATCCTATGTTGTGAGTCACACCCCCTGGAAAACGTCATACGTTACTTAGCTTTCCTTATGTGTCGGGGCATTTATCTGTTCTACCCACTTTGCTTTTGTGATGCTTTGTTCTGTTCTTCATTTTCTTCCTCGACTTGCGGTAGCCACACACTTTGATCCAGAGTGAGGTCACCCTGGTGCATGGGCTCCGCATTTCTCTCCTTACTACATGCCTCTTCTTTTTTTGTTCTCTCGTTGGATCGTAGTATGTACTGCTGGTATACCTACCTTGAGTTACCTTGAGAGTCTTTGGAAGAAGTCCAGGTGACGTTGCTCACGTCACCCAACGTGTGTGGAGTCACTCT
>LQNS02276620.1:13689807-13705599 GCA_001587735.2 Parhyale hawaiensis
CGCAAGCGATCATTAAGGTCTCTTTCAAAGAGTCCTGTTGCAGGTACGTCGTTGAAGCCATTCAAGTACTTGAATGTTTCTATTAGTTGCCCCCTGAGTCGTCTTTGCTCGAGAGAGATCAGTCCCAGTTGTTTTAGGTGACGTTCATACGACTTTCTTCTCAGCTGAGGCATCAGTTTCGTTGCTCTGCGTTGGACTCTTTCCATGTTATCGATATCTTTTTACCAACGAAGCTTCATTGACTCAGTAACTGTACAATATAGGGAGGAAAAAACCATTTTGGCGTACAAATACATTAACAAGATCGTTGAATTACTTTAATGAACATAGCCTACTATGGTTTTCACTGGCCGTGTTACACTGTTTTTCGCTAATAATTCTTAAAAGAATTGTTAGATCACTATGGTATTTCAACACAAGGCCTATTATACCCCTACCTAATTTATGGCCCACATAGCATATCGCTATATGTGTTTACAGAGGAGTTTACTCGTGTATATTAAGCCTATATTAAGCTGATACCAGGAAGTCTCTTCAACACATTCGAACTACGCCCAATTGTTCAAAGAAAACGGGAAAATCGCTTTCTTCAAATAACTGTTTTCTGCCTGAGGCGTGTTGCAATCAGATGCCGGTGTTACCCTCACAGTGTTACCCGGTGTCACCCCGTGTAGCGGTGAATGCGACGTGCGATCTCAGCTCCCCCAAAAAGTGTTGCGGAATTTCCAGAAAATTCGTACCTATACATTTCTGGCGGAGCCTTATTATGGCTGATATATTAGGGTAAAACGTTGAAAGTTAAAAAATACGCAAAAGTGCTTCTAATGCAGGAACTCCAGCAATATATGACAGTGATACATATTTTAACACCAATTGTTAAGTATCAAAGTCAATGGTTGTAAACAAAGGCAGTGCTCCCCATCTTATAAACGCACAATTTTGGGGCGTGTTGCAATCAGACGTCAGTGTTACCCTCACAATGTTACACGTGTAGCAGCGAATGCGACTTGCGATCTCAGCGCCTCAACAAAGAGTTGCGGAATTTTCGGCAAGCTTAAATATTTCTGGCGGAGCCTTATTTTAACTGCATTTTAAGGCAGCATGATTGCACAAATTATTTGAAGAATGATACAGACTGTACAATCATTTTGCGCAACATTCAACTTCATCAGCTCCAACTACACTTTTGGCTGAGCCATTAATTTTTTTCTTACTTTCTCTTGAAATTTGTTCTCACCGAATTAATTTTTTATGACATCTTTCTTTTCATCGTCTGGAAATTTTTCCTTGTATCCTCCAAGCAATTTTTTGCATTGTTCGTTTTTCTTGTTTCTGTTGCCTTAATCACTGTTAGAAAGGCATCATAATGCTGGTAGCTAATGACCTATATTCCTAATCCTCGATGAACTCTAATAAAACTTTCGCTCATCTTTGGTGGTTTTGCAAGACATAGTTTGGATACTATATAGAGAAGATCACAACACCAACCAGGCGCTATGAATTTGCTACAGAATTCAGACAAGTGCGGTTTGGTTGCGCAATCCTGTACTCCGACGACGCAACCATTGCCAGTTTGCCCAAAAATAGCAAACCGTTTTGAAATCACACCATTTTGCGCAGTCACGCAACCGCTCCCTACACGGTCAAAATGCTTGCGCAAATTATTTGTACGCTTAGGGGCCCCGTTTGGATAAAAAGTTAAGAAAACTACACAAAATGGCTTCACATGCTAAAATTCAAGCAATATATGGCAGTCATACATTTTGTAATACTAATTTTTAAGCATTATAGTCAATGTTCGTAAACAAAGGCAGTGTTACCCATAACATGACCCTAAAATTTAAGAAGGTTGTCGTCGGTGTTACCCAACCTGTGTCGCATTGGAGGCCGGTGTAGCACAGGTGACACCGAGGGCCTGATTGCAACACGCCCCAAGTTGGGCGTAGTTTGAATGTGTTGAAGCGACTTCCTGGCTTCAGCTTAATATAGGCTTAATATACATGAGTAAACTCCTCTGTAAACACATAGTGTATTCCGGGGCGGAGATGGTTGGCGAAGTGCCGGGGCAGAGATGGCGAACTGCAAAAAAACAGGTGAAAAAGGCATCGACAGAGCTGAGCTATATACCATACGGAAGCCTATAATGTTGTCTAATAATCAACAAAGTATCAAAACTCTAGAATGTTTCTAAGTATTTTAAAATAATTTCTGATTGAGACACTGTGAAAAAACACCCTACAAAAATTAATTTTCCTGATACCCTGTTTTTTTTTTTTCAATTTGTGATTACTCTAATTCTAATGATGCTAGAATAGCAAAACTTGGGCTGTTGGTAGCTGGTGTATGTGTGTTTATTTCCTGTGTATATAGACTTTTTACCCCACTTCATGTACGTACAGGAGTACCCATATTTCAGAAAGTGTGCATTGTCGCCAATTATTTGGCGACTTTTCATGATTAGAAATGACCATCTGTGTCTCTTTGGCGACTCTAGGAGAGGGGCTTTGCGCAAATATGTCTTTTTGGTGACTNGCAATATGCTATGTGGGCCAGAAATTAGGTAGGGGTATAAAAAGCCTTGTGTTGAAATACCATAGTGATCCGACAATTCGTTTAAGAATTATTAGCGGAAAACAGTGTAACACGGCCAGTGAAAACCATAGTAGCTTGATTAATAAGTCTCTTCAATTCATATAAAGCAGCGTCGTTAAACCTTCATCGATAAGAACTACAAAATATGAGCAGGGAGATGCTTTTTGGAGTGCAAAGTGCGCGAAAAAAACTGCAATGTTGAGTTCCTGTGTTAAACATAGCATATCCTAATTAATTGATTAATTTCGTTAAGTACTTTAGTAAATACGTCATATCCCAATTAACTGATGATTTTCATTTATATCAGTTCCATCAGCAGCGCTTCATTGATTTGAGTCCCAATATACGCGCGGAAGGAAGCCTTTTTGGCATGCAAGGTCCGTGAACACAAGACCGTATGATGAATTCTAATGTTCCTTCCATTACATCTGGCGCTGGGCTGGCTGCGAGTCATGAATATGCATTTAGGCTCGTTAATGAGAACCCGCAGCTTTCAAAACTGACAGCGAAAGATCAATCGTTCTAAAATGCGCATCTTTCCCGTTAACCGCGAACGCAAAACTGAAACTGGTGATACATGAACATCACAGAAGGGTATGAAATTGACTCTCGGAATATGTGTAGCCTAACAGTGTCGTTAGTTGCGAGCGTCTGAATAAGCGCATATTTTATAAAACTAGCTGTCTATGGTTCTGCCAATTTGTTGGTTTTCATGCCACACTTTCAGTATTATATAAAGGAAAATATGTAGTGTGTCCACGATAGGGTTCGGGAAGTGCAGAAGTCGACTATAGGCTAAAGCAATTATCCTACACTTGTTGCAGGCCGCACACGTGTGAATTAAGTTTTCGCACTTCGTATGCATGGTACGGGGTCTTGGTATGAGAGGAGAACAAACCTTGTGCTCACAGTGGACGCTGTGCTGCGACATACAGTCTGTAGAGAGATAAAACTAAAAAGTAATTGGCAACAATACTATGACAACGTAAATGCATTAAATGCATATCATTTACATCATTATCACATTTTCTAAGTTCATATAACATTAGTGATAAAATAGTTCACTAGAAAAGGGAGTGAACAGTTAAATGAGTTGCGAACGTCTGATAAAATAAATTCAAACGTGATCAATTTGAATAAAATTTGGGTTCGTATGTCAAAATTTTAAAATTCATTCAAGGGAAACGCAAGGAGTCGTCACTTTAAAGAGCATATTATTAAATAACATATGAACAAGTGTCAGCAAAAGCGTTTAGTGTATTGTTAGGATCGTCCAAGTTCAGCTTGCAGTATAATAATAGAAGCTATTTTTCTACACAAAATGAAAGGAAGAGTCGTCGGCTTCGTGCGTCTTATTAAATAAAATTAAGGATGGTCACTTCAGAGTTGAAGGCCTACGCGTCCATTGTATTGTTGGGCCTCTGTGGCCGACGATGGAGCCAGCTACCCAAGAGAGATCTCTACTTAGCTTAGGGATATCCAGCGAAGCTCAGCACCGCGAAAAGAGAAAATACTCCGTAACGTGGCTGTGTGAGGTGACTCGGCAGCATCCCAACTTACTGAGGCAGATTTTAAGCCCTAAATCAGTGAATTGCTGATTTTTTTAATCACGAATTATTTATTTTATGCAAACTAGATCACCAGCAACTCTTTTGTTGAATTAGTCAGGGAAATATGTATTTAATACTTCGTACTATCGCGTCGAAAAAGTACGCAATTCTACAAAATCCAGCAAGTCCACAAAGTCTACCCACCCCACAAATACACAAAGTCCCGAGCCCAGGACTATAGCAATTAATAAGTCGTCCCCAGGTTCGTATCTTTGATACGGTTTTTGGAAGGCTTCGGACAGACGGACGGACTCACGGACAGACAGCTCTTTTATTATACAGTACTTAGCATAGATTAGTATATAGAGTGTAATTAAGTTTTTTACTCTTCTTACATTTTCTTAATTTCACATTCCTCTTTGTCACTGTGTATTACATTGCTACCATAATGGGCTTCGAAGCAGCCGCAGTAAATCTGCTGGTGAGTTTTGCTGTATTACTGTCCATTTACATATATAGTAACTGGAGTACACGCGCTGTCCAAAACGACTTCGAGGAAGTCGTGACTGATAATACTTTCGTTACAAATAAGCTTCTGATGTATACGCAACAATGGCCATCCCAAGACGGGAGGAAATTAGTACTTCTCAAAAACCCGTCGTCTTTCCTGTTTTTCGCTCTTCAGAGGGGTTCCCAATTGGAAGTTGAACGTTCTACACGACAGATTGGATATATGATGCACGCTTCTTTATATATATAAAGAAGCGTGCATCAGTTAAGGGACAGTGGTACATTTAATTATCATACCTTTATTACAAATAAAATACTCAATCAAAAAGTTTGAAAATTAACATAGTTCTAGATACATATTTTGTATGTATCGTGATCAAATTGTAGAACCTTGTAAAATATGGTTAGGAAATAAATAGAAATAGCATAAAAATATTACAATTTTTTCCTTGGGGCAAATGTTAAGGGATACCATCAGAAATACAATAGTAACCCTTAGTGATATCCATATTACGAAATTTTCAAGCAATAAAGATTTTCAAAATTAAATAGATTTCAGATAAATTAGTTAGTTGAAGCATCTGCATTATTGGAATATATTGAACTTCATCATGGTGCCTACGAAATGTCGACTAATATCTGAAGCTGAAAAAAACGAATAGTGTCTCTCCAAAGATAGAAAATCACTATCAGAGATTTCCAATGCTACACATGGGAAGGTCTCATGGCATTCTACAATGTATCACTGCCAGATTTAAATAGCAAGCTGGTTTACTTGCACGTGTTCCTGCTTGCTTCAAAACCTCTGATTTCCAAGAAAAAACTGAGACTACAGTTTACTCAAAAACATGTCGTATGCAGTATATGGTCGGATGCACAGTGGGCTACAGTACATTTTAGTGAATCAAAGTTCAGTGTAATTGGTTCTGTTGGAAAAAGGATATTAGGTGTGAAGTTGGTGAAAGGATATCTCCAAAGTGCATAAGAAAATAGTGAAGTAGTGCAGTTCGGAGGAGGTAGCGTCATGGTGTGTGGAGTAGTTGCTGCTGCAGGGCCATGATCAATTGTTCTCTTGCATGGTTCAGTAAATGCGACAGTGTATAAAGAGCTACTTCGCCAGCATACACTCACTCCCATCGTTAAAAGTAATTGTGCAATCATCCAGTTTCATGCAGGACAACGCCCCTTACCGTAAAGCTAGGACAGTTACCACCTTCAAGGATGAAGGGGTAGCAGTTTTGAATTCGCCACCCCGAAGCCCTGACCTCAATCCAAACAAACAGGTGCGGAAGATCATTGGAGAACGTGCTCAAGCCAGAAATCATGATACACTATGGAAATTTTTTATATATGAGGGAACATACTAGCTCTGCAGTTTTGTACGAAAATAAGCTCCTTCATCAAACGAAGCACTGAGGTTATGCATAACAGTGGGATGTTTACTCATTATTTATACTTTGAAAATTGTTATTGCTTTGGGTGGAATATATTTACGTTTTAATATTTTCCGATGGTGTCCCCTAACTTTTGCACCGAGGAAAAATATCAGATTTTTATACTATTTCTGATTATATTTTAAACATATCTGATAATCTCCTGACATTTTCATCACGATACATACAAAATAGGCATCTAGAATTGTGTTAATTTTCAAGCATTTTGGTTCAGTATTTTATTTGTAATAAGGGTTTAATAATAAAGTGTTTTGCCGTCCCTTAACCTATGCTCGCTCCTGTATATACGAGGTATGTTTAATAAGTGATGAGAATATGTCAGGAGAGACAGTATTTATTTCGTATGCTTACAAAACTATTTCTCCTTCAAAGTAATCGCCTCTCGCATCTACACACTTCTGCATGCGCCTCTTCCAACCCTGAAGACATGTTCACAGTCCTTTTCAGCGGTCCCTTCAGATAACTTTCCTATGCTCCCAACTCGTCTGTTGACTGGACTCGGGTTCCCCTGTTGGGAACAGGTAGAAGGCACAAGGGGCTAACTCACGGCGGTAGGGAGGGTGTTGCACCACTTTCATTCTCTTGTCGGCCATCCAGATGGTCACCATCACTGACTTGTGGCATGGGGCAGTGTCCTGGTGGAACCACCGCTGAGCTGAGCATTCCTCCCTGTTGAGGTCTTTTCTTCCTCTTCTTAGGTCAGAACTGAACTCGGGTTCCAACAGCTTCAGATATCATCCTCACAGATATTCCACCTGTTAGCATCACTAACTTTTGAATTTTCTCGGTGTTTTCCGCCTTGCGTGCACTTTTCGGTGCTCCAAATTTGCGTTCATCCTCAGCCTGTTTATATGATATTGCCTATATTCCTTATTATAAGGCTTGATTTAGAAATTGTACAGTGCATTTACACGTCTTCACAATCAGTCGTAATGTAAAGGTTTTTGTGCTCATCTCCAAGAGCGTGACAGAGAAATAGACCCATATAGTAAACCTGTATAAAGTCAACTTGTACACCGCAGCTATGAAACCCATAGGTGCTTGTTCGTGCTGCAGATATATGCCCACTATCCCTAGGAGAGCTGCTGTCGACCTCATAGTGTAAGAGCTGTGACGTCAGATTCGAAAGGTTCTGATGCAACAACTGTGAGCCCCGGCTATTTCAGGTTTGGGTCAGCATCCCCAAAAATGCATATAGGCGCATGCTGACTCAGCAATCCAAGTGCCGCTAGAACTCAGCTGCCTGGCAAGCAGGCTCAAACCTTCGCCGTTCGCGCCTGAGAGTGTTCTAGAGCATAACTTGAAACCAAAGCTCATCTTTTAAATGTAAACTTTTATATGAATAGTAATATAAACTTCTTGTTACCCACCAAACTTGCTGCTGCCCCTCCCCCTCCAAAAAGGAGTAAGTGCAGTCGCCATTTTCTACTTGATCCAAGCATGCCCGGGGTTGTCTCTGCTGCTGAACTTTCTTAATGAAAGCATACCCGCAGTTGCTTCACCACTTTGCTCAAATATAAGCATATTGCAGTTGTTTCAACTTGAAATTTTGACACCACAGTCCGTGGAGCGAATGCTGTGGCGAATATCTAGGCGCACACAGCGACAGTCTCATGGAAAAACGAATGTTCATGAATGCCGTGCATTATATTGTGCAGCCTATAGTCTCAGTGGAAGTCATGCTGCCCACCTAATTCCTGCAACCCAAAGGAAACGATGAGTGACGTTGCTTCAGTGTATGCAAGCTCAACCCCAGTCATTTTCCCGTTCCCTGAAGTAGCAAAATCCGCAGAACTAACAGGGCACCGAAATATCTAAGTGAGAGCAGCGACAGTCGCTCGAGGGGAGAAAATTCCCAAATGACATGCAGCTCATTGTGCAGCCGCGCAAACTAAGGTAAGGATTCCGCTAGTTGGGTGCTTGGAATTTCAAAAGCAACAGCCGTGAAGGCAATAAAAGTTGAGCCACAGAGCCATCATCAAAGGCGAAGTTATCATACCAGTTGCCAGGTCGGCCACAGGCTCATTATTCACGAGAAAAGATACGCTCCAAGCTGAGAAACTTCCTCACTATGAAAAAGTTGGCATAGGAGTGTCTGGAGGGCAAATTTATGGGGGTATTCTTCGACTCAAAAACGTCCATCTTATTCACGCCCGGCTTCTCACAGATGCTCGTATTACCATAAACCAATTGGAAAATTATACTTTCATGCAAATAAGGGGCCACTCAGTCAAAGCGTAACAGCAAAATTGTGGAGTTCTGAGAGGACGATGTTGTGAGAAAGTTTGTTGGTAAGTCAGCGCTTCTTCAGGAGCGGCAGGGATACCTGAGGTTAATAAATGGCCATGCAGAGGACGCACCGCTTCTGATACTGAAAAACTAGGGCTAATCCTGCGTTGCTAACGTTATTCACATATGGTATTGTTATCTGCCAAGTATCGATGCTACTGTAGCAGTGTTTATCTCTGGGGAAACACTGGCAGCGTCTCCACTAGATAGTCAAATATTTTCACAGTTTTCATCATTCATTGAAGCAATAACTTGTATAAGTTATTTCGATTGGCGAGCAGTGTCTTTCTACTTGAATAAAATAAAATAAATAAATAAAAGACCCGAGTCACAGTCTACCTGTAAAATATAATAGCAGGGCTTACCTTCTGCAGTCTCATGTCAGACACAAACTTATTCCCTACCGATCATTGTAATCAGTTATGTAGACATTTCTTCTGTTTTGAACCTTTCTCATTTCGTCTCACAGAAATCTTTCAGAGCGCGTTACAGAACACTATTTGGTCATGTAAATGTACCCTCATACAGTAAGACATCACTCGTATTAGTTCTTTGGCGACATGCGTATGAAGTTACTGACAGTGGGATGATTGAGGAACTGATAGTCAACATTAACTTTAAATTTGCTTCATTATGAATATCTCAAATTGAAATCGTTGGTGACACGAACCGTTAACAAGTCTGCAATAAGCTTAACAAGCATTGGAAACAGCGCCCCCTCCTCACAATAGGTGGCCTAGCCGTGGTTCAATCCTAAACTTCCATTAAATAAATAGCATTCAACTCTCGTTTCCGTACTAATTTACACTACTTACCAAGTTATCATATTTTAATTCTCTTGTTAACAACTCAAACTGTGTTTTTCAAGCCGTCGCTCGTACTTCGAACCATTCTTTCTACAAATGCAGTTGATTCGACACGAATTTACTCGACTATAGTCAGACCAATGTATGAAGGTAGTTAGGCCGTGGTCAAATTCCTCTATAGCGTTCCAATTCTATGGGTATTTCTGAGATTCTGTTCGGCCCATATCTAAGCCCCGCCCACTACCTGTATATAGAGAAATCTCAGAAATACCCACAGAATTGGCACCACTATAGAGGAATTTGACCAAGACCGAACTGCCTTGATAAAATGGTCAGACTATAATCACGTGTGACTTGTTATAAGTATAATAATGATATAAGAGCTGCACTTACGTGCATTATCCTCGGTTCAGCTTTTTTTGTAACTTTGCAGAGAAGCTGCGCTGATGTTCATACGGGCGTGAGTGGGGCAGGTGATGAAATAGTTACAAAACACAAGCACGTTCCACAAATTAGAGAATACTTGCCTGGAGGTTAATGGCAACAGCGCAAAAGTGTGCAATTCCAAAATGTTTGCTCTCCTACAAGAATTGAACATTGGTCCGTTCATTGTCCAAGATCTCAACGAAACTAAACGAATGCATTACGTTTTGTATACGTTGACTTTGTTGCTTAGCTTAATTAAATAATAAATACCATAAGCTTGATTTCACCAATATTGATAATGTGACGGCGTTTGGACTGGATCTACGCACAAGTTCGTTGATGGCTAGTGCAGGGTTAAATCTCCTTATAATAATAATAATAATAATAAATTGGAGCACTCTGGGAGCGCATAAGTCCGCCAAGCAAGGCAAAGGTAATAAAAAATTCAATTTGGTTTTGAAACGATGATTTCATTTGTATCAACACTAAAATCTAATCACGGGTGCCTTTTAATAGTAATAACAGTTTTTGTAATTTTCTTAAAGATCCCTTCATAACTTTTTGAGTTATGCTGCTAACAAACATTTTGAGAAACATTTGTTAAACAAACAAACAGACCAACCGATCATCACTAAAATTTAATCATTATACATACAACAAAAGACGAATGAACAAACAGATCATCACAAAAATTTGGTCAACTGCGCTTCAATATATAAATAACAACTCCTGTAAAAGTTAAAAGTTAATCATCTGTTACTGCTAACATGCCTCACAATACCTGAAATTTTGCAAGAGTCGTCCATACCTTTTTGAGCTATCTTGGTGATAGTCAAACAGGAAAACAGACACACAAACTGACAGACAGACGAACACGACAAAAACATAACCTTCTTGGCGGAGGTAATAACAGCCCCTAACCCAATGGTACTATACCAAGTAAGGAAATATCAGTACAGATGCTAGTATTAAAGAATTAATGCTTAACTCTACCATGCAAGTGACCATACATAGTTATTTCCATAATACTCTCATTGGTATAACATCTCGAAAAAACTTCGGAACAGCACTTGAGTTAAACATATATTCAATCGTCGACGCAAATATTGATTATGCTCCTGACAAACCAGCCCGCAGCATCTCAAGAACTATTATAAAACATTAAATTTTCGCCGAGAAATATCAAGTTATCATCCGCCTTGTAAAGAACAATAGTTCCTCTTAGCTAGGTAAGATGTGATAAGATGTACGACACCTCATCGTCATTTTCAATTTAACTAGACAAAAATTACACCTTGGGTCACCCACAGTCTTGAAAAAGCTAAATCGTTAACACTGTGTGTGTGTGAGCAAGCCAACCACAAGCCGAGGCTCTATTTCATTACCGAAGATCCCATTCCAGACGTGGCACCAATACAGCACAAACCCGGGCAGTCGCAGCTAATCAAATTCCCGTTCCACCCGAGTTGTTTACAAGAACAGCAAAGCCAAAAGTTTGTTTACACAGCAGACGAGAACATCCATGACTGGTAACTTTATTTTGTTAGCGTTAGGGAAGTTTCTATTAAAAATGGCTGCTCTTACGAAGAGAATTTTTTTACGTTTGCTTCAAATCTTCGTGTAGCAGTGAACGCAGTGGCCGTAATACATGTCACTTTGTACCTCAAGTTTTTATGAAAAATGCTTGTCCTGTGTAAAGAGTGTATTTTCACAGGGCGCACATCTTCGTATAGTATCTCCAGCTGTAGTAAGCAAGAGTAGCTGTAGTAGTAGCAGTAGCAGCAGTGGAATAGAGGGTTACTAGCACTGAGGATAAAATTTACTACTTTTCGCCTCGCATATTAAAAATACTTTATGTCGCCATTTATGCCGGAAAGTCTCATGATGGAAGTGAACTTGCATGAGTTCTATAAATCTCAAGTCTACCTGGGGCACTACTACTGGCAGGATAGCATGGCGCAAAGCATATCAATGAGACGAAAAAGTAAAAGGAAGAAAGTTGAAGTGACACTCGTGTGGAGGGCCCCTTCTGAGGTCCTCCCCACGGGAAGAGGTGGGAGGCCTGGCATAGAGGTTGCTAACCACCCTCGGCGACCCACGTTAGCGATGATCAGGGGAGGCAAAGAGGATCTACCTAATTTTCCAAATTAACTTTATCAGCAGAAACCGCTGCCAGATGAAACGATCCCTTCGGCAAGGACCTTGGGCTAAGCTTTTGGGGTGAGAGGCGGATAAACATTTCAAGAAGAATAGGATCGGAATAGGATCCGCCAGGTGGTAGCTCTGGAGTGCTGGCTGTGATACAAATAGACTCTATGCGTCATCCATTTGAACGTATATACACATAAATAGTTAGGCGAAAAGAGGACTGTAAGCTTTGTTGGCCGGTAGGGCACTCCGGCTGTGATTAAAGTGTAAATGGTAAATCAAATGCTGAAGAGTAACTTATGTCAAGTTCACAAGTCCATCATCGTAACGCGTTCAATCCCGAAAATGAATACGAGCAGTCCGTCAACTTATGCTGTCGCTATCCACACGTAGAATCGACCTTCATTCAAATGAATGACGCCACGCCTTCACTTATATTCTCGTTTCTTAACATTTTTCGCTTGTACCGTATTTTGCGTCGGTTTGAAGTCACATTCGTATCCTATATTCTTATAGCCGGTTTTTGATAGGAACAGCCCATTTTCTCTCAAATAATTTTATCCTGATAAACCGATGAAAGTGAAATGAGCTCGCAGCAATCGCTTCGTAAAATAAAAAATCGCGCCATTGTTCTAAGTACAACATTTTCAGCTTTATTAATTTTCTTGTGTTAAACGGGAATACAGTGATTCTGATCTTTATAGTGACGGTAAAAAAGCTTTTTGTCGACTTTTTCATTATTTAAAAACGCTATAAAGGATTAATTCTCTATATATTTGTCCTGTTTACTGGACTTGAATTACGTCACGCGTTCAATAATGCGACGTGCTTCATCCTTCAGTCTCCCGCATTTGCTGCAGCAGCTTCCATCAAATGAATGCGCCGCGTCCATCAGTTTGACTGAACGCGTTACGATGATGGACCTGTGAACACCGCCTAAGGTTTCCGAGTTTTAAAACCACTAAGAGAGTTAGCATGTCTCACTTAGAGCGAGCGAATCGAATAAACATTAAGATTTAATCCCACCAATAAGTATATCTACGGATTTGTGTTGGGATCAGCCTTTTGGTCATTGAGTGAAGAATATGTCACATTGTAGGTATACTGTACACATATTTTTCTAATGTAGATCGACCAACATTTGGTGACCTCAGCCCCGGCCAAATTTCTATAGCTGTCGAACTACAGGCATCAGACGTGCAACATGTTGATAATTTTCCAATCGACGCACAGAGCCCAGTAGAGAAGTTTTAGTCCAACAGTTGATATTTTCTGATGCTCTCTCATTCAACCATCAGCTGATTGGTTAAATTTCCAATTGAAAACCAGAGAATCTTTGAGAAGATTACCTTGAAACGTAATGGCTGTAGGCATACACCCCTCTGGGGCCCAGTTAATCTATATCTGCAGCACGAGCCAGTGCGTGTAGGTTTCCCAGTGGCGGTGCCGTCAAGCTGCCTTTGTCTTTAACAGCAATTGTCTCTCTCTATATGAAAAAAGAATAACAACCAAGATGTATATTATTTTTTATTCCTGCATAAAGCGATGAAACTATAAATTTAGACTAGGAGTCTACAACAGGATTTCAGCCTGGTTAGCCTCACTTTTACAGTGCACCTCAGGAGTACAAATTTTGATTGCTGTGATATGTAGAACAGCTGCAGAAGGAATAGGTTAGAGTAGTCAATGGAACACGGATCGAGAGTGTTGCCGAAGTTCCTGAACCAACGAAAGGATTGGCCCATTTCCTGGACTACGGAATGGTTACGGAATGGTTAGCCAAGTTTCTGACCCATATAACATAACTGATCTCCTCTGCAATGCCTGCAGGTATAATAACGCAGTGTAGCGGTCCACACAGCTGTCCAGTGCGCCGAAACAGACCAATATGCGGCGTACCGGGAGCCATCTGTCGACATATCTTGCAATATTCGACTGAATACAATGCAGCCATGACCAGAATTGGTACTAGAAGTACTAACTACAACATCACGGCGCCTAAATTTTCCCTCGCTGCTCTTTTTTTCTAATGTTGTTTGTTAACAAGACTCACATTAAATTAGCTGCAAATTTGCCCCTATTCGGAATCAGCAATAAAGGAATCTATTGTAACACTTCGTCATTGCATAGGCTGGTGATGGTACTGCTGCCATGGACGATAGATTACACTTGTCTATATTGACATTCGAATTACGATATCAAAAGGGATGAAGGTCACCAATCCCTCTTGGAAAAGTATTACTTTCATCCTTCTTGTGCTACTATAAATTACAGGACAAATTAAGATTAATTCTCTGAATTTGTTAGGACGTTTTGTCAATGTATTGCTTTTCTAAGTTACACATAGTGATACGCACATTAATTGGCAGCCAGCCACTCGAAACTGTCAAGTTTCTGAGAGGTCGTATCATGATTTTCGAAAATGTTATGAGACTATGATATTATGAAGACACTATTATTCGTGTTCTTATTGAAAAAAATCTATTTACCCACCGTTATTGTTACATCTGAACAGCTGGTCCGCTTTAGATATCAGCAGAGTTACTACAGTTCAACAATTGACAGAGGTCGCTACTCTGCGAATGCCATGGCATTTTAAAGAAAAGCAGAGATTACTTACAGTTTTTCGCAGGTGATGCTTCACATTTAATTCAATGGTTTGTGAAGGCGGAGGCTTGTTTGATTAAAACAACCATACAGTAGCACTGGCACCTAATAAGTTGATTTTCGCATTGCCAATAATGTAAATACCTACGACGTGAGTCACCAACAGATTATCAAGCCACGAATGATCTTGAAAACGTTAACTGCATTGGTTACGAAAATTATCAAATTATGTTATGCAACATCAATAAAAATCATTTATAGATTTCTGTTGCCTATCAAACATAAAAATAAAAATTAGCCCTGATTCTATATTTTTAAAGCAACACAGTCTCGTACGAATGAGTTCAGTCTTACAGACACAGAGAAATAATGGCACCCCGATCTTGATTATGATGTTTGATACATAGATCTGCCCAGGCCTGTGAGATCGTGTCTCGGCCGCCATTTCTTAAGACACATTAAACATCGAAGCAGCGGCCCGGTATCGCCGGACGCCACAGGAGAACCGCCCGCCTGAAACAACATCAACTTGTTGTTGATAAACAGCCGGCGGGGAGATTGGAGGCTTTCGGCTAGTGAGTCAGTGAGACGAACTCGACGAAACTTACTGAAAATGCTAGTTTTTGACTTGAGCGTCAGTTTTATAGACGCAGCTTTGTAAGGAGGCTTGCAGCGCGTGATACGAAATTGGTCAAACTGGCCGGCACTAGCTCACTGAGTGTTCGACTGAGAGGGGAAGGTATTGTTGCCTGTTTATTTCTGTGTGTGGCGAATTAGATCAAATGAAACTACGTTCGCGAGCATATTGGCGATAGAGCAGTGACGTGACCGTCATACTGATGAGTTTAAGATGCAAGTCTGCACTAGAGGTAAGACTTTCTTCACACCGAGAAAAATCTTCTAGAATAACCTTCCCAGTCGCAACCACATCCATTTCACAAACAAGTGCAACTGAGAGGTTCAGGGCCGTGTCACGCATGGACAATCTGCTTGGATGATTTGCCAAGTCGCGGCCAACTTCCTCACCCTTCCTAGGGCTGCTTACCTCTTTTGGTCCTTGTCACACTAAGGAAAATCTGCCAGGATGTCCCACCAAGTCCCGGCCAACTTCCTCCCCAAGCAACGGCTGCTGACCTCCTCTGGCCCNCAAGTCGCGGCCAACTTCCTCACCCTTCCTAGGGCTGCTTACCTCTTTTGGTCCTTGTCACACTAAGGAAAATCTGCCAGGATGTCCCACCAAGTCCCGGCCAACTTCCTCCCCAAGCAACGGCTGCTGACCTCCTCTGGCCCGGGTGCACTTGTGCCAAAAGCTGGTCGCAGCACCCCGTGCAGGCGAGGCGGCAGGTGTGCGCCAGAGCGAGTGCGTTCGTGCATACGTATAGCTTGTAGACGCCCACGCCCTTTCTGAAG
>LQNS02276620.1:13706365-13726523 GCA_001587735.2 Parhyale hawaiensis
GAGAGAGCAGCACAGCACTAGCAGGCACGGACGGCGTCCACTTACTATACGACGTATGTACAAACGCACGCATGCACGCACTCGCTCGGGTTTACAGGGTGCTGCGGCCAGCTCTTGGCACAAGTGCGGCCCGGGTCACACCAGGAAGAAGAGCCTGGCAAGGAATAAAGCGACCGTCATTCATTTGGGTCCTGCAGCCACCAACATCCTTTGGCCGAAAATTGCTCGCGCACAATCGAATCAGTAACTTCTGGGCTTCTTCCAATAGAGCCACATCAGCTCTCAGAAAATTGTTCTCGCAGGCTCAAGCTTCCTGTCTCCAGACAAGAGGACAAGGACAAAGGTTCTATATTAGGGTTGTCCGAACTGTATCATTTTTAGAAAATTATAGAACTCTCTAGGTACAATAAATCAAGTTTCGTTTATTCCAACAATAAAAAGTGAGGAATAATGATTGGAAAACAAGCTAGGCAGCGTGACTCTTTGCTAGCCATCCCCACCAGCTCTGGCGAGAAGAGATATGAATTTTTACCTTGTGTATCTTACGCATATTGAATATAATTCTATGTACACTTATTGATGTACGTTCTTTAATTCGAGAGATAAATGCATAAGCTCAATAATCTTTACAGGAAGTTATTTGGTTTCTCTGGTGAAATTTATGGTATTGCCGCAATAGCCAAATTAGCCTTACACTGCTCAACCTTCACTTCAATTCATAACAAAATTTGTTACAACCACGGAAAAGAACTACAGTAGCTATATCTTTACTGAACCACATCCACTTGCGTAGTATGGAGCTGCTCATGGATCAAGAGGCATCACGTAACAACAACAAAGCATTGCATGTCGGTTAGGGACAGACGAGGTTGTTCCAAGTAATAAATATGACCGACTAGAATCAGATTACACGACGACGGAGTGCCTCCATATTTAGGGGATCTATGTTGTTTGTAGCAAAGTTAAACAACGAGAGCTAACATTCCTAACGAACTGCTGTGAGCGCCACAAGCATGTTTTAATTCAAGGAGTCAGGGAGAGAGAGAGAGAACAGCCTCTCCTTTAAAGCGTGTTTGGCGTTTGCTACAGTAAACAGCCTAAGGGCAGCAGAAACGTGGGGTTTAAATCATGCCATCGCGGTAGCGGGGCATATTTACTCCTGCTTTGCCACCCGTAACTGCAAACACTTCAATAAGTGCACCAAATACCTACCTTACTTACAGTAGATAGAATGAACATTTGAAGTAATCACTTTGGTACTGTAGCATGCGGAGTATTAAAAAATAAAAGAATGAAGGATTTCTCTTGAAGATTTCAGAGGATGACACAACATAAAATCGTGTAATAATTTAGATGTAGAGTGACTGATTCTGCCACTTCAAAGTTAACAACATAAATCGAGGAATTTGTGTCCAGACATCGAAAAAAAAAACAAGCAGATAATACTGGATTTCTGACAAGGCTGAAGTACGACGCAATATACGAATTACTGGGCACAGTACGAGAACTACGAGTATTCTAGTTGAAATTAGAAGCATGGAAGTATGTAGGATCTAGCGCTAAGCATGGTCATGACTGTGTTGAAAATCAGAGGTAGCAAATACTATAGTTTTGGATTGGCTAATGGGTATAGTGGTCTGAAATGAGAAGTTAAGGAATATATATGCTTTCTAGCATGATGAAGAGCTGAAATATTTTCAATCAGAAGTACGAAATTTTGGGCTCAGGTGAAGGTTGTAGGGCTGATAAACTACATGAGAGTAATGGAGCTGGAGACTTTTGTGTGCAACTAAATCTAATCTAAGCCAGTGTCAAGGTATGCCATGAGGTGGTGAAATTTAATATAAGATTCGAGAAATTTTCAACTAGCGTAAATAAATTTGAATTCCAAAGAATGAAATTTAGGATTCATGACAGAAGCACAAAATCTCAAGCAGGCACTATAGGAGTGGTGTCATCGTAACGCACTGCTTCAAGTGTGTACTGAGTGTACAGAGGTGGAAACAATTAGAGTTTAATTTCAATAACGTGGCACTGTGATTAACATAAATGAACGCGGTAATGCAGATGTGATAGCATATGTCCTATAGAGCTATTGCTCAATGGCGATCAATCTTGCACTGAAATTAATCCGTTGTAATGAGTTCTAAATTGAGTTCCATGTCCTATCGCATCTGTGCTCGTTAATTACATTGTTTGTTTTTTGGACAAAGACACCGTTGGGCGAACACTAAATTAATCAAGGACATTCTCGGGCGAGAAATAACATGTTTGTGCGTCGATCAGGTAATGTAATAAGAGTTGAAATATTGTCGAAAAAACAAGCTAGCCCAGCTGCTACGAAAACACTATCCATGCAAGAGTTCACTGCATGCCATGAGACGCGGTCGCCGAAAGAGAGGGTCGAGAATTTCCACTGACAATGCCTCATCAGCCAGAATTTCAGTTGGAAAAATATTCACTGCAACAAAACCCATGTTTTAAAGGCTCCTTTTTACAGTTGTACTGTATAGCTTTACTGCCCATTAGGAATATATTACCCATTCTCATCGTTGATCATTTACTTATTCTGTGCGTCATTGAGCTTTGATTTGGAAAAATCAAAATTTGAAACCATGAAAATGCCAAGAAATTTCCGACGTCATCATTGTTTTATTTTCAAAATTGGCATAACTAGAATTTTTTCAGATTAGAGGTTTCTTTAGTTATGTCATCATCTGCAACCTATTCTAATTTTTCTCATAGGTTTTCAAAGTGCGTAAAAAACTCGCCACAATCTTTTGCATGGCCTCATTCTCGCCCGCGTGCGAAGCGAAGAACGGTGATAATGGTTTCGTTAAAAATTTAGGTATATTAAATTTTGTTTCTCTGTCCACACAAAAAGAGAGAGAAGGAGTTGAGCAATATTCATCATTTTTTGCAGGAAGTCAGGTGGGTTGACTTAGATATGAAAAATGCCAAAATTCTAGAGCGAGCCGGCCATCAAAAATGACGGTATTGAATTTATCCCCCACTACCGCCGGTGATGGTCTTACGCCACCAGGCGTTCTAGTCGTTGTCTGTTTCCGTCAGAGAACGGCAAGAAAATATAAATAAATAGATTTAAGTTTAAGTTATTAGCATATGTATATCTATATATACATATTGCGGACTGTATTATATATCTTAATACTCAGAGGAATACGTATTGATCAAAATAATCAACTTATACTAACTTCAAGAAATGAATGAAAATTTGTAAAATGTTTGGTTTGGTTAGTGAAACTATTGTTAAAATTTCATAGATAGAAACATTTCACTGGTTTTCAGAGTCTAAAAATTGAAGCGGGTATATAGAGGCACCGTCGGTAGCAAAAACCAATCTCATTCTTGTTCATGCCAGCCATGAAATATACGGAACAAGCACCCTTGTCACTATCACTCATACATGCCAAACGCGCATATCACGATACTGTTTTAGCATCGTATGCGAAATAAGATTTTATTTTTTTTTTAAAAGAATAAATTGCACATAACGTACCTCTACTCGCGTCTCAAAAAGCTAAAAAATGCAGCGGTCTCTGTTACAAGACGCACGATAGGATTAAGTATCTCACAGAAAGCTCAAAAGTTTTGGAACTATAAATGACTGATATGCTTGCATGTCAAGGCCAAGTCATATAACAGTCTTTCGCCGTGTTTTTTATCTAGTTGTCCGTATGCAATAAGGCCCGTTCATTAGTTGGTCTTTTAAACGCTTTGTTTCAGCTACTCGTCCGAATGCATTACATTTAAATAGCAGATCGTTCATATCTTACTGAGCTTTATTTCACTCCAAATTTGATTAGACATCTATAACTTTACTATCATCACTTACTGGGAAAACTAACTTGACGGCTAATATTTTAATAGTTGTTTACGAAAGACAGTTGGGCTTACAAAGGCGCTAGAATTTGCTGAGTGAACACGTTCATGAGACTAACGTGCAGACCGACCCTTACCATGTCGGTAAAGTGGCAGTGAAGTGCATCGCTTGTTGAGTTCAGATGAGCTCTAAGTTTAGTGAGATATCAAGAACTTTCCTTAGTCGCACCTGCTGTAACCAGCTCCCTTGACTATGTAGAGTTTAGTGAATCTTTTATCAGACACACAGTTGTGGTCTTAATGGTACAATGAAACATTCTGGTGATAAGCTGAAAGACCACGTTCATTTGACTAGCTATTGTGTAAACTCGCTTTTTGGGTGTTTGTTGGTAAAGTTTTCTAACAGTTTGTTTTCGGCGTTAATCATAAATTTTCTTCGAGCTAACATTGTTTAAAAGTCTTCAGTGTAAGTTGCGAACACGGCCACGGAGCACCATAAAGTTTTTCGTTGATCTTCAAAATCATTAATGTGTGACAGGCCAACAATGAAACAATTACATTGCGAAATCTGACAAACTAAAGCTTTTGGCAGCAACTGAAACGGTAATAGAAGGAATTAATGAAGTACCAAATGATGACAAACAAATCTTAAGAGTTCAAGTAGTCTCTGCAATAAAAAGTGCGCAGGAAGTTAAAAACCTAACAAGAGAGGAGAAACAAGCTTTGAACAAATTAAGATCGGACTCTTCAATATCCATTGTACCGGCAGATAAAGGAAGAACAACTGTTGTAATTAACGAAAGAATAATTGTAAATAATATCAACACAACGGCACTTGAAGTTTTTGGTAATACATCAAAACTATTTAATTTTTAATGTGTGATAAAACAGCTAGGCTTTGTTAAGAAATTAATCATTGATTTACTGAGCTTGCAGTAAGAAATCAATTGAACTGCTGGAAGAAAATTTATTTTATCGTCATTAAACTTTGGTGAGTGGTATTATTTTTACCATTACTCAAGTGTCAGTGCACGGGACAGTTACTCGAACGAAAACCTTTTTATGCATCATTATCGAGTTTAATTAAGCATTGTCATTATTTTAAGTACATCTACATTAAATCGCTTCAGTGTAATTCTGGAAGCTTCACAAAAAGAGAAAAATACTTCCTTTATTATTAGCAAAACTACGTGAGCGACAGCAGGGTGTCAGGAGAGTAATCAGGCTGTATTTGCATAGTCATTAAGTCATCGAATGAATCCTGATCTTATCTTGCCCATAGGAGGTCAGCCAGCTCATTAGTGTCTCTGTCTCTCAGGGCAGACGGCTCTTGCTCCCAATTCTATTTATAGCTCACAGAATATTATCGTTATTGAATGATAATTATAAAATTTTGTGGCGTTCGCGGTTGAATTTATCTGACTAATATGACGTCCGGAAAATTTGCTCTTCTGTCTCAAACGGAGTAGCTTCAAGTATTATATGTTCACATCTGTCTTGCTTAGTTTATTTTTATTTATATATCATGCAGCTCTGTAGCTCCTTCCTCAGGAGCAGATGACTGTTCAAAGCAAGATTAAAGGTCATGGAAAATTACTTCCGTGGCTGACAATTTTAGAATTTAATTTTTCACTGATATCTTTTCTTATGCTCATATATTTATTTATATTACCTAGGTCTCTAGTACCTCTATCGCTCAGCAGATGTCGACTCTTTTTATTCACGATGACGGACTGTTCACATCATTATATGATAATTTTGTTAATTACATCGTTTAGATTTTTTATTTTGCCTGTGTGTTATTATGCACTGGTCTATCCGCATCTGACCCATGGCGTAATTGTGTGGGAGGAGCCTCATGCAATAACGTGAGACCACTAATCGTTGCAATGAATAATACGTTGAGAGTGATGCGTAACGTCAGACGCGATCAAAATGGTGTTCCAGTAATGTCAGTGAATTACATGTATGCCAACCTTAGACTACTGAAATTTCATGTTGTGTATTGTTATTTCCTCTTGAAACTCCTACGAAATGCTATGTACAAAGCTTATATCTTATTTGACAAGCATTATAGAGCACTTACTCCTGCACACGAATATAATACGCGTGACCACAAATTTAATGTACCGGTCGTGAGGCTCGAAGTGTAAAAACGCTCCACGATTTACCAAAGTGTTAAATGCTGTAAGGAGTTGCCAGAACATCTGAAGGAAGAAATGTCTCACTTTCTACTTAAAATTAGATAGAAAGACCATGTAATGACTCAGTACCGAGACTTACTGTGAATAATGTCATAGCGTTATATTGGCTTGCGTTTCCTTTGTGGGTGGATCCGGGGCTCAGCTAGCCTTCAATGTTGCAAATTCTATCTAGATCAAACCAAACGTACAAACATGTTAATGTGCTGGATCGGGTGTAGCATGTATTGTGCGATGGGAGTGACCGAGTACTCCGCGGTTATCACTATAGGGTGGGAGCTGGAACCCCGGGTTGAACCCGCTCCAGTCTCTGGGTTGTTTCTGTGTGGTGCTGTAGTGTATCATGTTCAAAAAACTAATTTTATTAATTGTTCACTACGAGTGTGTGATATACCGCATGTGAAATCTCACCTATGTATTATCTAGGCCGCAAACGAGAAAAATTGTCAGAATGTGTTATACGCCCGAGCTGGTAGAGGCTGTGGAGTATCTCATCGAAGTCAAGGTCGAAAGTTTACCAGCCTAGTGTGTGGCTGTAGGTAAAAATACCAGTTTATGTCCCTTATTGTGAATTTCCTATGTTGACGTTGAAGATTACATTAGTATTACTTTATGACAGCAATCGTCTTGAACGTTACATAAGTAACTACTACTTTCAGATGGGTGCATTCTCAATTGATAGTGCGTTGTTTTTAGTTTCCTTTGTATATGATGCTTGAGAATAAATAAAGGTGTAAAGGTGTAAGGTTCCTGAACATCTCAAAAGCAAGCTAATGCTGCTAAGACTAATTCTGGTTTTCGTGAAAGTTCGTGTATGGAAGTAATTGTATTATTTGTTAGATCTTATCTTGTCCGTAGGACTCCAGCTCATTAGTGGCTGTGACTCTCAGGAGCAGGCATCACTCCAAACCAAAGTTGAGAGCTACGAAGAGCTCCATTCTTGTGTTCTTGAAAGTCAGTTTTCGAATTCGATTTTTGTGTGATTCGAGTGTGGGATAATGAAACACAGCCGGGATCCGGTCGTCATGATCACAATATTTGTTTAACTTTGCTCAGCATCATTAGATGTCATTGATAGCCTGACTTGTTTGATAGCCATGGTAAGTTTGCAACTGCCATCAAAATTTTGGTTTGAACTTGCTTTGATAGCCATAGCCATAAAACTAGGAGGCGCAATAGAACATATTTTCGCCCGCCATCCGGATCGTTTTTGTTGATTATGAAGTCATGTGTTTCCATAATAAGTACTATCTATAGTATATAAATTATGTGCTTTATATCTACATTTCAGTAATAATGTTAATAATTCAAGGCATCACACGTTAGCGCTCACTTAGGAATCACAGCTTAGCTTCTATTTTTAAACAGAGGAATGAATGACTACAGCAATGTAATCAAAAAAGGCTTTAAAGATGTAATTTTTTTACAGTTCTTTATTTCCGTGCTTCTCATCGAAAATGCTTGCTGTGCGTAACGTATATTAAACCTTTGTTATTTAAATGTACGTGCAGTCACATAATCAAATAGGAGCGATAGTAGTATAAGCATTGATGTTCAAATTACTGTCATAATTGATGGAGAGGCTCAAACTCAGAAAACTACTGTAAACAGTCATGATATAATGGACACTTTTCTATTGCTGTGTTTATCTTTAAATGGCAGGAATGTTCAATTGATGAATTATAAACTCTCACTATGCTTAATTTTCTATTAACATTAGCCATATACCATGATCGGTTTAATATAAATAACTAGCCTGGCAACATACATTTGCAATCCATACATACCTAATAATACGATGCTATTGTGTACTGCAATTTAATGTGTAATAATTCAAAATGTGGTCATGACATACACATGAATTTTTTTTTTATGTTGGCAATACCGAAGTTGCAAGAATCAAGTCACCCACAAATTAACATTTATACATATTTTTTGTCACGAAGCTCTCGCAGTGCGAATGATAAGTAGTAACTAAAATTTAGTAGCAAACTCCGTAGACTTATGAAGCAAAAGTGCAGTGTAGAAGAAAACGTTATTTTGAGGAATACGCTGAAAATTTAAGAAGGTTCGGGTGGTTCGGGAAGGCTTAGCTTCACAAGCAAACAAGTGCGTTACTTTAACATGCTTCACAGAGAAGTAATAGCAATGAGAAACAAATTCATTTAGTTTTTCAGGCTTCAAGAAGTTCGCTGAGCCCACGCTGTGTAGCTTCCATGATATAATTATATGCCTGACTTAATGCATACAAACAATTTCAAATCAGAACATTAGCATAAGTGAAACTTCATACCACCAATTTATTCTAATATGTTGAAAATTTATATATGTATACACCAGCTACATAATTATACGCAATTTAATGCTAGCTTTGTTTGTTTATTGGTTGGTTGGCCACTCCTTCCCAATTTAAAGCAGTGGGGCCACTGCCTTTTCAAATTATTCATATCTAAGTACTGAAGACTACTGACGTAGTTGAAAATGGTAGCATGCGTGCTAGATTATGCTTCCTACCGACTGGGAATATTTTTTCCCCTGAGCTAATAATGATAAAATAGAATACGTGAACAGCGACGGCAAAGGGAAAATTTTCCAGGGGTCAAGACAACAAAAATAGGGAACTAAACAAGGGCTTTGTGGCAATTATTGTTATTGTCTGCCGTTAATAATGACGGCAATGGGCCACTATTATATACTCGTAGTACAGCCCTTACTCATATTTTACATTGGTCTCATTAGTATATTTTAGAGTCATTAGTCTTATTAGTACAAATTTTATATCATGGTCGTAAATCTCACTTGCACCTATTTTTTTTATTTTAGGAGAAAATGGTAGTTTTCTCATTGTTTTAAATTACATGAACACTCAGGGCAGTCTAGAGATTTAAACCAAGGACATCAAATATAAGTTGTGTACTGTATATTCAAAACAGTAACGCAAAGTATTTCTTCGTGCAGGCAAACGTAGCAGTGGACCTGAGGTCGCGACCGCTGTCCTTCAGTCGCGTGAGGCTCGGGGTACGTGCCTCATTTGCTCCCGTGCTGCTGCCCCTGGAGTGTGATGCTGCCGTGCCTAGACTGTGGAGAGTCAAGGCATACACAGAGGGCGTAAAGGTAGGTGCATGCCAGGAATTGGCTATTTAAAACCTAGGTTAAAGCGAGGACGATCGATTTAAAAGACATGTCTATTTAAAAACGGACGTTTCGACCATATAGGACATTATCAACAATATGAAAAAGGAAAAGGCATAATAGTACCGACGTTGCAAGTGATGAAATTTAAAATTGTTGCTTACAAGCCAGCTAGGCTACACTATTAAGGTGCTATTTTCAGGGGTATGAAGACTGCATTTCATTTAAGTTGGGTTTTCTTTGCAAATGAATAATGATTCAAGAATTCTTAGGTCTACGAGTGAATTTGTAGAATCTGTAACCCCCTCGCAAAGCCAACCTACTCATCTACATATACCACCCACGCTGAACAGGGTAATACTCCAATCCAGCAAAACTTTTCAATTATAGGTTCTACAAATTCACTCATAGACCTTAGATTCTGGAATCATTATTTATCAGCAAAGAAAAACCCAACTTAAACGAAATGCAGTATTCATACCCCCTGAAAATAGCACCTCAATAGTGTAGCCTAGCTAGCTTGTAAGCAACATTTTTAAATTTCATCACTTGTAACGTCGGTACTATTATACCTCTTCGTTATTCAGATCGTTGATAATGGCCTATATGGCCGAAACGTCGTCCATTTTTAAATAGACATGTCTTTTAGATCGACAGTCGTCGTTTTAACCTTGGTTTTAAAATTGTGTCGTATTGTACAATCTAACTTGATAAACTGGTTGTTTAATTATTACTCACAACTAAGATTATGTATCGTGAGTGCGAGTAGAGAGTTAAGACTTAAACCAATGAAAATTGAGATTAGTACATACCTGGGCTGAGTCTTTAATTACTTACTTTTACCTGGATCCTGTTGTATGTGATAACTTTTAGTTTGATAGTACCTAGCTGTCGTCGGCCTCTTCAAAAACTACCATATTTAATGCATGTTCCCGTCGTTATAAGATTCTGATATTCAAAGTCTTGGGGAATTTTTCAATGCCCACCACTGGAGCAGCTATGCGTACAAGTGTCTGTGTGGTACCCACGCATAAATCATTAGCCCTTTCCCTTAGAAACTCTTATTCCTGCAAAATTAGAGATATATGCAGTATTTGACATTGGAGGAATAACTGGGGGCCGCAGTGGCGTAATGGTAACGTTCCCGCCTCTGGATCAGCAGGTCCCGGATTCTAATCCTATGAACGTCACTGGTTCACGACAGAAAGGGCAACCGGTGAATAAAAGGCCTAAGCTCCAGCAAAAGTTCCGGCATTATCTGGGCACCGTCCAAGCCCGCAATCCTTACTCGGAATGTGTGGGAGATCATGACGTAAAACCAACTCGCTTCTTCGGTTATGAAATAATATAACTCATTTATGTTTTAATTGCGCAAAGTTGATAATAACTGGTTAAGCGTATAACTGACTTGGCAGAAAGGCTGCCAAATTCTCAAAGAAAGAAACAAGATAGTAGATTCTAGGACCAAAATGAGATGAGGACGGGTAGAAACATCTTTCGCAAGGCAGGTAGATACTCAAGGTGTGAGGTAATAAGCGAAAAGGTTTAATGCATTTCATCGGAGTCGCCGGTTAGCAGCGTTCACTGTATTAATTGAAATCTCCCGCTAAAAAGCCGACCCTGTACGCAAAGACTACGGCACTTTTATAAGTTCGATTCGAGACATACAACGGGATCTTTATTTAATCTGACAAGACTGACAACTTGGTAAGTTTCCTGTATACATGAACGGCGCGAGTGCATTCAGCGCTGCGTCGTCACGACAGACGAGTCTCTTGACAGTTGCAAGTGAAATGTGTCGTTTGGCAAGGACTTCAGCCGCTTTTTTCCTTTCTCCTGTAGTGTACTTGACTTATTGGCAGCATCAACTGCATTTGTTCCATTGGAGTGCTGATACTTTAGCGGAGCTTAATGGAATTAAGCTCATCAAGTGACGGGTCAGAGTCGTTCTAAACGTCTTTTACTGAGCTCAAATTAGCGATGGAATGACATTGCACATAAAAACCAAGGGAACGGGAACCGATCATTTGTTAGGGCTTGTCAGTTGTAATTACCAGGAGATAAATTGCTTCTAATGAGGCCATCAAGCTTCCGACAGCCGCTGCTCATGAGGATACCGGCGTGCCCGTTGCTGTGTATTGTGGCAGGCGCTCTTCAATGGCAGTGTCTCTCTCTGAAATACGTTGATGCGTAAGTTCTCAAGAGTAAAGCACATGGCCTAAAGGCGAAATTTCCTTGCCGCTAGGCGTATTCTAAGACTCGCAATGTACTTTAGTTGCTGCAGGCCATGCACTCAAACAATGCAAAGTAATTCGTGAATCATTTGTCAGTGGAATTAAAAAAATGAATTACTACAAGATACAAAAGTGTTTTATGAATTTTTGTGTCGCTCATATGCGTTCAGAACAATAAATAAAAAGTAAACTCTATTTATGATAAGCAAAAATCGTTTTATCGTGAATCGAATCTGGTTTAATAAACTATATTGATGGAAGCAAAACCTAGCTTTATGAAAACAAAACAAAGTTTACTGCAGGCGAAGTCTCACTTTATCGCAAATCAAACCCTAGTTATTGCAAGCCCACCACGACTTACTGCAAACCAAGCATAGTTTATGTATGGTGAGTAAACCGTGTATATCGCAAACCAATTCCTGTTTTTCATATGCCAAACCCTGTGTATTGGAATCCCAAACCAAATTCACTGCAAACTAAGTCTGTTCCAGCGCACTTTTTTCTATGCCAATTCAGTTGATGTCCATTGAACTCAATTTGTTGCAAACCAAACAAGTTTACAGCAAAACAAATTTAATTTATAACAAATCATGCTCAATTCATTGTTTCAAAGCTTCCTCTAACTTGCCTTCTATCCAGCGATGCTTGGATGTAAGTCTCTCTCCTACTACAAGCTACTTACCATTCGTCAGATGAAGAAAAAGATTACATCGAATACTCTGATGGCAGACAGTAAAATACCAGCATCATAATTCTATAAGCCGGATTGGACCGTGCATTCTCTACGCTGGTTGTCTCCAAAGGCAGCGTGTCTGCACTCTCACTGTCTGCTCCTGCATCTTCCAGCACGCACGTTTCCCCAAGTATCAAAACGCTAAGGGAACCTTACTCCGGCTCCTTACTCCTGAAGTGCTTCCATGAGGCCATAAGACTGGCAAAGGTGACCTTTCTTATCGATGCACTTTGGCAGACTTACATCAAGTCCATAATGGATAAGGCTTCAGGCCGGCCGGACATTCGCGCCGGACGTGGACCTCGGCAATGCAACAATGTCCGCTGTTGGGCCCAAGTCTCCAAGGCATAAAATATTTCTGGGCCACGGTAAGAATATTTCTGTTGACGTTGAAGACGAGACGTAAATTCAAGTTTAGGACATCCACTTTGGAGCGCAAATGGAAAAATATGGTTGAGCAAAAAGGACTGGAATATTTTCAACGAAGGTTGGTGGCTTCACGTAAAATATACGTGGATATATTAAGTGGAACGGAAAGGAAGCACACAGAATTCTTTTTAGTTTAGTGTAGCGTTGCAAATTAAGACACTGAAGTTGATTCACTTTAACTGAATTAAGAAATGTAGAGAGGAAGAAAGCAACTGGCGACCCTTATTTTAGGTCAGAGCAGCGCTGCAAGTTTAGAGATACTGAAAATTATAAAGTAAGTTAAAAGAGATGCTGAAAGGAAGAAGAGCGGTCGATGATGGACTTTTTTCTACTGAGTAATGTTATCACCAATGGAGATAGAAATTAAGTATTCAAAGCATGTTAAGTTCATTCTGCAATAGTATTTTCTTCATTGACCATTTTAAGACCTCTCTTTAATATAGCAAAGAAAGTTAGCGTTTACATAAAAGATTGTATTCTTAATCTTTGCCCAAACTACCTCGTATAATGTTATGTGACAGGATATGTAGGTATTTCAAAAGGTATAATATAATATTACAGTGTGGATATACGATAAATGCTATCTTTTCTATTACACAATATTATGTTCAGTGTATAAATCCAGTTATAACTCTATCTTGTCTAAGGTGTAATATTACATTGTAGGTCTCCGACCAAGACCATCTTCCTTCCAATGGCTACGAGAGGGTCATAACCTCTTCTCCATTTAGATGATTTACTGCAACTACTTTTCTCCATTTAAAATTTTAGGAGAATTGCAACTTTTTATTACATTCCGAAAGTTCCAAACCGAAAGAGTTCGGCCAGAAGCGTTGCTATGGGGATCCCTGAGGAGCGAGTGATTTTTTAGTGCTGAACAAAATCGGCCAGTCCATCAATGGTGATCCAGATACTCGGTGAATAGCATCAACTGCACAGAAAAGGCGCCGTGGAACAGGTTTATTGGTAGGTAAAACTCACAAAAGAAGGATCAGCAAGGCGTATTTTTCCGATTGTAATTTTCATTGAAGAGATAACAAAGATACGGCACCGAGCAATAGCAGTGATAGCTGAAACTCACAAAATTAGGTGCAGCGAGACGTCTTTTCCAATATGAATGGTTACGTTTTGCCGTTCTTGCTTTCACCAATACTTAAAGTGATGTTAAAAGCGGGATTATTAGCAGCAGAGGTGCATGCAGTGCATAGCAGACCGGCATCTTTATAAGTTTTCCAGGCTTATGTCCTGCCGTTGTTTTTTCAACTTGTACATGAAGTGATATACAATGAGAAGCGATGGAACACCCGCTGTCATATAGTATTGTATATTCACGAGATTACATTTGCGTAAAACAAACTATAAAATGTTGAGTGCAATGAAATGATGCTAGTGTACCGATATATAGGATTACGCAAATATGCAATATGAGACGTGAAAATTATACGAATATATAAAATTATATTTTTTTGCTATTGTAACCGTATCACCATAATATGCGTTATTACTTATCCTGTAGAACACACTTTATAGAACACTGTGGCATTTCAGCATTTTAGTTCTTGAGCATGTCAGACGATTCAATGAATGCCGACTGTAAAATTAATTAAATTCGCTTTCTTACGCAAACTCTACATCTTGATGATATATAAGGCAGAACACTAAGCCAACTGCAGATTTCATGTATAAGGAGCATAGGATGGGAAACAGACCTAAGATTTAGATTTGGTTTAGTTTCTTTGACAAAATTCCAACCCACTGATGCGTTCCGTTCTTAGAGTGATGGTAGGCGCAGTGGATGGAAGAAGTGTAACCCTTGTGGTGTCCCACTTCGGTCTTCAGTGCAATTCAAACCCTCCGGTTAATTATTTCTTCTTTAATTTATCATCTGTTTGTATTTGTACTGCGATACCGTGCACGTAAAAGAACTTTAAAACAAAGTAAAAAAAAAAGGCGCTCTGGCTCAGAGTTTGTTTTATCGCAAAATGACTCAAATTAACCATAGAAGAACCAGTCTTTTTTCATAAAAGACGTTTCAAGCAATGCAATTACTGCGAGAAACCCCATTTTATTTATTTCTTATAGAGTTTAGCAAATAATATAGGGGAAGTATAGAAGGCTCGCTGTATACCACTGGGAAATGAAGTGATGCTCTCATGGTATTAGCGCATGGAGCTCTGGTGCCTTCCCCTCTTTAGATTGCTTTGTATACCACAGGGAAATGCACGGCTTTGGTTTGCTAAATCTAACTTGGAGCAGGGCCTTTGTTTGCTCGGTTGCCATCGGAGCCTGACCGATGCCACGACTTTCTATTTAAATGACTTGCTCGGACCAACTGACAAGCGCATTTATCCCAATGGAAGGGGATCAAATTGAGTGAGTTGGCGACGCGTTCACTTTGTTTGTCTGATAAGAGATGACACAAGACTGCTGACCTCAGCGGTACTTGGGTCACCCTGAACGAATGACGGGATCGGTGGTGACGTGGTCGCTGCCACGGAGCAATCAATGGGTCCGGCTCTCTCTTGATTGAAACTGACGCTCTCCTGGAGAGCGGCACGTCACTGCTCTGAGTTTTGGTACAAGTTTCTTTTCTTAACTTCAAAAACTTCATCGGTTATCCAATTTGCTAGCTTCATGTTTCTTTGTGATTTGGTGCTAAGAATTATTCTGAAGACAGGGGTTCGTTGATCTATTGGAGGTCGGTAAGATTGCAATAATTGTACCTCTGCCATCTTAAAGTCGCCTGTAAGCTTGAAATGTTCTCCTTGAATACTTCTGAATGACAGTTGTGCAGCGCTTGCGTTCTACGTGCTTTCTTTATGTCTTTTTCCTAGCCAAGATGCCAGAATGGGTCTTGTGCAAACCCTTCAGTGACTAAAGCAATATTATCCAAGCGATTTCTACGCACTTTATAATACTGTACATTCTTGTTTCATTAGTAACTTATCTATTGCTGCAATGAAGACGCGAGTAAAGAATGTGAACCTAATCTGTAGTATTTGCTTCACTTTAACCTAATCTGTTGCAATAATTTAGATGCGAGTGAAGAATATAAGTATCTCATCCGTCATTTTGCTTCGCTTTAGTCTACGCTAGACATTTACGGAATAATTCTCAGTAAACTCAGATTTGTAGTCCCCCGCACGGTGACGGGTGCAGAGTTCCCGAGTTTTATTCATCAAAGACCAATTACACATTAAACACCAACCACACAAACACTAACTTCATTTGTCACAAGTCGTGTAAATGTTCCATCGGTGTTCATGGCTGCCGAACATAATTGGAAATGCAGTACGCACTAACAAACGGTTGTGGCGAGTCTTTCTATTTCTCGTCATTATTTAAGTAATAGTTACATACACGTTGGTTGCTGCCGAATAGATCTGAATGCACACACGATACGAGCAGTTACAACAAGTGTTGTACTTCCTGTCACTATTTACGTAACCGTTCTATCACTGTTGGTTGCTACAGGCTGGTTGCGACAGCGTGGTGTGGTGGCTGGTGTCTTGGTGGTGCCACTGGACGCTACCGAAGAGGCTAGGCTTGCATCTGCTCACCTCCATAGCTTCACGAGGGTCGCTCTTCTACGCCTCGCTGCCTGGGCCTCACAACGCGCTCCAGATCGCTGGGTGAGTGTGCTTTTACTAGCACGGAGATTCCCAACCTTTCCTAAGCCTGGCGTCCATAGCAAACTCTTGGCATGTTTTCGCACCCCTGAAAAAGTAATAACTCATGTGATGATAAGGAAATAATTTCTACCAAATTTGTGAACAATTTTATGCCTCAAACTTTATTATATCCAAGACTTTGTACCCTCTAAATGGCCACCGCGCACCCGCATAGGGGTGCCAGAGCCCCCAGTTGGGTCTTATACCTTCAAACTCCTCTAAAAAATACAAGGTGCGCAAGTAATTTTCGAATCTCCTGTACTTGAAATGTACAGTACACACATAGTTGAAGGATCTTGGGTAAGATGCTGCTTATACCAGACACCAATTACAGCTGTTAATGTCATGAAAGCAGCACTGGAGTGTCTTGTGGGCCATTATTACGATAGATAGGAGATCCATGCTCAGTGTATGCGTTTGACGCAGCACTAAAGGATCCATTGCGAAACACATACAAACACTACTTAACTCTTGATTCGTTTAGATGAGTTACGTACATTTTTTTGTTTGAACCACATCAAGAAGGGATCTGAAGTCAATTTTGTGTTTTATAAGTTTTATACTAGACAACAGCTACAGTTCTTAATATATCACAGTTCTTACTGCATCACAGATACGGCTGATGTCAATCCTATGTTTCATTTTAGAAAAGAGCTGCAGTTCTTAACACATGTAGCAGCTCCGTTCATTCGTCCGAAGCAGCACATCACAGAGACGTCCGATGTCAGTCCTGTGTCTCATTCAGGTCAAGTTCCATTCACTGCCTGGACAGGCACCGCACCGTGAGCACTACGAGCGAGTCTTTTGATGCTGGAAATGCTAGCTCGCCACGTAATTGGGGCCTTTTGTTGTCGTAGCTGCCAAGCGTGACCGTCCATGTTAATTAATTTATGTTCATTATTATTGCGCTTTACAGCCCAAATTCTAAATTTGATGACGCTAAATGAGTCTTTCTAGGAGCTCTAATATAATAATACTTAATGGGCGACGGCAGCACGCACGCACGCACTCACGCACCGGCAGTAAAAGTTTTGCTGTTTTCGTCCTAAGAATCGCGCTTCCAAGGAAAGCGACAAGAACTTTAACAACAACAGTAATATATTGAGGTTCATAGTATGTTCTTGCATCCAAAGCTGATGTAGGTGTTAAAGGCTTACGATGGTACGCACGTGGAAACAATTATTGTAGCAAAGCCAGCACGTTTTTTAGTGTACCAACGGCAAATATCTGCCTTGGCATGAGAACATTGCAGGGTTTTCCGTGGCTGCACAGAAAGGCAGGCTGACTCTGAAACAGCACTTTCCTCACTGCACCAATTACCCAATTACAAAATTCCTGTGTAATAAGTTAAGCTGCGCAGTGTATTTGCCCAGTATGATTAGTACCCTAGCTGCTGCTGCTGCTCTTATAATAGTTTAGCTGTGGTTGGCCTCCTCTTCTACTACTACTACTATTACTACTACTACTACTACTACTACTACGATTCTAGTGGAGACATTTTAACGCTTTTGCCCCGATTTGGGGCCCAAATTGTGCGAGCCGCACTTTCGCACCGTTTCTTGTGATGTCAGTATAGTGACGTCATGTCATGTGATTTTAAAAATCTGGTTTTACCGCTGTTTGCGGCACTGGTGGCCCCCTCTCAATAAGGTTAGGTGAGCCAGGTTAGGTTCTACTCACGTCCCAAAAAATTCCGGTTAAAGATTTACTCGTTGACTATCTTTTCGACATTTCGGCATCGTCAACCACGGTGAAACGAATCTTACCTAGCCTTGCCTCACCTAACCCAACGTAACCTAACCTAAAATCTTAGACAATTACCCAACCGAACCAATCTATAGGGAGTTTTATATCGGGGTTTCGATGCTATTGTGCCGGCTGAATGAATAATTGGGGGGGAGGGGGCGGCGGGCTTGGCGTCATAAAGGCTCAAAAGTGCAAAATGGAACAAAAGTACTTATCGATAGTCTAGTACTACCACCACTGCTACTACTAGCCAGCGATTAATTTTCCAGTTGCTTTGTTGGTGACGATATTTTGTCTCGATCGCTTCAAAAATCGCTCTCGCCCAACTGCTGCTCTTCCGCAGTGCCTCTTATTTCCGAAGACTCGCAAGAAATGATGAGGTTTGTCGAGTCGTTGCCTGCAGATTCTTGCTTTGCTCTGCAAACATCTCGAATATGTTCCGAGGAAGAGTTTCTGAAGGGAGCTCACGATCAGCTCTCATTTCGAGTTTGATTAGCGGCTTTGTGTCGACTCGAGCAAACCGGCGATTGGGACGCGCACGAGGGTTGGGTGTCGTCCCCGTGTAAAAATCTACCGTATTATAGAAAAAATTGAAATAAAATATATGAGTATTCATGTTTGCATAATAGTGCACTAGAACTGTCAAAATATTATGGCAACGAAATCGCACTGGCAAACCATAATTGTGTGCAGACCGGTGGTCAATAATCCGCTACTTGTAGCTGCAATGAATTCTGGCAGAAGCGAAATAAGTCATATGAATAATGAATTCTTTCCCGTCTCGACCCAGGCTTGATCAGGATACTATAAAAAGTTTAACTATTGAGCCTCAACCCTACATTGTTTTCCCTACCGCCTCGAGATTTATCTTTTGAAGTCCAGCTCCTGTAAAACTAAGTTCGAAAATTTAGCAAAGAACAATTGAAAATTGATTCTCTTAATCAGCTGCTTTAAGAGGGGGCAAGGAAGACTAAATTTATTGGTAACTCCGCACTGTATTCTATTATAGCATTTGATTTAACTGTATATTCTTATTATGTTCGTACTAAGGTAATTAACGGGAAAGAATGATGCCGCCGTCAGTTAATTTTCGCTGAACTGAACTTTAAAGATTTGATCTTTATGACTGAGGCACAGCTATTGTGTAAAAAATTAATCGTAGATGTGAAATTGGAGAAAATTATCGCAGCAGTGTACTCTCAACTGACCGTTTCGCTCTCGTCCGATTCGAGTGAAGTGATAACTGTAGAGAGACCTCGGGCAAGTGCATCTTAATACTCTAAGCAAGCCGGGTCTACAACGCGTTGTAGCTAATGCCTGAGACTAGCGTTGAACAATTTCAAAATCATACAAGGCACATGTAGCTATTTTATATTTCGTTTATTCCAACTACCGTCGTTTTCTCACATTAATTATATCTTCTGTTGTTTCAGAAAAATAAAGTTTTCTGAAGAAACGCAGTACTTATTGACTTACTCATTTGGAACACCTGACATAATGGTTAACAAGTGGACACATAATGGTTAACAGGGGGACACATAATGGTTAACAAGTGGATTATGATATGAGCGTTCCACAATTCGAGTGACCAATACAGTAGTAAGTGTTGGTGGATATCTAAGCTAGTTTAATTTAATTAGATAGAGAAGGCTGTTACACAGGCTTGGATTTATTTATTGGCCAAGCTTTCGGCACTTGTCGAGCGAGCAAAATAATTACATTGGATCTCATGCGCCCTAGATACCTCCTACATTTGCCACCCACAGCTTACCTTTCTGTGTGTCACCCATTTCCAATCATCAAGACAAATCCCTATGGGGCTTGCGATATCACATCAACGGGGACCGCCTCCAGCTCCCCTCAGGTGGTGGAGCTCACCCATCAGGGACCCGGGCAGGGTGGACTCTAAGCCGTCCATCTTCGATCGTTGTTTGCTCGCCGCTTTGGGACAATCACGATAACTCGCAGAGTAAACGCGCCCCCCCCCCCCTCTTGCTGTGGCGCGGACCTGATGTGTGCGGCGCGGGGGAGCTCATGACAGGCGAGATGCGGAGGAAGGGAAGTAATAGTGGCCATTGGAAGGGCAGGAATATTTGGCGCTCATGACAGGCGAGATGCGGAGGGAGGGAAGAAATAGTGGTCATTGGAAGGACAGGAATATTTGGCGCT
>LQNS02276620.1:13726547-13785958 GCA_001587735.2 Parhyale hawaiensis
AGGGAAGTAATAGGGGCCATTGGAAGGGTAGTAATATTCGGCGCTCATGACAGGCGAGATGCGGAAAAAGGGAAGTAATAGTGGCGGAATGTTCGGCGCTCATGGCAGGCGAGATGCGGAGGGAGGGAAGTAATAGAGGCTATTGGAAGGGCAGGAATGTTCGGCGCTCATGGCAGGCGAGATGTGGAGGGAGGGAAGTAATAGTGGCCATTGGAAGGGCAGGAATATTCGGCGCTCATGACAGGCGAGATGCAGAGGGCAGGAAGTAATAGTGGCCATTGGAAGAGCAGGAATATTCGGAGCTCATGACAGGCGAGATGCGGAGGCAAGTAACAGTGCTCACTGGATCAGCAGGAATGCTCGGTGCTCAAAGGCACATAACAGTTGGGATGCTGGTAAAAGCTGAAGCTGTGAAGTTGAAGATGCAGAAAAAGACATATTACTGTGAGCCAAAAAACGACTCATATGCGTATTTAGCGTAATATTAGAAAAGTTCTCTGATAAAAAAATCGAACTGTTGAAAAATAGAGCTTATTGACTCAAGTAAAACTTGCAGTCACTAAGCTATATTCCTTCACTCAAAAGATATAATCAAATTTTGTATCTATTGGGAGCTCAATGGCCGAGCTAGGGTTACTGAATGCTCTCTGTGCTGCTGAATCTGACAAAAATCATCCATGATTAGTCTTCCAATTCATCAGTTGGGGCAGGTTGCGGCATTTACTCTTCTTTCTGTCTACCTGCGACAGTGCGACGCACTTTTGTCCCACACAATCCCTGTATTGCACCGATGTCCTAATAACACCACAACATCACCATTGCTGTCGCTCAATTAACTAACTATGCAAAAGTTGGGGCAGAGGCGCTGGAAAACAAGAAGCACGTCTCGCGGTGCCGTCCAAAACGCGCCGGTATTTTGAGGTGAGAGGCTGGAGTACTGCTCTTCAATATTGACGTTAGGCAGTTCTTCATTTGAGCGAGTCCCGTGTGAAACATCGCACCACTTCAGAAACTCGACAGCCTATGCCATTACGAGGCTCTGCGTGTTGGCGGGTCGGTGGCTCTCAGCGTATATCGCAGAAGAGCAGAACTGCTGCCTTTACACGGGAAACATAGAACGACTGTTTGGAAAAAATTACACGTACATGCGTCATGCTGGCTCAGAAGAGTGTATCTTTTGGTTCTTTTGATAGATTTTGATGCATAAGATTGACTTCCATGTATGGCAATAGCTCATAGAGGGCCGGGGCGTAAGTCCCGGTGTCTCTCCGGGAATGGGCCTGTTGGTCCGTTTACTGCCGCCTATCTAATCTATAATACTTCGCTTTTTATTCTTTAAGCTATAAGTAGTTGCACTATATCACTGTGGCGTATATTTGTTGGTATGAATCTAGTTGAGCATTTGTGTGGGTATGAGAGTGTGTCCTTTTTAGAGACCCAATAGCTAAAGCAGTCGAAACTTCTCAAATAGTATGAAAAGCAGATAAAGGCTAACTAAAAGGGGGATATTTTTTGTTGACTGGAGAAATGCCAAGCATTCTTGAATACATGCATTGAAGTAATGCAGTGCTCTTTTTACTCGATCGAGTAACCTGGTCCGTGTGGTAGCGTAATAATTAACAGTGCAACTATACTACCAAAGTTAACCTTTTACCAAAAAGTTTCTCTATTCCAAATATCATAAGAATTACAGCACTTCATTCCGTATTCACACAAATAACGTGTATAGTACAAACTGATAGGTTCAACTCGTCACTAGTGATAAAAACATCACAAGGTGTGCTCTCGAGCGACCTGCGTTAGGGTGCAATTTGTCTCAGTGTCTAGTATCAGAGTACAGTTATATATGTTAGCACTGTCACGATTAAAGCGTTACAGGTCCTGCCAGCCACACTCCATACTAATCTTCCAGAAACACGTTACAGCCCGGCGGGTGAGGTTCCTGTACGTTTTTGCTCTACTTAACTTCAATATGTTGTTGTCATAACTTTTAAGCAAAGGAACAAATGGAAGCAGGGTCACCTGATGCTAATATGTACTGGCAAGGAGGTAATAGAGAGCACTCAATTGGATTCCAGTGCTGTAGTATAAATATTAAACAAGCGGAAAATGTGTCTACTGCTTTAATCATTAAAACGAGCACATATGTGCAGCATGATGCGGACATAGCGAAATAATTTAAATTAATTAACTTATTATTATCACCCGCGAACGTAGCAACAGAGGTGACGCTGTTTTCGTTGAAGATTTAAGTATGTATATTTGTATTTATAAAGATATTTGTCTGTCCAGTATCCACCCAATAAGTGGTCGAAAGAGTTGAGCATTGTTCTGGTGGGTTGCCCTCTCTGTGACCTATGCCAAAAAACTAGGATTAGCTGGCCATAAAAAATGACGGCGATTAAATTTGGTCCACCGAGGGTAATGGTCTTACGCCACGAGGTGCTCTAGTTCTTCATTCATTTAATATAGCGTTTCCTGTTTTTCCAAGCAGCTAGCTCTTGAAGTTTGCAACGTTACGAACAATAACTTGATCCGGTGCTGTTGAGAGAGACTCCACATGTAGTATGAGATGTGAAATGCATTTTGACTATCTTTGGGTGGTCCTCCACGTCGGCCCCCAAAGTTACAAACTACAATTCGCGGAAGTCAGAGGAGCCTGTGCCCGTGAGACCCCATAAGAAGGGTTCTAAGTTTTGCTCGGCGTGCGTGCTGAGGGCTTCTCTGCTCGTGCTATAGCTCTTCTTTGCAGAGAACATTTGCATTTCAGATCGTGAAGGCCATGTTTTAAAGAAATAAAAGAAAGAAACTTATATGCATGATATGCTTAATCATTGTGCCAGAGGGTGCTAACTTGTACAATTTACTGAGAACTTTGCGTACTATTATACTGTAGAATTCATGTTTTCAAGAAATAAATGAGAACAACCTCATTCAGTATCACATAAGCATGATGTACTCATAAGACCAGAGCATGCAGCATTTTCAGGTTGTTTTTATTTTTTATTTTACATTATCGAGAGTGAACCTCGACGACTTCTTTTCTCTAGAGATGTTTACTTATTTTCTACCTCGAATGCTTCTACCATGTCAACATCTTCACACATTTCGACCTTAAAAGTTCTCTTTACAAGTATCTTTACATTTTTAACCTCTAAAGCTCTTCCAATAAGAATACATTCATATTTTCAGCCTTTAAATCTTCTTCGAGAGCAATATATTAATATTTTCAACCTCAAAACTTCTCATATAATATACAGATAAGCTTGTCTTCACATTTTTAACCTATAGAATGCTTCTTCTCTGAGGCTACCTTTAATAACAGATATGAAAAGTTCGTCTTAAATTAATCTTTCTAATACCTCTGAATGCCCATATCATGCAAGCTGGACGCCATGTTGAAAAGAGACACAGCCACCCATGTCATTGCTGCTGAGTGCCGGGTCTGAAGTGGAAACGATGGTTTCGTTACCTACAACTAACTATCGATTCGAAAAAGTTGTTATCTTAAAAAAACTTCAAAGAATTTGGCAGAAGACCCAACTCGTTGTAGTTCGTGATCTTCTTAAATTTTAAAATGATGTAGGCGGGTGTTATATAAATAAATGGGAGACCTTACTTGTGAGATTGCCCTTACAGAAAGCAAACTTTGCATTGCTGAACTTGATATAGCTGTGTGTATTTAAGAAATTACAGTGCCATATCGCTTGTGTCGGAGGCAGGAACGAAATTGTACCGCAGTCACGAGGGTGAATTTCATAGCTACGTTAGTGTTTCCATCATAGCTAACAATTGCAAGCAGTCATTAATGGTAATAATTGTAAGGGGTGAGAGCAACACTGATGTCATGACCTCGGAGATTCCAAAGGTGACAGCAGGGCAGAGGCCATGACATTGCAGGTCAAAAACGCTGAAATCAGCACAAAGTCCTCAACGGTTTCGGTCACAAAGACTAAAAGCAACACAAAGGCTATGGCGCTTGAGGTCACCAAAGATTATAAGGCCAAATTGCAGATGCTGACGGCAACACTGAGACTATAGAGCAAGGTAATGTGCAGCACGGAGACTGCTCTGAAATTTGGCATCGGCGCCTGGGTAACGAGCTTAGCCTGCCCTGGTCCTCCAGAACCAAACGTTGGCTGCGTGAGAGGACTGCCCAACCAGCCGCCAAACTTCTGCATCCTGCTCACGTCCTGTTCTTACGAACGTCTGCTGTGTTGTGGAGAGTGTGTGCAAAAATCGATATACTGGAGTGCGCCACCGTATCAGTTTTCACGTAGTTATCAAACTCCTCACACAGTCGTTATGTAATGGTTCCTATACTTATTATCATTGCTATTTTAGTGCGCCATTATAGCTGTTATCAGCATTATAATCATTACATTACTGTTTCTATCACTGTAACTAATGTAAAGCGGGATCTGCGGTATAGTTATGTTACTCACAATTGTAGCATATATGGCATTAAAAATGCATGTTACTCACATAGGCCTGTATGTATGGATGTAGCTTCGAATATGTAATTTATATACTTTACTATACAATATATTGTTAGGCTTCACTGTTTCCATATTTTCCAATAATTGTACTACCGTGGCTCCATTAACATTCCTTTTCCATATTCTGTACGTAGGAACGGTACTATATCATATTATTACAAAATATGACCGAATGCTCCTCTTGTGTGGTAAAATCTGAATTCTAAATAAAAATATACATTTATTTCCTGCAACTAAATCTAAAATGCACTTTTTAGGATAAAGCTATTTATAATAAATTATGACAGAATGTGCTTTGAGTGTTAAGATGGAAAAAGGGTGGCATTACTCGAGTATGATTGGCTACAGGGTGGCAACTTAGTCGAACGTCGAACGTGTTATTAGAAACGTGTTATTTTTAGTCTACAATGAATTGTTTTTATCACCCGCTAGCAAAGTCAAGAGAGGTGATAATGTTGCCGTTGAAGTTGTATGCCCGTTTGTTTGTCTGCCCACCCAAAAAGAGACAAAAGGAGTTGATCTAGCATCACAATCATTTTCAGGCATTCAGGTGGGTTGACTGAGGTGGAGAAAATCCCAAAAATTTAGAGGTAGCTGGCCATCAAAAAATGATGACAATGAATTTGTAACTCCTCCCTTAGCACTTTTAGTCCTTCCCCCTCTTACCGTGGGTAATGATCTTACGCCATGAGGCGTTCTAGTTTATCTTACGTTCGAAATATTAATGTCACGCCTTTAGGGGTTGTAAGAGTCTTGGCGTTGGAATTAAAACGGCAGCTACCGGTACATTTGCACCATCAAACTGCAAAATGAAAAAAATGAAGCCAAATATGGTCGATTGCATGATATCAGATATCTTTCATCATTAAGGAGTACCATCTGCATTATACATTACCCCTTTGCAATTACTTTCTATAACGTACGTTCTTTTTCAAGCTCTTTTATAACTCCAGACGGAAAACATGAATGATCTCATCGGTGAAACTTATACAATACGCTTCAAAGGTAATGGAAAACCATATGTATAAGCATCTTACGTCGCTCCTCGGAGCGAGCTGCTTCAATGGGAATTCTTGGAATTGAGTCCAGCTTCACTGATCGGCGACGCCGAGGCGACACCGAACAACCGGGCCAGTACCGGCCCTGTGAGGTATATAGCAGTTGAATGTTATTGACTCCCATGCAGGGCTTTGATCATCGGCAGTAGCAGCGAATAACCACCTTCATATACCAACGCACATATCTAGATATTGTTCATTTGAATATTGGCTTTGAAAAACATCAAAAGTGTATTATTGAATACGAGGGTTTTGATTATCGACAGTTAGAGAAAGTAACCTCCTTGATAAATATATGCATGCAATATTTGAATATAGTTTGCTAGATGGTAACAGTATTAACTTACTCAAAAAGTTCCGTCAAATATTTCTCCATAAAAACTGAACGAACGTTCTTTTTTATGTGATATATCACTGACTCTGAAGGCTTTGCTAACTGATAGTAAGAGTGTCAGCAAGTAAATATAACTTCGAAAATGAACGCCGATCAACAGCAATCTGAAGATTTTGGGGCATTCGCAGTAAGAGTTAATAACTTTTAGTATCCGCAGAGTATCCGCGGAGATGTAAAGTGTTCAGCCTGTCTGTGTATCTGTGCTTCGGTATGCAGGGCTGCCTAAGTGTGGGTTTTCCTCCATGATCATGGGTTTTCTCTTAAGTCCCATTGGCAGCCTTGGAAGTTAAATTAAGAGCAGCTCAATAGCAACATGGCCGCTATCCAGTGAGGAGGTGAAGTGTAGCAGCTGCAACAACCCTGCTGACTAGAATGCAGGAGCACGTGGGCTGGGAGGTTAAGACGTACGTCAGTTCTAGTTTTCAAAGGTGTACGAGTACATTTCCATTACAATATTGCCTTTGATACCGATGCAACACTAATGCACGACTAACAACGCTGAATATCAGCAGTGCGTTGATATCTGTGCTTGCATGAGAATTAGAGTATTGATTTTCGTGCACCAGAATATTTCATTACTCACTCTGTGCTGTTTGAAAAAAGCTCTGCCTAACACTGTGTGTGACATATGGGATGCGAACCCATTCCGTAATCGAACATCGTACATGCGCCATGTCACAAATCGGCAACATACACGTGAACGTGCCAGCCTGGTACAGCACTACGTGAACACCAGGCCATAAGAACACCAACTTAATTATTCTCTTCCCCAGTGCACAGTTCAATGCATCGCGTGCTGAGCTTCGGCCGCTCTGACTCTCATTAATTATTGGGATGATCAATGGTTGGACGGCTGCTGCTGTTGCTTAGCAATGGCGCTAAATGGGGACATGCAGTGAATTTATGTACTTTGCCCCGTCGCTGTATTGCGCTTCGTGAAGCTACGCGTAGGTACTGCTTTGTAATCTCAAATGGCATCGGGTGCGAAGTTGCGTAATTGCCTGTAATGCGCACCGTGAAGCGGAGGCAAGCGAACGGTTTTCAATCTCGCATAGTATCGCGCTTGAAGTTGGGCAGTTGGCTATAAATCGCGAGCTTTGTGAAGCGCTATCAACTTAAACCTCTCCAGTCCCGAATATATTTCCTATACATATAGAAGGGAAATACTTTCCAAGAAAGAAAAATTTCTTTCTGGCCTCTTCATACATATTTTTCCTATACATACAGAAAGGAAATATTTTCCAGGAAAATATTATTATGATAGATATTATTAATATTATTAGGGAAATATTTGCCAGGAAAATATTCCTTCCGCCCTATCCATGATATGCTATTAGTAATTTCCACCTTCAAATGCTGCTGTCTAGCACAGAAATGAGCCGTACGGTATATGTACGGGACCTGGACAGATCCCGACAGCCAGAATCCAGAGAACCAGAATCTCGACAATCAAAATCTCGACGGCCAGAATCATATAATGATCAAATGCCAAACACTTGATGGTAGAGAGCAGGTGTGCTACTCAGGTGTCGAAATGAAGTAACATTTAGTTATATTTATTGAAGATGGAAGTGCCTGATAAAGAACAGGTGTCAGATCTAAAAAAGGTCAATCTCACAGCAGTTGCAACATTCGAGATTGAAGTAATATATAAAAACTTAAGAGTTACTTTATTTAAGATGAAGTTATGGGTAATTCCTAGGAAATACTCTGAGACATTTTGATGATCACGTTCCTGTATCAACTAGGCCATCTGTTCTTTAAAAATAAGGTCTCTGCTTCTGAGTTTAGGGTCTGATTCTCCTCTAAGTAGGCATTCTATTTGGTTGACTTGTTGCTCTTCCTTTTGCAATTCTCCAATTAAATTATAAGACCAATATGATCTTTTCTAATTATGATTTCCCATTTTCTGTGCCAAGCCTAGACGGTATTTACCGTGCGTGAGATTCCTGATCGGATGATATCATGCACTTGACTGTCGAAATTCACAGCACTAGTAGTGTGTATCCTTTTTTATCTATAACCATGAGGTACCTACTAACGTTTATCTTGTCTTTTCCTTTTTGCGAATTTCTCTGCAGGGATATTTAGTATGAAAGAGATATTTAGTTAAATAATTCTAGCTAAAATATGCACACAACTATTAGTAGCTGCGTAGACACTGGCCTTACATGACATTTTACTGAAATCGTGAAACGGGACCAGCGCCCTGTATTATATTCATGGCGCTTATGTACTTTATGCATTGTATAATACACACAGCGCCTGTATATTAAAAAATTCGTTGCCTCGACAGCCTAGAATGTTGCTGTCGGCATTCTGGCTGTCTCGGGATTTTGGCTTTCGGGATTCTGGGTGTCGGGATTCTGGGTGTCGGGATTCTGGGTGTCGGGATTCTGGGTGTCGGGATTCTGGGTGTCGGGATTCTGGGTGTCAGGATTCTGGGTGTCGGGATTCTGGGTGTCGGGATTCTGGGTGTCGGGATTCTGGCTATCGGGATTCTGGCTGTCGGGATTCTGGGTGTCGGGATTATGACTGTCGGGATTATGACCCAGACTCATATGTACGTATATATTCTTGTAATAACTATTCAACGCAATATTTTGCCACGGAAATTAAAACCAAAACATCAATTTTAGGACCGAATACTCACGTATGAGCAGATAACAATCACCGGCTTCAAAATTTGTTAAGAATTATTATTTCATGCATGTTTGTGCTATGATTTACGTATATATTTGCTTGGCATCAATTTGCTGATTTACTTTTGTGTAGCTATAGGTAGCTTAATTTGATTTGTAAGTTTAATAGTGAAACATGGCAACGGGTCCTATTCCAAGCCCTTTCTCAAGTTCGAATTACGTCAAGTCTTACCAACAATGACCGCTCCATTCTGAACCAAACAAAGATATTCGTACGATTAGATGAGAAACTGAACAAAGACCGACAAAGAGGCCCATTCCGAGAGACCGCCAATACCTAAGCTTCGGCTCACTTCGACCCACTGCCATTACGATAACACGTGACGATCTTTACGGCAAATCTGGCAAGGCAGTAAAATTCATGTCGTCTGTCGGAAAGGAACAGCAGCCGATGGGATTAGCGTGCAAATGTGATCAGTTGCGGCAGACTGGCAAAGGAACTGACACGACAAACTGGACTACTTGTGGAGCATGTTATGTATGAAAGTTTTTACTCAATTACGCCATAGCAATGACAGTAAATGATCATTTATGATCAAGTATGAAAAGATATAAGGGGTAACAGAAAAGCAATCAACTTCCAGACAATATTATATATTTGCATAATAAAAACAATAAACTGTGTACAACAGCATGTAAATAGTATTTAGTAGTTTACGAATGCTTTTTTCTTTTATTTTTTGTTTGTCTCATACACACACATCTGTGTGAGGCAAAAATATTTTTGATTGGCCTGCTGTCGCGAGACGTTAGAACGTTGTGCGTGCATGCTTTAGTAACCAGGATCCCACCATGCCAGGCTTGCGGATTCATGTGATGCTTGGCTGGTGACGTCAGCATTTCTGGCGTTCTCCCTACAATGTGGGATACGGACCCTAACCAGAACAGGGGACGCGTAGGGAGTCGCAGTTGTTACGGATAAATCTTCCGTCTCTGCCGCCATGGCTCTGATAATCTGTGATCGTCTGCAGCCGTCCAGTCCTCTGAAGGCTAGCTGGTATCATCTAGAGCACGAACAACTGTATGTGGATTTCCTATTTGGCGTGTGAGGTCAAGTTGACTTTAGCTTTCCCTGGAAAACTTTGCTTTAACTTAGAACTGACCAATTTTCTGCGATGCATGGGAGGCAACCAAACAAACATGGGGCTCAAACGTCAACTTTGGATCAAAAGTTACACCCAAGATTACCAAGTCCTTAACCACAGGAAGTGACACACCATCCAGAATGAGTGCGGGGAAAGGAGGTCTCACCGTACGTGACCTAGACACGAGCATGGTGTTAGTCTTGCCAGCATTTGGCCTCATCCCCCACCTAGTACGCCAGGAATCAATCACTTCCAAATCATGCTGAATGGATTTTGAAACCTCCAACCTATCACTAGACTTATCGCAAACAGCCAGCAAAGTAACATCTTCAGCGTAACCAGCAAGTAAACTATTAACAAGATCAAACAGGTCCGCTGTATATACAATGAATAACAAAGGGCCCAGAACACTACCCTGTAAAACACCAGAAACCACGTCCAAAAACTCACTCATCTTCCCATCAACAACTACACATTGACGTGTCAACTGACTAACTAAACTACCTAAAAACTCACTAATTACCATGAAAACTGAACCACAGATACCCATCAATCTCAGCGTATGGGGCAACCCAAAGTGATTCACGCCATCGAAAGTAGCGCTAAAGTCAAGCTGTACCAACCTTGCCTCATGACCTCCATCCAGAGCCAGCTGCAACACATGAGAAAAATGAAGCAGAGCATCACAAGTACCTAAGCCCTTACGAAAAATATACTGTGTTGGGGCAAGGTCACCCTGCTTCCCAAGAAAACGACCCAACCCCGACGCAACCAACCTCTCATGCACCAATCGCATATTAGTACATCAGTTTGTTTGTTACTCCCCGCAAAACTCCTTGCTCTCGCGTCACTTCCACCCAATGAAGTTAATGTGCATTCGTCGGGTACCAGAGGTATTCACTTTCTTGAACTCGTCACAGCCACACCGGCATGGTTGACTCGCTGGCGAGACTAAGTTAGGGCGGCAGGGCTCCCTCCTCTCTATTGAAGCTCTATGATCGACATGTCAGTTAATTACGCCTCCGCATCTATGCTACCGAGTTGAAATATATTCCAGACCGACGAGTGAGCTGCTCATCCTCGCTTCCAGTTGTTCGTACGAATGCATATGTGGCCTCGGCATTAATGACGCTGCTCACGGCCAACACTGACTGCTTGTTTGAAAACACTCGAGATCTTGTAGCTTTACGTAGTCCGGGTGTGTCTCGCAAGGAGGTTCTAATGGGAGGAGAGAGCCTAAGCACTCTTTCGATGAGTGCACACATGGCTGAGTCACGTGACGGGAGCTGGCGTTTGGATTCCCTAAACTGGCTGAATTGCTCACATGAAGTGGGCCGGAGGCCATCGTCAGCACATACCTACTATGGAGACACAAGCAGGCAGTTCTTCAATATTTTTTGCAAGAAAATTGTATCTGAAGATTAATATCACAGTGCTCACTTTGTTACTTTCATCATAAGTTGGAATACAGGATACGAGTTTCATCTACAAACCTCCAGCCCATCGAATTTTCGTCGATGGTTAATGGCCATAAAACTCTGAACTCAGCATTCTTTTTTATACGGGCGTCGTGGGGTAATAGCGCTCTCCGGTTGGAAACGCCACTCAGCCAGTTCAAGGGAAAAGTTCACTCGAAACGCTCCCGTAGGGTAAATAGAGAGGGTGCACTCCTCCCATTACAACCTCCTTGGTGTCTCTAAATAAATTCACTCTAATGAGGAGGATACGAAGTCGCATCGGCCAAGCTTTTGAAATCTGAACGTTGAACCACTCAGCTGATTCAGGTGCCACACTATGCAATCGCACACTCAACTTCTGAGCGGACGTTTAGCTCGCACGCCGTCCCGATGATGAGTATGAGCTGGTAGCAAAGATACCCAAGGAAAATAGTCAAGTTGAACTCCGTAGAAGTAAACGTTCGCGATCGCGCGGCGTGGCGCGACAGGAAGAGCCACACAGGTTGCGTCACTTGAGTGGGGCACCGATCCAGGAGTTCTGTTGTAGACATTCAGTTTTATTTCCTGGCATTGAGACCGCCAAAGACAGCCATCAACATAATGGCAGGAGCAGCTTTGATGTTGCTAGATTCATCGTGCTGCTGTTTGCAACTGACGTTTGGAGAATCTTTTCAAAAGCTGGCTCCGTGATTGGTGCGCCAGTCTTTGATTTCTTGTCGCCTTCTCTAGATTTTCATTTCTTGCTATTCGTTTCCGTCTTTGAGTTTTTCTGTAGTTTTCGATAACTTCTTAACACATCTTCACCATCAGTTTCAATAGCAGAGGTAAAAATTTAAAGCAACAGGAGTTTAATTTAGAATACCACAGAAGTTAAATAACACCCTCAGATTTTCTTACCCGTAGTTTCACATATGCTAATTTTCTTTCAATTATTTTAAGTCAAGCTGCAGCTCAATACAATTATTACATGATCAAATTTTAAATTCTACTGTTCCTTAGACAATTTATTGTATTTGGGAAACTAAAGGGTTACCTACAGGAGGAATGTAGTAGAATTCTAGTTCTGAATTTTCAATTACTATTAACAAAATTATATGGTTATGTATATAAATATTAGGAATCAAGCCAGGAGGTGAACTGGGGATCTCCAATTTACCACGCCGATATTATAGCACCGACCAAAAACGACCTTTGTTTAATATATACAGCATATTATATAATTCATATAATATAAGTATTGTATAATTACATCTACATATTGGTCATTATATTTACGCTGAACGCTTGTGTCTTTTTCGTTTGACGGTTGCATTTGAAACCTATCCTATGACTAGTGGGTTATTAATGACTGGTGCACGTGTGCGATAAATGACGGCAGTAAGTTAGCCCTTCAGGAAAACCCCCGCTGGCTTCCTCATTTTTCCCCTATCTAATACTGAANAAGGTACTCAACTTTGTTTTTTCGCCTTTTGAAATCTGAATTTTCTCCCATCTTATTAGTTGTATTTTTCCCCTATCTAATACTGAAAAAAAAAAGATTGCAAGGTACCCCACTTTTTTTTTTCGCCGAAAAAAAATTGCAAGATACCCCACTTTTTTTTACATTTTGAAATCTGAATTTTCTCCTATCTTATTCCCATAGAGCGTGACAGGAAAGATATAAATATATAAATAAAAACACGACGTGAATTATTATATAGTACTGATTTTGTAATCTTTTATATCTCCCAAGAAAAGCATGGACAGTGTATGAGTTAGTGGCTCGACTTAGCCGTTTATACCGAGCATACGTGGTTTTTCTTCGTCTCTTTCTGAATGTGGTTTGATTTTATTTATTCATTTGTTTATTTATTTATTTATTTAGTACACTGATATAGTTAAGGTTTGCGACCACTTATAACTTGCTTTTTATAATTAAATTAGGCTACATTAGACGAGGTTAAATAAAGTTAGGTTAGGTATATTTGGTGAAGTAGAATGCACGGGGTTTGGATTTCCTATAATCGCAAGTAACGAAGCGTGAAACGTCAATTTCGGGCTCCGTACATGTAGGGTTGGTGGCTCCCTACATGTAGGGTTGGTGGCTCCGTACATGTAGGGTTGGTGGCTCCCTACATGTAGGGTTGGTGGCTCCCTACATGTAGGGTTGGTGGCTCCGTACATGTAGGGTTGGTGGCTCCGTACATGTAGGGTTGGTGGCTCCCTACATGTAGGGTTGGTGGCTCCGTACATGTAGGGTTGGTGGCTCCGTACATGTAGGGTTGGTGGCTCCGTACATGTAGGGTTGGTGGCTCCGTACATGTAGGGTTGGTTATATGTTGCCGACAAATGGGACAGATTTCAGTGCTGTAACGTATGACAGTGAATGGTTAACGTGATCGAATGTTCCAGTCGCAGCATCATACTTAAGCCCGCTGCAGACGATAGTCTTTTATCCTATATTTTCACTTCATTACATTCGTATATTTTGTACTGTCGCGGCAAACAAGACTGCGTGTCTGCCGAAAGTTTCGATAGAATGTTTACCGTTAGATCCGCGGGCTTAGAAGTGTCACACAGTACAGTGTCGCGTGTCTTTTCAAAATTTAGTGAATTTCGTTTCAGAAAGCAGTGCTCATATTTGTTGTGTATACAGATGCAGCAACGCAATCGAACGCTGTGAAGTGAAAACACGGGACAAGAGACTTTCGTTGCAACGGGCTTCAAGATGTCACCGATTGACACGGCAAAGTCGAGTGATGCTAAACCCACTTGGCCTGACTTGTACAAAACTTTAGATGGGGTATTGGTTTCGCCACTTCGCAACATGTTATAGGTGATAGCGGCAACTCGATTACGTTTGGAGACCTTAAAACTCCGTTTTAAAGAAACAGAGGTGCGTTGTCTACCTTCCTAAGGGAAATCGATATTACTACTAACTGCCCTCCTAGGTGACACAGCCAATGGGTGGCTCAAGCGCTTCGTTGACCATTCTTTGTTCGCAAAAGTAGGCACGAAAAAAACTCATAATTATTATTCTTAAAATATCACACTCGGCCCTCGACGAATACGTAGTACAACCAAAATGCTAGGAATAAATTTGAGCTCCAACAAGACCTCGACCGCCTTATGGCATGGCCCGTAACGTGGCAGATGTGTTTTAATGTCGACAAATGTCCAGTGATGCACGGTGGCCCGAAGCCTGGGAACCCCTCAGCCCAATTACAAATAAATGGGGTAACTTTGGGAGCTGTCACCCAACAACGTGACTTGGCAATAACTATCACAAACGATCTACAACGCAGTCAGCAAGTTGACAAGAGCGTGAAAATGGCATGCAGAGTACATGCATGGATTCAATAATAGGAATTTTGAGTATTAATCCAATGACATCATTCCTTTGTAGTAAGCACTAGGGCGCCACCTTTAGTATATGCTATTCAATTCTGGTCGCACACAAATGACAATGTATCGATAATATCGAAAGAATCGAAAGAAAGAGCAATAAAATTGATACCTCAGCTGCGAAACAAGCCATGCAATTGTCGCCTATGGGAAGTGGGACTCATCTCTCTCGAAAAAAGACGAGACTCAGGGGCAATTGATAGAAACCATTCAAATACCTAAATGGCTTTAACAACGTGTCAACAACGGGACTTTTTGCCGGAGAGGTTAATGACTGCCGGCGAAACAGCAGCCAGAAGCTCAAGCATAAAGAACGAAGAACTATTCTCAGCCAGCAGTTCTTGCCGTCCGTGCTCCATGGTGAACATTGGGAATAGACTCAACACCCCCCCCCCCCAGTTGTCGCTGCACAGTCAGTCAATGCGATTAAAAATCGTCGTGACAAGCATGGGGAACAACATTAAAACAGCGACGTGTCAACTTTCCCGAACCAAACACCAAATAAGTACGACGTATAAGGCCGACTTTCTGCAATGCTGGTGAGGTAACCAAACGGATGTGGAGCTCAAACGTCAACTTTGGATCAACATTGACAGTGAAGTGAAACCTTATTACACTTCATATTCAATTCATACTGCTATTTAGAAAAATTTTTCAATATTTCACCGTATCTATCAACTTAATACATTCGACCTCCCGCTCTTGACTGGCCAGCTACTTAAGGTAAAATGGTTGTCAATTATAGGAGGCTTGAGCAATAACTGTACTTATGCCTTCTCTCACGTCAAGAATGAAGCACTACTTATATTTTTGTTTGGGCTAAAAATCAAACTTACTTAGGCCTGATGTCTCATCCTCAAATGCTCCAAATAGTTTATATGACTGGCGTCGTGCGGCAACATGCAGTTCGGCTGGCTAAGTTTTGTTTTATGCCTAGTGAATCCTCCGGTTACACTCTGCTTCCTGACAGACGCGTCTACCAGTGTAGTGGCATCACTAAGGAAGGCCGTAACGACGTTTCGATCCTGTTTCGGTAGCTTTGCCTCAGCTTCCATGAAGGGATTTAAACATCATGCTGGAAAGTGAGCTATGTGCTCCTAAATAGCCATCAGAGTAAAATATTGTGGCACGGAGGTCGTCCGTCTCGTGTTGACACTTCAAAATTGCTTTGCGAGAAACAATTTCTGGAGAAAAAAACACCCTTGCGAAGGCTGCGTTTGCTTCTGGCTCTTCTTCCTATTCAGAGCTTCTTTGGGTAACTGAACATGCATGCAAATTCATTTGCGACGCTTGATGTAGGCCTGAAGTTCCCGGCCTGTTCTGCCAAGTTGTAGGGGAAATTTAATTTCGGCTGCAAGCAGTGAAGAATTATTGCGAAAATTTCGCAAATAAATTCCGAATTTTGAGTGCATCCTGCAGCCAGAGCCTAAGAACGAGATGCGAACAGCTAGTGGTGGCGACAAGAGAAGTAGATTCCTTGCTTAAGCGCTGTTTACAGGATGCAACTTTTTCGTGTAACACGACTTACCCCTCGAGATTTTTCCCACGTTCATGGGATTTTACCCTCAGCAGTAGAAATTCCAGATTTCCTGTTTGATGTCACTTTTGGGCATGCGCATCAACTATTAACAGTCGATCACCATTTTTTAGGCATTCGAGAGTAATTTTTTCAAATCATGTATTTGAAGTGGGCAATCAAAGAATGGAAAAATTTTCCACCCACCGAAGGAGGTGCTTGGTACTCGCGCAACCAAAGTTTCACGGTGTAAATCAGACTAACCTGGCGCTCCATTCCTACGAGTTCATATTCTCTCAGCATGAAACTAGTAACTTATGATCCCTCATACAAGTACTCAGCCAAGACCAAATTGTCAAAAAAATGACATTGGCTACGGACGATATTATCACAGTGGTCAGTGAATTGAAGAAAGCTGGGTACATGGTTAAACAGGAATAATGGAACGTGAACTTACCGTCTGTAGCGAAATAGGCCTAGCTGCTGTTGAGGCAGCTAAAGCCGATATCAACCGTTTCCTTTTCTACTAAATTAACCATTTAAGTTAACAAGTAGCAAGATTTTATGGTCTAAATTATCTTAGTAAGATTTTATTCCCATCAGAGTGTGATAAAGTTTCTCATCCCACTAACTGAATAGCACAGCTATAAATCGATAATATTTTCGAATCACAGTACATTCGAAGCTATAGAAATTTAGCCAAAAAAGTATACTGCGATCGTTCATTAAACAACACCTCCCCTTTCCACTGTCCCCTTTACTGCTGCACGTTTTTCCTTGATGATGATTCAAGAGTGAATGGAGAGCTTTCATCACGACATTTTATTGCTATTAAAGTGTGCAATTTTCCTTAGTCGAGCCTTTGCCCACTAATTAAACTCCGGCTCCCTCAAGCAAAATAGATTAGTAAGCGACATGAGTGCATCACCTCTATGGTATCTGCCCCCATTGGTCCAGCGGCGCCAGGTGTGCAGACCTTCGCTAACTGCGCAAAAGAACATTTTTATATTGACACCTGGAATTGAATGGTTTCTTGCACTTTACCTTCGAGCCAGCGAGTGCTCAATTTGGCTTTTTTAATGTGAGTTGCGCGCACTGAATGCTGATGTGGAACAGGTTTACCCCGCTAATATAGAGCTGCAGGCAGCGGTGTTTATCTCCCAGGTGGCTTTGTGCGCCCTAACTGCCCTGTAGCTCTCTTGTGGCCCTCAGTCCTTTGTCCGCCGAACGAAAAAATATTGTGGTAAAATGCTATCTATTTATGACAGTTCTGTGGTTGTTACTGATGGATGAAACGGATACTTGTGAATATGAATTAAATTAGGGTAATGTCTCAATTACCGAATGCCTTTCTATTATCGAACGCAATAAGATTCCTACCTATATTCGGTAATAGATGGGCATTCGGTAATTGAGACATTACCCAATGTGCTGGACACTAAATAGACTAAAAGGTATTCGTTCATTAAAAACGGCGACATTTTGTTATTTTTGCTCATTTACAATGTGATTTTAAAAATTAGACAAAAACTGTTAAAACTTTTCTGTAAATTTTCATAAAAACATGGTTTACATCGTTCTGCTAATGCATTACTAGGTATCAATAGTACTCAATTAGAGAAGTGCAGTGAGCATTCCTGAGCATTTGAAAGTATATAGAGCTTAACCTTGCCTTACTTTATATAAACTGCTTTAACCTACAGTAGTGCTTAAGTGGTCAAGTAGCTCAGGGCCACATTGTTTTTATAAAAAAGTTAACAAAGAGATATAGACTATAATAACGTGCGCACTCTAAGGCAAAAATTGCTCAGTCACTCAACTTTTCACTTCGGCCGTCACGTTGCCGCGACTACTTACCGTATGGCGCTTGAATGTCACGCTGAAATTATGCGTCATTGCAACTTAAACGTTTGCTACGTGTGCACGCCCTCTATAATGATAATAGCGCAAGTTTGTACATTTCGAATTCCCCTTTGGGTTTTTGAATTTTTTTTTTGTTGATACTGATTCTTCATGAATCACCTCTAGCTTGCCGATTCCTAATGTGAAAAACCCTGTTGATTATTTTTAAGGCAGATGGATGATCCTGTATCACTGTCGTTCTCAAATTTAGATACCATTTTGTTTGCAGATTTTCACTTAGTACAACGGTGAATTTTTGATTACGATAAATTAGTTCAACTCTTATACATAATAAATGCTGCGATATATTTCATCACTTATGGTCACGCATTGCAGCAGCTGTAGGCCTACTCGATCTTGCACTATTTTATTTCTGGCATAATATATATGGAGGGCGCCCAAGCCTTTGAAGGAGGGATGCCACATCGCAACAAATGAAAAAGAATCATAGGTACAGTATATGGTCTGGCTGCAAAAGACCAACCAAATTATTGTGGCTGCGTAGACCAAACCTCACTATCAATTCATTGGCTCGCGACGGTTTTCACAACGAAATCTATGTAAAACTAGCGAATGATTTAGCATCATAAGGTATTCAATTTCTAAAAAAAATGACAGCGATTGATGTAAAAAAATGACCAAATCCTTTAAAGCATTTAATAATACTGTATAGGTGCTTTTTTAACTGAAAAATAAGTCTCCGAATTTCACACTATTGTGAAGAATATGTAAATTTAGCAGCTCTTCTGCTAACGTTGTTGTTGCTCCACGAAGGATTGTTGGCAGTCCTATAATCTCTGAAATAATCAACAGATTGGAGCTCCATTAGCAACCGGTCGCGCCTGTTGGTTTTGGTGAAATGTAAGTCGATGTGTATGTTTTATATACATAGCATCTAATTTAACGCCCTGGCCTGTTTCAGGGGTGCAGTATTTCATTAACAAAGTTTTTAGATAATTTGTATTCTAAATAATAATGCTATGTGATGAAACTTATGCCATCTAAACTATCTCTCTGTTTGCAGATAACATTATTTGAGTACAGATTTGAGTTACTTGGTGAACTGAGTATTTTTGGAATGATTTTTTTTTTTTTGAATGAGTCGAGGATAGAAAATAGCATTCACGTAAGTAAATGATGATTATTATTAGCCAAACCGTAACTACAACTATTAATAGAAAATAACGCAATTATGCATGGCATGGTAAAATTGAGATAACTTGATCTTAGCATAATCTAACGTGACTTGCTGTGATGGATACCAGCCTAACCTCACCTGCCCTAGCCTCCCTCACTATACCTGTACTAACCTTACCTTATCTATTCTAATCGTAAGGTATCACCGATTGAGCCTATAAGTTGAGCCTATAAGTTCCAACTAAAACGTCGGTTTCTCGTAGGAATAGTATTACATGAAGCTAAGTTCCCTCAATTTAACTTGACCGAAAATTGAGACTGGTACGCTGGTTACGCTCTGTTCAGTGTGCATTCAGGCGTGAAATGCAAGACGTGACGATTGAGACGGCCGGCAACTCGACTCTACCACATAACACGGAGTTTTCAGCCGTCTGGGGTATAATTGGTTTGCTGTTGACCCCTGCAATAGGATTCAAAGTAGCGAGCCAAAGTTCTTGCCTGAAGTCCAGGACAGGTCAAGTCTAGCGAGCCCGACTTCGCCGCACCAGTATCGATGACGCCTCAAGTAATGTAACTTTCATGGCTGTTTTTGATTAATATGTTTTGATGAAATTGTGATTTCGCTTACGCTATCCCTTCATGAGCCTAGTTGCCATGTAGACCAGCATTTGCCTTATCCTCAGTTAGGCCTTTGGGAAATTTTTTTCTGCTGCGGCATAAGCCTATGGACTGCGAAGGTCGTTAGGTAAACTCTAGCGATATTCTTGTAACGCTGTTCTTTTTTCTGAATTGTTACAGTGATCATATGCAAATTTTTCACGGATACACCCGGGTTTTTCTTATTTGAGTGATTTTTCGTTCCGTGGGTTCACAGAGAATTTTTTGAATGGGAGAGGTTTATGTTAAGCACAATAATACCATTTGGTCTATAGGTGCTATACGTTCAGAGATTGGATATAAGTTCATTTAGTGTTTTACCCTTGAAATATGAACCCAACATCGCTGCACATCCAAAACCAACGAGATCGAGGATAACGTGTTTCACTCTTCGCTACGATTAACTTCAAAGCTTCTTCCTGGACACGTCCGTGCGACTTTCTCTCATAAAGTCAAGCTGCACGTTGTATAACGCCCAGGTTCGTTTTTTTATTCAAAAAGTTCTTCCTGCTAGAAAAAAACCTGAAGTCGGTGCAGCAGTTGGCAATATTGCAGTGTTCAGCAAACTTGCTGACGACCTCGCCTGCGTGAGTGGCGGCGGACTGAAAGTTTTCGGTTCCATAAATGGCAGATCAGCTATTGAAGTGGATGGCTTTTACTCGGCTAACAGCCCAGTTTGCAACGTGAGTTTTTTTTGTAGGTGAGCTAGATATTGTTTCTATAATAGGCTTGGTAAAAGAAATTGATGTCATTTGAGGTGCCGACAAGTCATAGAAAGTAACGAGCTGTTGCAACGGGGAAATGGACTCATCCAGAATTGGGTTAGTTAGGTCTACCGGTCATTCTGTTATGGGGAGCAGCGACCCCAGGGGTACATTGTAGATTACCTTCGTCAGAGCTAGGCCTGCGATACGTATTTCTTGCAAGCCCAATTTGTTTTTTCTCCATTTTAGTAGTCGTACTGCATGATACTTTATTCGATTCTTCCCTGACTTGCTATTCCCATGCCCGTTGACCTTGCTCTGGTACACCCTTGTACATCTATTGCACGTCTCTATCGATGTGCTACGAGTATATCTATATTCTTCCTTCCTCTGTGGGATTACCTTTGTAGTAGTAACTGAGGATTGAACTACTCAATATAACTAATAACTAATATACTAATGCTCTTATCCACTTGGTAAATTAATGCAATTGCAGTTTTAGCGACTTTTGGGTTAGTTAAGTACTGTGCTACCGTGGTGAACTCCAAGTTAGAATACCAACAATATGAACCAAATATTTCATCTAAGATGAAATATTTAACTTGATCAAAGATTTATGGGCTACTCGTTGGGATACTCAACTGAACATCGCTAAATTATATTTCTTACCGGTGTATTCACGCTTCTTTCTTAACGGTATTTACTAAGAGCTACAGATAGTAACTCTCTGCTCTGCGATATCTAGAAAACTGCATTCGCACGAAGTTTCGTCTTTTCCCAGCAAGAAATTTTCAAGCACTCGCAACAGCATTCGATGGCCTCGGCATTTTTACCAGAATTGAGCTGAAAAGTTTAGCTTGCTGCTTCAATCGCGCCAATCAATGGACGGTTTACGGGGAACTGTGAAAGCTGCTTAGCTGTAGCCTTCTGAAAACATGGGAGCCGGCGATAGAAAACTCAGCTCGCCCTGCGTCAGCTGGGAACTCCTCTTCCCTCACAATCGCTCGCTGCAGAACTCGATTTAAACTCTTTGGATCGTATTTCTTTCGAGGAGAAAAGTGGAGAATTGCAAAAAGAACTTTGGTTTTTGCGTTCAGCGAATATTTTACTACCTCACCACAGCTTAATCTTGCATAATTAAAAGGATTTGCAAGTCTAGGGAAAGTATCTAGCATTTTTGTTCTGCCCTATTGCGACTTAAATGAGTGATATGATATTTATCGGTGGGATAAGTCGATCTTAGCGCGATCAGAGCACTAATAAAAATACATGTTCATTTATTTGCTGGTGTACTCGGCTAGAAGAAATAACAGCGTAGCAGTTGTATTTGCACCTATTAATTTTTTAAGCTGTTTCTAATCTAATACCAGCGTTGCTAAGACTTTTGCAGCAACTGTAAGAGAAACCGTTAGTCAGAGGTGGGCGCGCAAACTTTTTTTTCGGTTTCGAATCCAAACCCGAATCTTCGCCGGTTTTGGGTTCCGAACCTCCAAATAGCGAACCCGATTTTCAAAATTTTGGTCCGAACGTTATTCCGAACATTTGTCCGCGAACCCCTGAATCTTTAAAAAAATAGAAGAGCGAACCTTAATTCCGATACCTTCCGAACATTTCCCAACCTTAATTTTACTCTTTCCGAATCTCTGAATCTGAATTTAAAGCTTTCCGATTAAAAAAAAAGTGTTTTTTTTTAAGATATATACATTTATTCATTAAACAAATTATTACTAGAAAAATAAATTATCAATACGCGCGGTCGCACGCGTCACTAACCAGCGTTCTGATTGGCTGGCGGTCACATGGCTAGTCTGTGTGGTACTGATGAAGCAACGAGTTAAACACACTAGTATATTTCCAAATTCAAAGAGGGCAGTCCAGGCAGTACTACAAGTCTTTGTTTCGCATTACTACACACAGTCACACAGTCTTGCATATCGAGCAGTGGTCGTTTGAGACACACACACACACTAACGCGGCCATACTGAAATAGAAGTGGAGAGAACCGATAAGGTAAATACAGTGCTAACGGTCATAAGCGTCTCTAGCTGCTACAGAAACATAGGCGTCACCAGCCACATCTGTAGGTCGCGGAATAGTTGAAAACCAATGTTTGGTCGTCTTCGTTTTCTCGAATTTTTTCCGGGATACGGAGGTTTGGATTCGCGAAAAACAAAACGTTCCGAACCCGGAAGTCCGAATCTTTTTTGAAGTTGGTCCAAATCCGAACCTCCGAACCCAAATCCGGGATTTGGTCTGTCCGAAAAAATCCGTGGATTAAGGTTCGCGACCATTTGTTCGGAACGCCCACCTCTGCCGTTAGTATACAGCCGCCGTACAACGTCACAGGCCTAGTCTCGAAACCAAAGGATTCAAGTTTTCAGCCTCCCAACGACTTTGTTCGTTACTATAGTTCAGGCTCATGGGGGTGTCTGTGTACATTTCTCTTTTACAGCTGTATCATGCATTTTCCTATTCCATATGATGAGGACATTAAAAAAGTTGGGTAGAACATCCGCAACTGGTGCATTTTTGAGGGGGGCAAACTTATCAATTGTGGACTGATTGTTCTGAAACTTGCTCAGCATATGTATTTTTGAAAAAAAAACATATTCTATTCCTACAACTTTTTTATTTTGGCCTTAGTTTTTGAGATAATGAGGATTATATATCAATAAATATGGATATTTTGGAAAGCTAAACGAATAGAACTGATGAATTTTTAAAGCTAGAATAAAAACAATGACAGTTTTGAAATCCTTGAAACATTCCCAACAAAACTAAAGAGCTGGATTCTCCATTTTTGCACTCATAATATTTTTGTCACTGCTGGATTCTCCATTTTCTATTTCGTTGCGACTGCTAACTAAAATATAGGGAAAAAACAATTAAGAAATTCAGTTTTAAGCTGCGATAAAAAATATTATGAGGACAAAAATGGATAATTCAAAAGTTATAGTAGCGTTTGACTTTCAGGCCGACTTCCAATGCTTATTTTGTTTCCATTTTTGTTTTTTCGTAAGTGGTGTCTTTCTTCTAGACCCCACCCTAATTTTCCCCTTCACATACTTCATGTGCCCCAATAATAGGTATTCCTCCATGGAAACAAAAGGCGTTGTTTTCATATTCAAAAAGACCAAAAGCCAGCAACTCAACACAAAAGTTAAGGTAGTCTGGTTTGACCCAGTAAATCAGTTTTGCTGTGCGACACCGACACGCCGACCGACAGAGTTCATCAGCGTGCAAGACAACTGCCCCCGAGTCGGCGCGCAGCTCCCCTGCCGTGCTCTAACATTTTAATTGCGTTGCTCCGGATATGCAAGAGTTTTTCCATAAGCGCTTTCCTGCTTCGCAACTAGAGATACAACAGTTTCCGTAATACACTATCGGTCTGTGCTTCCTTTGGTGGGGTAAACTGTGTTGTAGCTTTGATGAGAAACAATCATAATGATACTGTTTTATTAAGGAAGTAAGTTTGAACTTCACAGGAAAGGAATGCAGAGATGTGAAATAGCGATCTATGATTGCTTTAGTCGGGTATGCTGTGCAGCAGCTCTTATACGAATGAATCATTGTGGCAGCATTTTGATAAGAAAATGCATGCTAGTCTATACAAACGTTAGAAATGATGCGAGAAGCAATGACAGGATGAATAACTTAGAACATTTATTTTTACTATATGATACCCACGATTACAAGCTTTCTTTCTTTCTGTCTCTGATCTTCAGTGTGGCCCAGTGATGCATCCGCTCTGAATACAGTAATGTACTATAATTATTTATAATACATTTGTTCTGTTCTTCTCCGCTTCATCTGACGCTCTCAAATATTTTCGCTGTGCGTGGATTCTCTATTTTTCTTGATATGCTATACACTTGACTAAAAAGTATTTGGTACTATTAGATCCTTGTTAATCTTGATAAAATGGAGGTAGTTCACTTCTTGAAACTATTACAGCACCTCATCTGTTTTCTTAATAAGATCGCCCTGGACGCGTCCAACAACAAAAATACATATAGGATCTATCCCATCTGCAGCGTCTGAGTGGGTGTGTTAAACTTTCAGACCAATAGTTACAGCGTGTAGCTCTCCAATTTTCAGTCCTTTAATACTGTTACAGCATACATATATCATAAAGTAAGCTCACCATAGGAATGAATTAATAGTGGAACTGACGAATTGAGGTGCTTGTAGAAGTATAATATAACTCTAATGAAAGTCCAGCCCATGGTTGTGCGCCCTGTACAAAAAAATTGCCTATATATCCTGCTAGCTAACGATAAGTAAGAAAAGTGATACTAGAGGAAAGCATCGCTACTAGCTAGTATTAAAAAGCAAGCGTAAGATCGAGCAGCCATACAAAAAGGAAGCAATTATCAGATCTAGGTTTTTGTGAATGCAAAATACAACTAGGACCCAGTACGTGCGGCATAACGATAGTTCAAACGAAACTTGCGTAGTTATACCATGGGAGTAGGTAGTAACTAAGAAACGGAAACTAGTGCAGGACAACAATTTGCATGTGTAACTAAGGCACGCACCGTGCTTATGTAACGGTCTTGAAACAGCAGGGACCAGGGTGCTGAAACTAATGCATAACAGCAATGTCCATCCAAATCAAAATTGTTGACCGGCCCAGAAGCTGTTTACGATGATAGCTTATGGGCGTGCCAGAATTCCCTCTGTAATGTATCAATCCCTAATGAAAATCTTATCCGCTCGAGAAGTTAAAACCGTGAAACCGCTCGTGAGACGGCCAAAAATTCCGAAATTCTGCTGAGAGAGTGCACCATGTTAATTTTGCTCTATTTATACACTTGGTAAAGATCAGTAGGCTCAAACCACTGTAAAATAATGGTAATCTCTCTGTGCCACAGGTACACGGTGAAGCAAGTGTACACTGCAGTACCTCCCGCCCACTGGCCTCTGTGTGTGTCCGTGGTGACGTACGCCAACCAGGTGCACATCTGCTGCACCGTACGGCGGGATGTGTACAGATGCACTGCACTGGCCAACAGCATCCTCAGATACACCGAGCACCAGGTAACTTATTAGTATCTACTACTATTATCCAGTCGATTCTTTTTAATAGAACCCACGGTTAAACCAACCAGCCATACAATGCGTCCAAATCTCAAGGTATACCATCAACCTCTGTGAACTACACATAGCGTCCTTTATTATGGCCGAATACGTATATTTATAAGCCAACTTTTCAGCACCGACTTTACCTAATGTCACTAACTTTGCTTTCTACGACCAGCTGGTTTTGGTGACAAAATCCATTGGTCCCAATGTGGTCAGTTTTAGTGGAATCGGCTTTATTGTTATAAGTATGATTATGATAGTCCTTGTCTTTATCAGGCAAGTCGTATAATTGCCACAGTCCAGCACTGTACGTAGGTACTTTGGAAACTCTGAGCTAACGTAGGAAGTGGCCAGTGGCTCTTCGTACACCGCCTGCATACGAGTCGTCGCAGTTGCTGTTGACGTGGTTTGAAGATGTACTAATTACTCTCATCAGGGCTTCGGATGGATTATGCGCCGAGGGGCTACGTAAGCTAGATTCCCTCTTTCCATGCTAACTCTCTTTTACGTGGGTTCTGTTACCTCCCCCATGGGGCTTTTCTCGTAGAAAGACAATGGGACTTATAACCCTTATAGCAAAATAACATAACTTGGTTAACTCTTTACCGGGAAAAAAGAGCTCTCTCGTAGCTCTAGGATTGCGGAAATAGCCATGTACGCTCACTTGCTCGGTAAAGCGTTGATGTGAGGTTAGCATAGCTCTCAGAGAGGGAGCCTTTATGGATACATAGCTTCAGTTAAGCATTCGCTGTCTTTCGATTCCAGCCCACTTTGTGCCCATCCTCTTTTGCGCTACTTTTGAAAATACCTTTAAAGTATATTCAAACGAAGTCCAGGTGGCCTTACGCACGCCCCATGTCTTGTGCGGAGGTGATACTGCACACTGTGATCAGCGTGAGAGCTAGCAGCGAGTTATCTCCACATTGCACGTAGCCGCGTACAGCTGGTGGGGTCTGGCACTTGTGGTAAGTATGAGTCCAATAGGTGTTTGAACTTCACAGCTTCAATGCTAGTGCCATTTCAAATATGACGAAGTATTTTGTTGAACAGTCTTGCGCTCGGAACGGTGAAGCTATCAGAATATTTCGCTGCTCTGTCACCGCCCTGGCAAATCGCGACTCGTAGCTTGCAAGTGCAACCAGAACGTTCAGAGTACCTGGCTTGATTCACGCGTATACGTTCACAGTAATTCCTTCTAGAATTTAAAAATAGAAAATTAATTTGTTTGTGAAGCGCTCGAATGTGGTTTGAAGTCTCTCGTGATAGTTTAACTCTTGCATGCCTCGAATTTTAGCAGTAAACGATCTCTGGATTGCCTCGAACGCTCTATGCCTTCTCGTTTGCTCGGCGTCTGTAAAGGTGAACAGTATATTGTACGCTAGGCAGAGCCACCTGTTCATTTGGTGTGTCTTATGTCTGCGCCTCTCGTGTCGAGAAAATTTGAAGTGCTCATTTGCTCCATTTCTTTCCTACTTTGACAATTCTGGCTACATGGGCCTCTAAACGGCATTATCTTGCTTTTTCAATCCAAGGTTCTTTACAATTTCTCACCGTAAATATCATGCGGATCACTCGTCGTGCAGGACAGTGATTCAATAATGGAGGAGTCTTTTTCCGTGTCGTAACGGTCAGAATTGAGCTTCGTTGAAGGTCATGTTGTTATCCGATGGAAAAGAGAAGCAAAATCAACTTATGGCACCTGCTACTGCGAAACCCCCACACACTAGTTCGTGTTGCAGGTATTGGCCTACCGACCTCAGAGAAGTGCACGGACACACGCCGCAGTTTCTCACCTCTTATAATCTGACCATATTGTCAAGGCAGTTCGGTCTTGGTGAAATTCCTCTGTAGCGGTGCAAATTATATGGGTATTTCTGAGATTTCTCTATATACAGGTAGTGGGCGGGGCTAAGATATGGGCCGAACAAAATCTCAGAAATACCCATAGAATTGGCAACACTATAGAGGAATTTGACCACGACCGAACTGCCTTAATAAAATAGTCAGACTATAGTCGTGACCACTGAATGATGTTTGACAAATTTAGTAGGATAGGGCGTATGTCTGAAACTGAGTATAGTGCATCTAATACTCGTGCGTCGTCTTCAAGCAAAGAAGGAACCGAACATTTGCATTTGCATTGATACTCCACATCACTGATCATGGTGAGGAAGAGTATTTGATACAGCACCGTGGCTTAATTTGTGGGACTCCATTGAGTACCGGCTGCAGTTAGGATTCTTTAGGTTCTATTTGGCAGGAATGCTTCATTTTCCGTAACAGTCAGTGTTCTGCTCGCTCTCTCTCTCTTCTCACCAGACTTATTTATGGCTCCTCGTGTATATGCTAAAACTGGAAAATCTAAACCTGCATGAAAATAGTGATACAATCTTTCTACGAGTTGCTCTTCTAGCGCAGCAGTTAGTATGATCCGGGCGGTTAAGTATGCAGAGGCACCGTGGTTTCAAATGGGGAAGCAGCTGGTCCCAGTTCCAATTTAACTGGAAATGACCTCTCGAAGAGACCCTATAGCTGCTCGGCGATGTGTGTGCGGGCTGCTTCCGGGATCCTAAATCGAGTTAGTCGCCTCCCAATGTCACTCAGAGGCCAGTTAACACTTCCATACGAGAGGCCTAATCGCTCACAAATCTCGCTGATGGCCATGACTCTGATCTCTTATGGACAAGCGGTCAAGCTCTTTGGCTCTTACAATCACTCCGGTCTCTTCGTAGGAGGGAGAGATTACCTTACGGCTTTGATCTTCTTTGGAACTGCGCTCGAGCTCCTCAGCTCTTATGTCATTCTCGTCCCTTGGTGGGCGTAAAAGCTGAGGCTTTGATATCCCACATCGGTCAACTGTGATTTATTGCCTCATGCATACATTCGTTCTACCTTCCTTATGGGCAGAAAATGTGACCTTAAACGTTTTCTCATTTTGGATATACGAGTAGGTATGCGGTCTTTTTCGTTGATTGGTTGGCTGCAGGAAAATAACGTAAACGCTGATTAACGTTGACTTCTAAAAGTTTCACGGACATACCCTTTTGATGTTTGAAGGACAATGTAAGATGTCTTATCTAAAATTCGAATTGATGTAAACACGTCTGGACCTTTCACCCGCAACCCGTCAAGTCTGGACTGGAAACAAAATTGAGTACAACACATGTCTGTGAAACTCGGTACAACATGTGACCCACCAAGTCCAGACGGACAGATACACACACACATGCACGCTGAAAAGTATACATCCTCGCTGTTACTCTGCAGGCTGTAATACACAAAACTAGAGTTTGCTGGAATATATTCTAGACTTCTGCTTGCCGGCCCTCGCTGTCTCATCTACGAAGTCATCAGCTCAGGAGAAGATATTGCGCCGTGTTATCGTTCTCCTTACGGAAATTTACAGTCTGCTGTTGCGTAACGAAAGCGAGGCTGTATAGACGACGCTGTAGGGTTCTTCTTGAGGGTCTGTACACAGGGTACTATATCTGTTTAGGCGCTCGATGCACGTCAAACTGTTGTCGTGTGAGGTTGTGCTGTGGGATGTTCATTTCCATGAGTTCCATTGTTCTCTTTTTTAGATACAATCTCTGTCGAAAAACTCATTGGCTTCTATTTTCTGTTTATGAGGGCGACAACGAATAAAATCCACTAATAACTAGCCTATAAACTTTCAATTGAAAAAGCCTTCCGTAATATCAGTAGCTTACGTTATGTTTTTTCCCTAGGCCACTTCATTTGGCATATATATAACAGCCGGTAGTCTACTATTCCTGACACGCGTGGTATTGTTTGCCGACCACAACTAAGGGTCGCGTGTGCTTCATCCGGCAGCCATCAGTGTTGGTTATGCAGTATCCCTGGCACTCGCCACATTGTTTACAGTCGGCCGCTCAGATTATGAAATTTCGGAGCCAAAGAGTCCGGTGTATAAGGAAGATTGAGGCGCTCATATTAGCTATGTTTTGCCTGTGGAAAATTTACTGCAGTAGGTGCCGTTTAGGTGAGGTTAGGCTGCGCCTGCTGTCGCCAACGGTTGTCCGGGAGGCCTGTGGGGTGAGGCCCGCCTTATATTATTACTGACAGCAGCTTACATAATTTCGGGAATTCTGCGCACGAGCGATGGGTTGATTCATTAGGTGATTATTAGATGGGTTGTAGGTGTTTATTAGGTTATTCGTAGGTGATTAGTAGATGATTTGTACATGATTAGCAGGTGATTAGCAAATGATTCGCATATGATTCGTGGATAATGAGAAGGTTCAATTGGCCTCCATGACAAGTTTAAATTTGATGTTCGTTATCTGCAAATTGATAACTTCGATTGAGGAAAATCCTCGATAAACCGAACTGTACGTTGACAGACACCCGACGGCTTGTCAGACACTCGGACTGACGACACAATTCGAGTTGTTCATTACAAAGCGACTAAGGGTCGGTTAATTGGTGCAGCGTCCGCACCAGGAGGCCCCTTATCCGAGGGATACGCGCGGCGTTAGAGGCACGTTAGGTCCTCATTGCTACTCCTTATTTAATCCTCGGGTTACCCATCGAAGAATATCCGGTTTTCGCAATGATTAATCTAATGAGGTTCAGTTTGTGACGCGTTAACCATAAAGTTAAATTTATTTCTCTGTTTACCACTTTCATTAACACAATTCAAAAAGCTAAATCATCCATAATATATTATATTTTTCTATGGTATTTGATATATGCATCCGTTGCAGTAATGCAAATTGTAGCTCTCTACGGTACTGCACTGTTACAGTACATCATAAGCTTTACATTGTCCCTAACAGAATATATAGGCAATACTGGGCGGCCGTGGGCATTTTATGATAGTCTATAGCAGGGGCTCCCAACCGGGGGTGCTCGCACCCCTTAGGGGTGCGAGTTGACCTTCCAAGGGGTGCGAAACTGCGATAAAATAAAGTTGGATTCAATAAACTTGTACACAAATTTGGTGTAAACTTCATTTTTTATCTGTTATCAGATGAGTTATTATTTTTAATGGAACGTGATAACATTTTAAAAGTTTTCTAGGAGTGCCAAGCTGAGAAAAGATTGGGAACCACAATAGAGGGGCAGATGCAGCATTGAACGAGACTGGGAATTAAGTTTCTACAGGAAATTTGAGATGAAATAGTCAAATGAAGCCCCTGCATGCACCGAGATTATGCAAAAAGAAAGAAATTGACACTGGAACGAGAGCAATCGAGCCATAATTGCGCAAATGGCAGCCGTTGCAAGAAATACACTACAGGAGATGCAGTATTGAGCAAGGGTGTGGATTCATTTATTTATTTTTTTTTAACATGTATTTCTCCACAGGACAATGTATCTAAAGAATATTTGAGACGAGGTAGCCAAATGAAGCCTATGCATTCATCGAGATTATGCAAAAAGGAAGATATTGACTTCTGAACGAGAGCAATCTAGCCATATTTGTGCAATTCAATTGGCAGCCGTTAAAAGCATTACCGGTATATAGGGCATGGGTTCCGAATCATGGGTAACTCGCGCTAGCTGGAGTGCGAGATGATCTACCAGTGGGTGCGAAATTTTAATAAAATAAGGTTGGACACATAAATTTGTTCACAAATGTTGCGTAAATTTCATTCTTTATCATCCGATGGGTTATTATTTATGTAGGGGGGGGCGAAAGCATCGCAAAAGTTTTCCAGGGGTGCCAGGCTGGGAAAAGGTTGGGAACCACTGGTCTACAGCGCTGCGAAGGGGAGCCTGCATAGGTAACAGTGTGAGGTTCTGCATGTGTGTCCGTCTCCCGTGGGCATGTCTGTTGGGAAGAGAGGGGGGTACAATACCTGTCAGATGGTTGTCGCGTGAAGCTGTGATGTACTGCATGCAGGTGCGTGTAATTTCCGCTAGGACACTAGTTTTTGCTGTATCGAATTCCTAGTTGAGTTAATTTATCAATTAGTGGCCCATTTGAGCCTTCTAAATAGTGCTGTTGCTAGGAATACTTTTCATGTGCGATAAGAAATACTAATTGGGAACTTAATGTCTCCACACACCATTTATACCAATACACAGTGAGCAGCTAAATACAGCCATCATTTCCGTAACCAGATATACAAGCTTACAAGTAACATCGAAGGCCATCTACCACTTAAAATAACTTTAAAATGTGCATGCATAGTTAGCACTTTAACTGGCCTTTACTACACGTCACAAATTTCAGTCTTTCACCACTGTAAGACTGCTCTTAAATATCGTTACTTTTAGTCCATCCTAGATAATGGTAAGACAAGCTACGACTCCGTTACGTGTAGAATGAGCACATAAATCTGCTACCGCCTCATTTTATATCGATAAAACTCTGCTTAAATCCACCTGTTGCTTGATATTGATAATCTATCGCTTGGGTGCTAAGAAACGCCTATTGACTTGGGCCGCATAGCTAAGCCATTACCGAGGCTCTTTTGTGATTGATGGTCAACCCAGCGTGTAGTTGACGGCCCTGTGGCATGCGCTGGGCGGCACCGCCTGTGGCTAAATAAACAGAGCCACAGTAATGGAGAGCGCAAGTACTGGTGACCCGGTAGCGTGCACTAGGAGCACCGCCTGCAGCTGAACACAGTCAGATTAAGGGAGAACATAATGAGTGTTGTGACGTAATAACGTGCACTAGAGACACAGGATGATCATGTACGCCACTTCATAATTTGCATAGTCAAATCTAAGAAATATGTGGAGCTACATACACTACAGCGCCCTTATACAAAGAAAACAACGGAGAACGTCAGGAGGAAGAGCAAAGAGTTGTCGCATCCCGTGGCGGACGTTGTCACCAGCTGGAGACAGATGGTGCGCTGGACAAAATTTAGTGGCCAGCTGGTCCAGACCGGCAGCGCTGCTGGCTGCTCGGCACGGGTTGCTGGATTAATCTACAGCCTGCTCTGTCACAGCTCATTTGATGCCGTGTTCGAACTTACCCAACTTCACGGAGGGTGTCAGAAATGCAGGTAGCTGTGGCAACGCTTTGCTCGCAGGTATTGCGGTGCACCTGGTATTGACTGCGGATGTTAGGTTTTGTAAGACTCATAAGAGGCTTCTAACATCTCTCTATTGTGTTGTTTTCGACAGTTATAAAGAATATGTGAAATTTAGGGCAGGTAAGGGTGGAAGTATTATAAAATCAACTTCGCCGTTCACTCAACTAGGGAATTTATTCACCTTGGTTCGTGGTAAAGATCCGTCCTCGTTAAGCCCCAGAGGAGTGCAAGGGCCAAAACGACCAAAAGCAGTTCAGCGAGAAGCTGGCACACTGGCAGGCAGGCTGACAGTTTTGTGAAGCACGGAATTCATTGGAGCGAGCACACCGAACAGCGGCAGCGGGCTGCTCAACTGCCGCTGTTCGGTGTGCGCGCTCCAATGCATTCCATGCTTCTCAAAAACTGCGTGCCTGCCAGCTTCTTGCTGAACTGCTTTTGGTACGCTTCGGCCCTAAGGCTTCCGCTGACCACAGCCTGTCAGAGCTATAGCGTCAAAGGCGGGAGGCTTAATTAACAACTACAACTTCTCCACAGTCCCCATTTCTGGTTGGGTTTATGCCCCGTAAAGAAATGCAACTGCCAAATACCTGGAGCTGCATTCAGGTTATCTCAAGGATTCACCTGCATGGCGGAAAGGCGAACATGTGAATTTCAGTATGCAAACTCAGCACTCAAACTTTCCACCACATCGGGTATTGTCATCCGTTCCTATAAAAAGCCCTCAGGTTTCTTGGTGAAGCCTAGGTTTCACAATCAGATAGTGAGAGTAAATTGTATGTTTATCAGACGATTAGAAGTTTTGCCTCTCTCCGATATTTATTCCAGATATCGCAGAGAATATTAGAAATATCAAAGGCTTATCAGTCGTTCCACTTAAGCCCGTGAGCAAAATCAACTTTTCGTTACCTGATGTTGAGTACAAATTGTATGTTTTTTACGAGTATTTGGAGGGTTTTAGTATTCCTCAGCCTGTCTCTGATTTTATAGAGTATATCAGAAAATTCTGTAGAGACGACACAGAGGTTGCCTTCAGTCGTAAAAAAATTCTTGAGTTTCCTTACGAAAATGTAATTTTCGGAATCTGATTTACGGAGCAAAAAGTTTGCATTTTAGGAGGGTCTTGAGTTCTCTATTATTCCTAATCCTCTTTGTCGCCAGCACAAATAAAACTGAGAAATATCATTGGTAAAATGTTAATTTTCTTTACACCAGTTTGATTAAAAGTTTTATATTTTCCGCAAATGTTTTGAGACCTCTCATTTATTTGTATTATTTACCGTCAGCTGAAAATAAAAAATCCAAGGTGGGGAGCAATTTTCAGCGCTTGGTATTGAGTACAAATATGACATTCTATTGACTGTTTTAAGCTAACAAATGTCTTTATGCCGATAGGGACAAACGATCAGGACTATTCAGAAGTGCGTACAAGAAATTGGATAGTCATGGGTGGGTTGTAAACAAATCAGAAGGATTCCTCACGCAAAAGCTAGAAAATGACCTACACAAAAACTAAACTTTATAAAACTGTTAAGCACTTCAGTTGATAAAGATACTGGTGCAATTACGGAGATCTTGGAGCCTTACCCGTTAATTATTTCTAAAATTGTAAGCTCGTTTGAGCACAAGCTTCTAAATGCACTTTCTAAAATCATAACTTGCTCTTTCCTAGTAACTACTTGATATTATATATGGCTTGACTATCACGCTTTGCATTTGTCTATTGCCTGGACTATATTAGACGTGTAGCATAGTACTTCATAATTAACGATTCGAATAATGCTATTGCAATTGGAAGCCGAGAAGTTGATTTATGCTTAAAGGGCTAATAATTTAATATGAGTTTTGCTGTACAAAATTTCGATTGTGACCTCACCAGAATCTTGCCAGTAATGCTTATTAGTTAAAGTCTTGTATGTAAACTGGAATTATTTATTAGTGTTACTCATAATTTTGAAATATTTTGATCAAAGCCTAGAGGTGTCCCAGTTATTTCCGGCCATCCATTATTCGAACATACCCTCTCTTACTTTTGTCGAAAAAGCCAAGCTATAACGCATCAGAAGTATAGTGAGACTACCTATGCTTATTTTAGCGCTACCTTCTGTGAACCTGCGCCTTTGTCCAATTTTGTACTTCTGACCCTACTTTGATCTCTCCATACTCTTTTTTTTTTTTTTTTTTCTGACTTTCTGCACCCTTGTGCGGTGCTGCAGTGTAGGAACCCCTAGTGCATGGGTTCCATGTTTCATTAGATACATTACTTGCCCTTTCTTTCTTTCTTCCTCGCTTTCAACTGCGGCGAGCGCTGCAGGTCGGATGACTTAAATTAAGTATATAATATTAGGTATAATTATAATAAAATATTGAAATGAGCGTCACACGCGCTATATTTATAATATTTTACATAAATTTGTTTCGTTACTCGAACCCGCTTTAGGAACGAATCAGTTCTAGTAACGAGGTGCTGCTGCTGTTGTTGTAGCATCACTGAGTAAAAAAGATTGTCTATTTACTTCGAATAAAAGCTTGTGCCAAAACCAACGCGCCTTCCCATGCCCAAACGCCCGTAAGCTCAGTTCTGGTGCTACACGAGCACACCTTTGTGTGCAATGCTCGTTGGTACACGGCAAGGTGTGCTGGTTGGTATTGGCATAAAACTTATCCCAGTGTAACGGTAGTTACCATCCGCCCGCCCGAAAAACTCCACCGCTGATTCAGAAATTTCCCTTACGATCGCGAGGGAAATTTCGAAATGGCTGCTGATCCGAGTCGCCACCTCACTGGCACCAGGAGCAAGTGCTTTGGTTTATTTTGTACCGATCGTTTAGGGGTCTCTTCGGAGTTTGCCTGCGGCTCTTAAGGATCGCAAAATATGCCAATGTTGCATTGGGGGCCTCAGCAAGCGTTGGAACTGTCTTAGGGTTTTTGTTTTACGGAGCAGGAGCTTTGCAGTTAGCACCGAGGGAAAAGATTAGACCGCAGAAATCGCTTAAGTTTTGCTCTGACTGCGACTGCAATGAAGTCAATCTTTTGGCAGATTGACTTTACAGCTACAGCTCGCCCAAGAGCTTAGGAACGCCCAATGTCTGTAGCGTACTGTAAACGAAATAATTTGAGACGATACTTCCGCCGGAGTGTTGATGCTGAGGGTGTCTGGTAACCACAGTATGATGGATATAAAAGTTTAAGTATTGCCCATCTGACAAAACAAGCAATAAGAAACTTTTTACTTTCCTTGCGATCTCATAAAAATAGTGATAAAATATTTCTAATTGTATATTTGTTTTACCAAAGGAAAACAAAAGATATGTAGCAATAGCACTTTGGGACACTTTGCTGGTATTGCTGGTGTCTTTTGATGTAACTGCTTCTTCAAGTTGAACAAGTCGCTGCTTTGGTTTCCTATGTAGTATTTACTGACTTTTTTTTTATTGTACAGCGGCAGATGGTTCGCGTGAGAAGTGCAGTTTAGTTAACGTGCAGTTGTGAAACTGAATATCTCAATTTTTAACTGTCTTAAAAATAAGACAGCATCATACTAGTATGTGCTTTTGCATTCTCTTGTTTGTCCTACCTTCACTGTTGGTTGTCATTTTGCTCTTTCTTTTCTTTCCGATGGGCGAGTGGTAGTCCTCTGTACATGGGTTCTCAGTTTTGTAAGCATGTGTCCCATTTCTATTGCCTCTCTCTCTGATTTAGATTAGATTAGATTAGATAGGCGGCAGTAGACGAACCAATAGGCCCATTCCCAAAGAGACACCGGAACATACGCCCCGGCACTCTATGAGCTATTGCCATTATGTTAGTAGGATATAGAGGATTTCTTCTTTTCAGTGCTAGAAGAAGCTCATGCGTGGGTACCAGCTTTTTCTTCCAGTACGCAATATATGCCTGTATTCTAACTGTCTTTGGATCACATAGTATGGTTTAGGTCATGGAAGCCTCAAGAAAGAATACATATTCGAATAGCAATATCTTTAGGTGTAGCAACATATTGCTTATGTAAAAATTGGTGAGTGTGGGTGCCATCATAATAACTGGTATGCTTTTCCGTCCAAAATGATAGCAAAAATTCTGCGTTGGCACTGCGTGTGCTATCAAGTTTGCATTATAAACCTCTCTAGCTTGATCACCGATTGGATTGTAAGTGGTCTGGTCCTCTTTGGCAATGCAGTACTGTCCGTTTACGTAGAAGCCAAAAAATTGTTTTGCATTAGCACTTTAGCGGACAGCATTATCATCAGGGAAGACATTAAGTGATGTAAAGAACAGTATGGCATCAATAAAGAAAAATGATCACTGCATCTCGATAAACTAACAATTTTGTTGTATCGATTGAGAGGAAATATTGCTGAGTAGGATCAGGCTTAACTCGAAAATTACAGAAATGTTTTGTAAGAATTGCTCATCTTCAAAGCTCAAGATAACAGTATGTAACAAGATATACTATTTCAAACATGCTCAGTCAGCTAGGCTAGCTTATCTTCTCCCCATATACAGCGCGATTTGTGATAGGATATCTATTATAGAAGTAAGATGATACTTACCACAGAGAGTGCCGTTAAGAGTTGACCACATCATACAAAAAAGTCTAGGTAATTCACCCGAGAAATTTAACAATTTTTACCCCCGCCCAATGCCATCAATTTCTGTTGTGACAATAATACTCTTACAGAGCGTTAATCTCCAAGCTATTTCGCTGCAATAGTAATTCTGTATAAAAACATACTCTTTTTCAATATTATAACTCTTGTCAGTTATACTGCGAAGTCTTTAATTGCTCTTAGGCCCTGGTATGTTTATCTGTTTATACATAAGTCCTTCCATTTAATAACACTGAAACCTTTTTACAATACAATCTATAGTTTGTATTTTTTAAATGCACACATATTTTCTTGCCGCCAATGTATAAATTTCCCTTTTCGAAATATTTTATATCTTCAACACCTGCATATTTTTTTCATCAAAATACTCAACGGAATATAAAACTCAATCGCTATGATGAATTTACTAGAAATATATTTTATGTTCCGGGACTTTCCATTGAAAGAATTGGAAGTTCTGATGAGGTAAGCAGCCCAGCTTCTCCTCTAATATTAAATTGTCTACGTAGGCAGGACTCCCTACTTTTCGTTTCACTTTCATTTTCTCTATATACTGCTTTTTTATTTAAGTTACGCACGACCATCTGGAAACATCGCAATCAGGAAATTTGCAGCTTGCTTGGACTTAGCGAAAGAGAACATATGAACGAAGGCTGTCTGACGAAGCTTTGCTGATGATTTTGAACTTACGTAAAGAATGGAAGTGGAGTTTATTATGGAAGGGCTTTGCCTGTCTTCAGAATCTGTTCTATTGTCTGATAGAAATTACAGAGCTTTAATTTGTCGTGGATGCGTCCTTCCTAGATAAATACTGATATGGAATTGAAGCCAGTAGAATGTTTTCTCAAAAAATATTTTTATAGTTGGTAGTACAAAATTTTTCCTAAAGTCATATTTCTAAAATCATAAATAATCATCGATATTGGTCCAGGCGCATAGCATATACTTCTTCTGGTCTAAAATAGTCGTTCCACAGCCACAAATTTCAGAAGAGAGGGAGTATAAAAGAAAATAGTTTGAAAGAATTTATGTATCTACCAAAAATTCATAAAATTCTGCATAGTTTCCACGACAATACTACATTGAATGCACATTTGCTATTTAAATATTACAAAGTAAAACGAGACGAATTTTTCGTGCAAATAAACCACTGTTTAAAGGATAAATATTACTCTAATAATAATGTAAGGGGCAACACAATTACAGCTTGAAGTCTTCCACACTAGACAGATTAAAAATTTAGCTCATGGTAATTAAAAGTTGGCTATTACGAGTCATTAAAATCTGTTTTCCTGTTTCTCTTGTGTAAGTGCAAGAGCGTTTTCCACACTTGCATTTAAAGAGCGAAAAAAAAAAACAATAAAAGTGCTCCGTCCGATGTAATCCAGTCACGTCACATTCTGTACCTAGTTTATTTTTTAGCTTTTTCTTATATTTTTTGCTTTTATTTCAAATTACTTCTACGATGGGCGTGATCCTGCGTGCATCCCTCTCTCTCTCTCTCTTTTTGAAATACTACATGTCTCTTCTCCTTCTTGAGATCCCGTGTACTGTGTCAAGAGAGGATAAAACGAATGACGAAGTCTTCTATTTATCTTTCATTTCCCACTTTTGTAATCAACTTGGCAATTTCCACAGCCATTTCTTTTTATTTAAGATACGAAGGCTGTTACAATTACTGTGTACATGAACCTTTACTCACGGTATGAAGGCTGTTATATTTTAGAATTGAAGTGTCACTTGTCACGCACATCACTTTACTTTTCGCAGCTTTTTTCTGAAGCACAGAATGGCTTTATCAAAGACAACACTCAATTTGCACAACCGATTTATAGATACGAATCACGGACACCCACCTATTTCTGAAGCTTTTTCTTTATTTCGCAATCGTGGGGTCAAGCACCACACTCATCGATTTTAAAGCCAGGTTCTCATTTTTTAAAATCGCGGCTACAAGCACCACACACATTAAATTTCCCATTCAGTTTTCGCCCCGACGCTCGCCCCCGAGGGTTTGTGCGTCCCCAGAATTAAAGGCAGGGAGAGCAGCGCAGCAGCAATCGCTGCAGCTGCCCATGAAAGAATTCAATTACGCTGGCAGCCGCGCCACTGACCGCTCGCAGTTCGCGACTAATGGGCGCCTTCAACTTCTTTAGTGAGTCCTTTAGTGGCTTAAATTCCCTTATGTCTGTTGTTCGCATGGCAACCTGCTGCTGCTTGTCTGTGGCTGTACTGGATTGGCAGAGGAATGAAGGGGGCTATTAATATTGCTAAATTCCCTTATGTTCCTAATCCAAACACTTATAAGAACAACCTGACGCTGGTCTGCTGTTGTTCTGGATTAACAATGGAATGAAGGAGGCTTTTCATGTTGCTAAAGCCTCTTGTGTTCCTTATCCATAGAGAGTCACCTGGTGCTGGACTGTGGCTACTCCAGATCGGTAGCACAGTGAGAAGAGCTATTGATACACCACTAGAACTCCTCAAACAGAAACTTCCAAAACAGAGAAAAAACTCCTGACATGGAGACTATTCAACGCCGTATGTCGTGAACTGTAGCGATGGCTCACGCCATATTAGATGAACAGTAAAAATGTGTAGTAAAACTTAACTGGAAGTATATGCAGCTGTACAACTTCGCAATTTCATGCGGTGCTAGCCGAAGGATATGTTTTACAAATGTATGGGAAGCAAGCACGCTGCAGAACTGGTCTTCTACAAATTGAGACTTCTCCCGAAACTGAGACAATATGTTTGTCTCCTTTTGGAGAGTTCTGCTGCACTAAATTTCCCTCATGTCCGTTGTGCGCATAGCAAACTGCTGCTTTTCTGCAGCTATATTAGACTGGCAGAGAATGAAGGGCTTTAGTAACAGCACCTGGAATTCTATTGTGTCATTGTCCACACCGTAATAGAATCTTACTAAAACCATACGCCAGGCCGCAAGAGGTTGGATTATATCAACTCAAAGGGAGCATTAAGTTATGCCAGGACCTCCGAAATGCTGCTTATAGAAAACAGTCAAAAAGCTTTTTACAGCTGACTTGACAGCTTGCGCAGCAGCATAGCCAAACACCGATTCCGGCAGTGAATTCCATGCCAATGCAAATTAAGGTATAAAGCACCAACTGAACTGACTAATTTACGAGCTGTTGTGCCTCGAACGTAAATGGATGAGCCGTAGCTGCAGATAATGAATTTCTCTCACAGACTTGGGGAGCAGGGACAGAGCCATGATGAAAATAGACTACCTGCAGAAAGCAATTAATTTTTCGCCATTTCATCGATAGAAAAGCAGGGTTTCATTGCTCGCAGGTCTTAAGCGAGAAATACGGCCAGGTACAATTGTAAAAATGCCTATAATGCCCAAGCGTCATAAGTGCCTATAATGCCATAAATGCCTATTTGTAAGCGCCCTAACGTCCGATCCTTAATTATTATCATTACCTCCGCCAGCTTATGTTTTTGTCGAGTTTATCTGTCTGTTTGACTGTTTGTGTATCACCAAGATAACTCAAAAAGTTATAAAATGATCTTTACGAAATTTACAGAGATTATTAGGCATGTTAAGAGTATCAGACGGTTAACTTTTGGTGACGATTCGTTCAACCGTTGGTTTGGTTTCCTCATTTTCCCTAGTATGAAACTAACATCAGTTGTTAGTTATGGCACGAAGAGTAAATAATCAAATTTCTGTGATGATCTACTTTGTTTGTTTATCTCTGGGTTTGATTTTACGTTTGTTTGCAATATAACTCAAAGCGTTATCTGCGGATCTTAATTAAATTTACAGGAATTGCTAGCAATGTTGAAAGACATAAATGATCAAATGTTGGTGATGATCGATTGGCCTATTTGTGTATTTGACTAATGTGTGTCAGAATATCTGTCAGCGCCATAACTCAAAATTTTATTAACGGATTTTCAAGAAAATTGCAGAAGCTGTTTTTTATTACTGTCAAAAGGCATAAATAACCAGATTTTGGCGCCGGTAAAGAAGAAATCATAGTTTCCGAACCCATTTGTGTTTTTGTTGACGTTGCCTTGCTTGGCGGAAGTATGCGGTTTCAGAGTGCTCTAGTTAACAATATATTAGCACTAACAATAGTAATTGTAACTATTATTGTTATAATTTGTTTTTAATATGAATATTACTATCTTCATGTTGTTTATATAAATATTACCCTTGTATCAAGGATATTGTAGCTAACATTTATTATTACATATTAGTAAAATTAATATATTACAAATTGAAACCGGTATGTCCACGAAAGCATCTCGTCGGGAGACAAATAGCCGAAAAAAACAAGAGCCGTGAGAGACTTGAAGAAGCAAGGACGGAGGGTTCGGTGCATAGGGGAGGTAGGGTTGTACAGCAGGCAGGTGTATGCCCGGGTGAGGGAGGCATCCTGGACCTGCAGCTTTAACCCGCCTGCCTCTGAACGAACACCCTACTGCTGTACCGCAGCTGCTACAGCTGCTCGCCGTCTGAGAGACGTAGTGATGATGCGAGGGTGTTTGCTGCGGCGACTTCTTTAAGGCGGAAGTAAGGGCTGAAGAGCCTGTGGGCAGATATTATATCTCTTTGAAGAATGCTTCGGCGCACCTGTAGAGGTTCTAGCGGGAAATCACAAGGTTAACTCTAGTTACTCTGTTATAAGAGCTCGTACTTGTGGAAGTATAAGAGGAGACGTAAAGTTTTAACCCTATCTCTATCAAATTGAGCTGCTTCGCTATAGAGTCCTTTAGTCCGTAGGAATATAAGAGAATCCTTGAAGCAAAATAACACTGCCAGGTATGGATCGGGTTATGAGGCGAGAGCTTACAATTTTGCCCCATTTGATGAATACTGCGTAGCTGTAGAGGCAGATCGTAATGAAAACTCTTCATGAAAAATTTGTCTATCCTGTATTAGGAGTTGCATGAAGGTGATGGCAAGATTTTTAATTAGAAGTGGCGTAATATACGCAACTGATAAATGAAGATAAGTTCATTCTATATTATTTGAAATATGGATTTCAGATTATAAAAATATTTATCTTAAAATACATTTAGGAAGACCCCAAGGTCATGTGTTACCAGCGCAGTGTTTATTTTGCAGATTAAACCAGTAATTTCAGCTGACAATAACTACGTTGGTGACAGGGCCGGCCTGTGGGGTCGGCTGACACTTACTTTGGTGACTGTGAGGTCAGCTGACAATAACTACTTTAGTGACTGTGCCTGTCAGGTCAGCTGACAATTACTGAGCGCGTCACCGCCCACTGAGGCATGTGTAGAATGTGGGCAGCGGGTACCCTGAAGGAAATACACCGATAGTGACATTATTCTATGATAAGGGACAATGTGAAGCGTTTGTAGTTAATCGATAATGACATTTTTAACACTATATTATTCAGATGATATGGGACATTCTAAGACACTTTTCGGGAGTAACGTTTTTGCCGCAAGTGCTTAGTTTTCAAGCTATTTGACTTTGAAGTTCCCTTTGTTTTTTTTTTATTCTACGAGAGAAACTAACCAGACTCGCTCGGTGTAACGGAAAACCTCTTGTTACCTATAGTTTCTTTCTGGGGGATAGGTTAAGGGTTAGGGGTAAGTCTAGCAGTTCAGTTGAGTTTACGTTCCTATGGAGTCGCCTGGTATATTCTCCCATACAAGAACAATGAGAACGTCTGAGTCAAATATCTCGAAAAGTAAGCATTTGTGGCAAAAGCGTTAGTCACGAAAAATGTTGTAAAATGTCCCATTTCCCCTAAATATATTGTTAAAAATATCAAAATGGAATAACTACAAGCGCTTCACATCGATCTTGATAAGATATAACTAAATCTTATACTTAAATAAAGACCGATGTGTATTTGTTTGTTATCAAGTTGTTTATTTCGCTGCAACGCCTATTCTTCCAACTTGATTTCATTCGTCTACAAAACAACTTTTAAACAAGCAAAAAATTACAACTTATATCTCTGATACTGAGTCTAAATTGATATTTTGAGTGAAGATTGACTTCGTGCAGAAACCAATTAATTTTTCTCCACGTTTGGAAAAAGAAGGAAAGAGTTTCGCTGCTGGGCAGGTGTGAAGCCCAGGAGGCTAATCTCTTATGTTCCTTCTAGTTGGCAGTTGCATTAGCGAAAGTGTTGCAGTGGAGAAATATCATGAATTCTTCGCCGTCATTTTTAGCGGCCGGGTACACTAGTCCCACGCAATTACAATAAGTTAATACTAGCGGACATGTGGAAATTCCACGGTTGATGTTCGTAATTTATTTATTTCACCATGTAGACTCTGACTGGGCCAGAGAATTGCATGGCGACGTTGATCACATGATATTGAAAGCGTCTGCACTGAAGCACATTAGTACCGTCTACTTCAAATAGGCCTATACGCATAACCATCAAAAGCTAACAAAAATGTATAATGATCCTTAGCCCGTCGATATACAAAAACTTACAGCATATAACGAGGAGGAGAAACTGGAAACCATAAACCAACAGAGCTCTCACCTACCTAACGTGAAAAATCTAATACTCAGGAGGAAGTCACCGCCTGCTAATCAATGACCCTAATATTTTTATCATCATTTCCAAAAATTTAGTAATGATTATTGAAAACCGCATCAAAAGTTCCGAAAATTACCAGTGCAATGAGGAAGTAGCCTATTACTTCTAGCCCACAGAAAATGGAAAACCTTTCGATGCAAGCATCAAAAGGTGGAAGCCAATGTGCATTATTGCATCGTTGACGGCAAGCCAAGTGGAAAATTATCTCAAGAAAAGCAGGAACACCAGCTGCTTCTAGAGTAAAAATCCCACACACGTAATGCCGTCAGACAATATTTTCTCGAGTAACTGTATAATAAAGCAATCATCTGAATCCCAGTAAGAAACGAATTACACTGACTTCACATGCTAAGCGATTAGCTACACGATAAACACTCAAGATATTTTTGTCAAAAGTTTGTGAGCACCTTTAATATAATTGAAATTAGCTCTAAACATTCCTCAGGCGTAGGGAAATAAAAAGAATTCTCTTAACGCAAACTCTCTGCATATGATGCGCTTACATAGATAGTTCCACAAAAACTAAATCTTCTGGAAGTTATTTGATAATCATTCCACGCTGGCAACCAACATAGTACGTTCGTCGTCAAGACGATATAGCGAATAACAGAGTTCCTTAAATAAAAATTAGAAACCCGGCTTCATGCCGTTTAAATTTTCAACGACTAAAACGTTTCATAATTTGACGAAAACAACGCTTGAGAGCCGAAGTATTTTAGTTCACTTACTGATCAGCAGAGGCGTAGCTACGGAAGAGTGATCAGCCCTTAAAAAATTGCATACCCTAATGCTTGTACGTTTTCATTTCTACCATGGATGACTTTTGAAGTTTGGTCCTGATACGATAATATCTCGGTAGAGGGCCCAGTTGTCAAAAATTACACCGGTAATTATGTGCTTGAGCTTATTATTCCAGTTCCCAGTATTGGTTTTCTTGTAAAATAGGTCTCATCCCTGCAGGCCTCATCAGCCATTATTGAACCGCAAGTTGTATAGCCATGAGTTTTGTGAGAGCAAAATATCCCCCCTGCAAGAGAAGGAGCAAATAGCAGCTTGGAATGGGTCAAATGCTGACAGCACCAAGAAAATATAGCACCTTTAATTAAAAGAATTCATTTAACGCTTCCGTATTCTGGATACCAAGCGATTGTGAAAACTCAGGCGTCGAAATTTGGCTGCAATGTAAATTGAATTTAAAATGGCTGCTCCCTCGGCTTAAAGTTGCGACTACTACGAAAAGATTCAGCTAAAGAAAGCATAAGCGAAATGGTATTATGCACAAAGATGAACAAAAATTCCAGTCAAGACTCAGCATCTCAAACTGCTAAGAAGAATTTCAGCTAATAATATGCGATATAGCTTATGCCCGACAGGATCAAAAACTAGATCAAAGAAATTGCCTTTCATATACCACGCTGAGAACAAAAATCATCATCGTCTTGTCGAGACGTACAGAGCTAGTCTATTCTAATAATGTGAACCTACTCTGCGGTGTTTACTTGATGATCATAGCGCTGCAGTCATATGAATGGACGGGACATGCAGATTAGAAAAGATAACCATGGAAAGTTGTGAATACGATTCATTCAGTAATAGGAATTTATTTCCAGGCAAACAGTACCTACTGAAATTTGAGTTTCAAAAAATGAGAATGGGCCCCTGAAAAAAATTGGCTCTCATCTTAATTACGGAGAAGAGCGACTGAAGTCACGGTTTCTTATTCAAGTGCAACGTTTCTCCAAGCTAATACTGAAAGCGTAACGTGCAGACACACGTACCGATGGACGTGCGGATGTACAGATGGAGCCTCAAGCAGAATTATAATATAGATGACCATAATGCAGCAAACTCGTTCATATTTAAAACGTTACATAGCCTGATGGTCCTGACCAATGTTTTAATACTCTCTGTCTACTCTGAAATTTTTTGCACTATACACGGGTGGAAGTAGGAAGAGAATGGGGTTTACATCACTGCAGTTAACAATAACTTGATATTATGCAATATACGAGAAAAATAAGCTTACATTCAATTTTTTTCGCTGACGTAGATGAGACATCTTATACCTACGCTAAAACCACTTAGTGAGCATAGGATGGGTCATAAGGTTAAGTTAGGTTCGCCCATATTGTGTTATGAGGAGCAACAACTTTCGGGACACGCTATAGGTTATCCTAGCCGTAGCTTGCCTGATCATTGGGTTATCGTTTCTTAGTACCTGTTTGTTTTCCAGCTTGTCATTTTTTATACTTGTACAGATGATGTTTTATTCTGTTTTCCTCTTCTTTCCTGACACACTGTCACTATGAGCGTTAATTCTGTGTGAGAGCATCCTCGTGCACGGGTTCTACGTACGCTTCTCTCGACACACTTCATGTCCCATCTTTCTTCCTCTGTCAGATTGCCTTTTTAGTGGAAGCGGAGGCTTAAACTACTCCATATACTGTATGAATAACTTGTGCTAAAATTACACCGAAGTTTTATAGTTTCAATTTGTGGCATAATGTAGAAAACAAAGCTGGTATAATAACAATGAATATTTTTGTATTTGTTGCCTACTAAATGCATTAATACAAATTTATCGTAGTACCACGTCTTTAAGGCGGAAGTCTCACTCGAGCCGCAAGGTCTGAAGGGGCGACTGCTTGAATTTCTTCCTCTTTGATGATGCAGCAGCGCACCACGGGCCACTGGGGAGGCAGAACTACATATATTCCCTAATAAAATATTTGTTTGCCACAAACACTGTTCTTCAATTTTAGCTTATAGGGCGGCCAAGAATAATGTTGGATTTGTATAGGACAATCCTTGGGGATATTTCTCATCATGTAGTAACAGCTGTTGAAGGCGGAAGTGCGTCTGATGGAACAACTATTGAAGATTTGATTGACTGTGGTGGCTGTAGAGGCAAACTGTGATGATAAATCCTTAATCTTTTTTAACAATGAGATTATGCGTTAGTTGAGTTCGTCCAATCACTTTCAAAATTTGTTTCATCGCTATAACGTCCAGCGCCTCCTTCAATCAGGGGGCATTGGATGGGTCACAGACTCATAGGGTTAGGTTAGCTAGATTTGCCCATCCTTTGTTATAGAGAGCAGCGCCCTAGAGGGATCCTGTAGGTTACCTAAATTAACTTAGACTTAGCTAGGCCTTTACTTTGTCTTCCCTGCTCGTCTCATTGCTTCCTTGCGCTTTCATACTCCTACTGATGTTACTTTCCTCCTTTTATTCTACTTCTCTCCCGACTTGCTGTTCTCATGCTCGTTGATCCTGTGTGGGAACACCCTCGTGCATGGATTCCACGTTTCTATCGACATACTTCATGTCCCTTATTTCTTCCTCTGTGAGATCACCTTTGTTGTGAAAACGAATTCCTAAACTAACTCAATGTAAAAAAAATCTAGCCCAACACTGCCTCCTTCACAGAGGACGTTTCAATAGCTGTTGTTAATTGTACAAGATTCCTAAATTATTTTTATATAATCGTTGTAAGATTTAGGTGGAAGTATGAAGTGGAATGCGAGCTCGTAATTCTAGACGGACCATATTGCGTCCATATTGCTATTGCGTCATTTGAAGCAGCACTATTCCTGGCCTGGGTTTTATTGGGGTTTGATGACTTGAGTCATTGATGCACCAGGTCTTTAGGATAAATTTTAATAGTGAGAAATAAAGGCTTGGTTTACCCGATGATTGCTGATTATTTAGAGTGGCAATGTGGACATTAATGGCTTGGGGCGACTGCTTGAAAGTCGACCAAGTGATGATTGCGGGTCACAGTTAGGTTGCAGTGAAACCTCGTGGAGTGACGTTCACACATTTAATCTTACGGTTACTACCTTAACTTTTTACGTACGGAATGCTTAGTTTAAAAGAGTTAAGTTTGGTACAATTCGTGTTCTCAACATTTTTCAATTCTGCTTTGTCAGGCAACAGGTAGCATCACGTCGTGACGATTTTTACATCGATCACACTAGTATTATTTTCACCCTCTGATACCACGATGTTCGTGAACAAATTTTAACCTAACGAAATAGTCTGGCCGAACTCATACAACCCGCTAGAGCATACACCATTACCAGGACAAGGAAAATTCAGAAACACAAGACACAGAACAGGCACAAGTGGAGCTCCGAATACAGCCGTGCTTGATTTTATTCTATATAGCGGGTGTAAATAATTTTAATGCTTTACGCGAGGATCTAGAGTAGATAACGTAAAGTAACATAAGGTTATAAGGGAAGCTTGCTTGTGATTCCCCGTCATTGATAGCTTTCATACACCTGTGGTGGCAGACTGTGGTAAAATATATAGGGAACAGAGCGGGCCATTGGACCCTTTTTTGTTAATGGTTAAATATCTTGTTTGGGGGAAACAAGAAAGGATCATATATATAATATGCCATGCCCGATCGCATACCATTTATTCAAATAAAATCGGTACACAAATTAAACCAGTTCAATACAGTACTTGAGCAGTTGTATATAATGATGACCAGTGACATTGTCCCAATGGACGTGCCCCATATACGGGGTAGAATGGGAAACCACCACCTCACAGGAGAGCTGGGACACCAGTGTGTAGCTTACATAAGATACAAACACTTCATCGAAGCTCCGCAACTCTTTCTAACTAGAGTTCTGCATTACTCTTAAGATGAAATAGCACCATTTTATAATACTTCCCAATAGTATTTTAGCTAGGTGCATGCTGCATTTTCTATACGGTAGCACCATGGTAAACCAGTAAACAAAAGAAGAACAATGCACGTTGTGAAATCACCTGATGATGCACTTCTTGCATTTCATTCAGTCATCTGGATATACACCTAATAGACAATTATAGATTCAAAGACATACTAGATAGCACCCATCTTGTCTCTATACTTTCCGAGAGTACTTTTGCATTTAATTCTAATGCACAGCAGTGTGCTTCAGCGTCGATTATGTTTCCATCTCCAGCTGGTTATTGTTAAGTGACTCCATCAGGGCCGATTCTTTGTGGCGAAGTTGAGTGCGTGAATACAACCACAAGTTACAGAAACGACCAGATTCATGTCCACGTGACTACCAAAACGTCTTTGTTGCTTGGAAACTCGTTTCGGTTTGTGTTTACGACCACAACTTGCAACTTCGTATTTAGTGCGTTTATCGGTCTTGGTTGTGTCGTCACATGTGCTTATTCACGAAATGAAGTGTTTATTTGGAGTAGAATTGAATTTTTATGCGGCTAAGAAGTATTGTTCATGGTTATAGGATGTGTTAGGCTGAAGTTTACACCAAAGCATTGTGATTAAAGACTGTGATCGTTTATGTATAGAGCGAAGTGGATATTTGTTTGTTGACAAGGAGAGCTTGTGTTGCTTGTCGCGAGAGGGTATTGAACACCATCTCTTGTTGCTCGCCAATAGAACCATAACTTTGTATCTGGTTGCGTAGTGTTTGCTATTGACGGAAACACGCCTCAGGTCATAATATTGCATGTCACACAGAGGTAACGGGGAGTGAATTAGGGCTGAGAAACCATTCGTACTGCACCCTTCATTGCTTCAGGATCTGCTTATAACCATGGCTTTCCGTTTTTCTTTTTGCAGTATGAGACATCGCTGCTCTGAAAATATCGATAAAAACATCAGAATATAGAAAGTAATCCATTGGGGTCCACTGAGACACCGTCCCAGTGGACCCCAACAACGTGGGTGCGCCAGTGCTCCCCCTAGTACTATGCAGCAAACATGCAGGCTAAGGTGCTATAGATATACACACTAGCCTCAGTTACTGGTCTCAAAATGCTCCTCATGTTCCTCATACAAGTCTTCCTGTGCTGTTTCATGTTGGTTGCTTGAGCCTCTGGACACTTCTGCATGAGATAGCTCATTAGAATATCCAATAAGTATCACCCGCGAACGAAGTGAGAGAGGTGATAATGTTTTCACTGAAGATTTAAGTACATATGTTTGTATATATATATAAGTTTGGTTAAACATATATATATATATATACATATTTGTATATATGCCTGTCCACCCAGTAAGTGATCGAAAGAGTTGCGTAATCTTCATAATGTTTTGTAGGGAGTAGGGAATTTGGTAGGTTGACCCAGATGAGACCCATGCCAAAAAAATAGGCCTAGCTGGCTATCACAAATGACAGCGTTGAATTTTCTCCACCGCGGCGAATTTGCCTACACCGCGGCAGATCGTCTGGAGTACAGGGCGTTATATTTTTTTCCTACGTTATTATTGCAGAGGGATTTGGGTGGAGCTCAGGGATTGGGGCTGTGCGCGCAAGTCGTTCATAAAAAAATTGCTCCGTTGAATTTGCTCCCTACTGCGGGGGATGGTCTTACGCGACAAGGCGTTTTAGTTTACAATTGAATGCGAAAAACATGTCTATACTCGCAATTCTACTGTAGTGTTCGTAAGTTAATTCCTTCGTTCCACTGCTGCTCCAACGAGGAGATTCCCCACGTTCCATGATATAACCCTACGTGGATTCTCTCAGCTCGAGATTCCCCCACAAGAGTGAGTGACCCAGTGAACCCCATGTCCCAAAGGACCCCACTCTCCCCTACGTATTTCGTTTCATTCTCAGCAGAAAATATACAATCGAGAAAATTAAAATGAGTCAAATTATATACTGTTAGGTCCTATGCAACTTAACAGAACCCCGACCTGTGGTCATATATACTGTAGTCACAACCCGAGTAGAATCTTCGGCCGCTCCACAAACTGTGTTATTATTCAAGTTTAGCGCCTGGGCCGGCCAAGAATACGTTAGGGAGAATGTAGGGTGCGGTTTAATACTTGGCTTGCCTCAGATTACGGTATACTGTAAATATATCTATGCGTCTGCTAGTTGGGTTAGGCCCCTATTCTAGCTGAACTGGAACCTATTCTTAACTGATTTAACCTATTCTTAACTATCTTCTATCTTAAACTATTCTATTTTAACCTAATCGAATCTAAACTTACACATACTATGAGTATGAGGTAGGATACATAGTAACTATTTTCGGGACCGAGTACACTATGAGTACTCCAGGTCTCTGCCAGAGCTCGGCTCTACGCCACGACTGAAAGCCTTCATATGTTATGCGCAGTCATGATCCGAGAGGGTCTCATGGGCTACAGAACCCTTAGTTTAAGGCCTTCGGGTTGTCTTTCTTTTCCGTTTCCTTAATGACTGTCTTTCCATTTGGTTTCCTCACTTTGGTTCATCCTCTTCTTTCCCGACTAAACATGTTTCCATGCGCGTTCTGTCTTAGAGAAAGAGCTTGTCATTTTTAATGATACACAACGTACGATTCATTCTGTGAGCAGAGAGCTGTAAACAAAACATTTGCAACTAGAGCACTCTGAGAGCGCAAACCTCCGCCAAGCGAGGCAACGGTAGCAAAAAATTCAAATTATGTCTGAAACCATAATTTTCTTTGTATAAACTCCAAAACCTAATCATTTGTGTTTTTGATAGTAATAACAGCTTGTGCAATTTTCTTGAAGATCCGTTCATAACGTTTTGAGTTATACTGCTAACAAATGTTATGACAAACATGAGGCAAACATACAAACGATCGAACCGATCTGCACCAAAATTTAATCATTTATGTCTTTTAACATTACTAACAACTCCTATAAATTTTATAAAGATCCATAGATAATTTTTTGAGTTCTTGTGCTAACAAGCATAAAATTAAAAACAGTGACAAACGAACGAGGTAACGAATCATTACCAAAATTTGGTCATTTGCTCTTTGTTATATACCTAACAACTCATGTTAATTTCATAAAAATCCATCCATAACTTTTTGAGTCAGGACATTGAGAAAAATGAGGCAGACATACCTTCACCAAAAGTTAATCATCTGTTCCTCCTATCATACCTAACTATCCCTTTAAATTTTGCCCTAATAAGTTAAAAAAACGTTTTGAGTTACGTGTCTTGGTGACAGACAGACAGATAGACAAACACGACGAAAACATAACCTCCTTGGCGGAGGTAATTAAATACTGGAGCTGTTGGACCTATAAGGGCAAATGGTTAGCTTACTGTAGCACAAATCAGTTCGATATTGGTTTCAACTTCAGATATTGGCATTTGGGTATCGGATGCCCCAAGAAACTAGAGAGCTTATGTTGGTTTGTTTTAACAACAACGTGGAGCAAATTAAAAGGCTGCGCACAGCGCGTTGAGCTTCTACACTATTTAAATGCATTGGCTGCGTTGCTTTCTAGGATTATATGTTCCTTCCTTTTCCGTTCTCAATATACCTTTAGTAATCTAGCGAAGCTTACACTAACTGGTAGGTAATCTTCTTTAGTTGATTATCTCGCTTTCAGTATATATACAGCAGAATGCTGTAGTAAGTCTAAGTGTAGTTACTTTTACTCAAGTTCATTAATTAGAACCAAACGTACTTCGTTATAATATAAATGATAGTTTATTATGCTAACATAGCAGCCACAACCATGTACTTCATCTGGACACCGGTCAGAAATAAAATGTAGTAAAAAAACACTGACAGATCATATAAACATTCAGTGAGCATGGAGAAAGTGCATATTGCAAGGGCTGCAAATTTAGTGACAGTGTCGCCTGATCTAGAGACTTTGGAGCTCAGTATGTACCCAAATTTCTCATCTGCCCCCTAGCGGTGTTTTTAAGAGACACTGTGTTTCTATCCTGTGTCAGTCAAGAGGGATCCCGAGCAAAAATGCCATGAAAAGTTCATTTACTGGCATTAAGTGCACTTCAAATGTGAAAGTATGACGGATATTGTGCACAAATTCATGCAAAGATACATTTTGGGGATATAGCTGTTGTTTGTCCGTGCGTTGTGGTAAAGAAATAATAATAAACATAATAATGATGGTAATAATAGTCTTAAAAAGTGCATTAACTATGAGGAATTATTCTAATATTTGAAAGCTTACGTATGATTATATTTGTAATCTATTGAATGACGTACTCAGCACGCAGCAAAAGGTGCAAGTACTGCACGCCAGCAATTGTTGTGGGTTCATTGAGCACGAGACCAGCTTTCTCCACTGATGTTCAGTAATGCACGCGACAGTATGGCCGCCTTGGGTGGAATTTCATTCATATTCTTCTTCCTATTAGACATTCCAGGCGCGGCTGCGATGGCTTGATGGAATTCCCGAGATTCCTCCCTTTTTGGAACACCATTTGACGCTGCCAATTCTGCGCAATTGTGCTCTCTTTACTGCCCAGAGTCATAAAATCGCAATTGTGACAGAGCAATCGAGACTTCGGCCGCCCTCAGGCGAAACTACTCTCTTTGAACCCTTTCGGTGCGAAAGGTATCGTCAAATAAATTTATTACTTTCTATTAACAAAAAAGCAGCGCTTTGTTTCTGCTAACATAGAAAATTGGCGGCATTACCAGCGACTAGTCCAAAAGGTGTGGCAATGTTGATTAATGTTATGGAAGTTATTGCAAATTTAGGTGCATGAGTTGCTTTGGGGAATAAAAAGTATTTTTCACGGATTTCATGTGCTTTGTCTTGCAATTGGTCTGAGTTTCATGTGGCAATAAGTGAAAAAAAAACTCTCAAAACCTTCTCAAGTTTTCACCGACAAGTTCTACAGTGATGTACAGCATTACCGTCGCGTAGCGTTCTTGGCTAGAGCGGAATGCCATAATGAAGAGCGTATGCTGATAACAAATGAACGCTTACGTAAATATCACGCAAATAATAAAACGGTCGGGCACATGTCATCAAGAAATAGAAATGCCAAGAGGCGCTCGCAGTACGAAACTACGAACAGTTTGATTAAAGTCAACACTCTTCGCTGCAATAGAAGCTCCGTATTTAACCATTACATATATACCGGTACTGCCTGGGATGAAATACTGTTCACCTCTTTAGATACCAAGCAAACAAAACTCTATAACGCCCCAAGGCTATGCGCTGATCATTTATTGCTAAAATTCGAAGCATACAGGAATTAAACCATCACCAAAGGTTAGTCCTCCTTCACAATTATTCAATCCAACGGATATACTTTGTATTTGGAAATTTTTGGAAGGAATCGTTGCCAGATACGCGGAATGAACTGGTCGTACCTACGCAACACGAATTCCAATTAGAGATGTTGGAGACGGAGTTGCGATGCAATATTCGAATAGCTTCACCGTTCTGGTTGCGAGGTAGTTCAACCGAATACTTCGACATACTCGAAGGGTCACAACACTGAACTGTGAAATAAAAAAATGCATACTGAAAGTGCCACAAGAACCAGCTGTAAGCGGTTACTGTCAAATCAGTTTTTTAAGTACACATTTGGCGATGGTACAATTTTATGGAACACAGCTCACCACTAAGGTTATATTTGATACAACAAACTGTTAAGAGCGTCAGTACACGCTACACTATATTACACTGCAGCTCATTGCTTGGCAATGAGAAGAGAACTCGCTGCTGGCTCTCCCTTGCTCTTGGCACGGTATGAAGCGTCACCTCCGCACACGGCGGGTGACATGCATAACACCATCTGGACGTCAATAAAAAAAACTGTCAGAAGCATCAAAGATTCAAAGGAATGTGTCCCTTCTCGTTCTCATAATAAGGCTCATGCTACCATAATAAAATAACAAGAGTTCCTTGAAGCATCTGCAGTAGTATAGTGTTTTCGTAGTCACTTCTCCGCATTTATTCATCCCACTCCCGGTTATATTTTCTGCAACTCTTTTCTGCCTTTCCTGACAGTGTTCTTTCCTTCACTGGCTCCTCATTTCAATTTGCGGGATGTGCAGGTCTTCTTTCGCACACTTTGGATCGTGACCAGCTTTGTGGGTAGAGAAGCTTACATTAGATGTGCCATAGCTCTACAAATCACCCATTAGTGTATATAAGAAGACAAACTAGGAGTGCAATAGAAGATGAAACGCCTAGTATAATCCGTCGATATATACGAGAAGAGAGGCGAAAACTAACTTTAAATCTAATCTAGGACAGCGTGCGTACACTGCTAACGATTCCTTTCTCCTTCACCGGTCGCTGTTGAACATGCATAGTCATTAGTGCAGCCTTAACAAAGCGGAAACACCAATCGATGTGCAGGAGAGTTCAGACAAAGACTTGCTCCGACAGCCTTAGATGGCCCTTCAGCTACTCTCCGAGAGCTTCACAGATGCACTTGAATCAGGCATGTGACAGCACTGCGTGTACCAGGGACAGGAAGTTGTGCAATATTGATGCGGAACTGCTGCAAAGTACAGCAACAACGCTTCATCCTTGACGTCACTACGTCATTCATAAGTTTGTACAATATTGATGAAAAATTACTTTAAAAAAGCAAAAACGCTTCATCATTATGGTATGTGTGCGTTGAAAATGCCCATGCTATCGTGGCGGGAAATTACCTGAACGAACGTACGTAACCAGAGCTTGACCATCATTTAGACTGCTCATCATGCAGAAGCATGTCATCTCTTTTTATTTTATGTAGACGGTCAGTAAGAACAAGAACTACGACTACTTTGTGTTGTGGCTGCAGGTGTTCTCTTCTGTATATGGATGGGTAAAGCATCTTATTTTGTTCATGAAATATATATAAAAGAGACCTGAGAGAACACTTCATGAATTATGTATTCGTTGCATTTTCTTCCTCAAACAAAAACTCAACAATATGTACAAAAGTATTTACAAATGAAATTTGTAAATTGAATTATGTAACTACAACATAAGAAACGCGTTACACTCTACAGCAACAGAGTAGAAACGCGAGGATTATTTGCTAGTCCGCAGTCAGAGCGGGAAACATTGCCGTGACTTACACATACGTATTTTTTGCACCAGTTTTACCACCGGTTTTTCGCCTGCCCTAGCACAACTCAACTCTGTCTGATGACCGACTTCACATTTCTCTATAGATTGAAAACGTTCTTTCGTCATCTCATATCTAAATGTGCTTGGTAACAACAATCACGAATTATATCCATTCATGCTAATTTCATTATAAAACATTGCTAAGTTATTGCTTGTATTATAAAGCTGACACATACCATACAATGTTTTGTCACTCTCAAATAGGCTAAGTAAGCATTCCAGTTAACGTATAATTGAATAAATATACTCATTTGGGCTACGTTTCTTGTATATGATTGAATATGATTAAATTATCCGACATTGTATACCTACTCGGTGCAAAGCAACAAGCCCTGATTGCAAGTGCACAATGGCTGTGGCACACGCTAGCCAAAAGCTGAGGAAACTCTCGCAAACACGCAAAATTATTTGCGCAAAAAAGTACCTCCCTATTCACACGTGAGAATGGTCCGTCGGTCAAAAAACTTCGAGCTCCCTTTATCCAAACGACGATGTCATGGCTACGGACTAAACACCATGACAAAATACATCTGACAAGGAGAATAATACAATAGATGCTACCCAATGCCTTCAAAAGTAATGCTAAGTCCAATTCTTTGATGAAATATCTTGAAAATAATAAACCCGTTACGGCTCCGAAAGCGAACTGAGCGCCCCACCCGCCGATAGATGTCTTTGGGCGGTTTGTTGACAGAATTTCGCGCGTTTGCCCAGTGTATGAAGCGCAAAAATGTTGTATGCTCCATCCCTAAATTTTGCGCAAAAGCGAAAGTGAGAAAGTTTTTAGACGTCAGTTTCGCAAGCAAAACTCGGAGACTCGTTCTTTTGGATAGCGTGTGGCATCGGCATTACAATCGCCTCGGCGTCATTTTTGACGATCTTATGAAAATTTGTCATATTCCTCGAGAAATGATATATGAGATTTTGGGTCCTATAGTGAATTCTTGACATGCTGGACAGCTTTAGACCACCTTTCTGACAAGTGTGTACGTTAGAGTAGTAGAAACGGTAAAATTATACACATAACAATTTATTAATATTTCTGTAATTTTGATACAGATAGCCGTCCAGTAGGTAGGTTTCAGCTATTCGGATATCCGAACGTAGGAAGATCGTGAATCATGCATGTTTTCGGTGGTATTTAGGGATGTTGTATAAGTAAAATATCAATCAGGCGAGACTCGCCTGGAAGATGATATGTTCTGTAACTTTTATGACCTAAAACATCCTGCTCAAACCCTTGGCTCAAGCTAGAATTTTGGAAGGTAACATTTTACAGTACATTCTGCACCACCTAACGTACTGCTAATTATGAAATTTCCATGCGCCTACTAATTATTAACATCTATGGGTGTGTAGACCATCGTATTTTCTTTGAAAATATGTAAGGAAAACTAAGGAAAATACTTGCTGAACTACCTATTAGTTGTATTTGGTTTATCACGCTATTTATGTAACTACCAGCGTCCATGGACGCTACAGTCTTGTGCAGGTGCAGAAGGATTTGGAACTGAAACTTGCCAATTGAAAACGTCACTACCTACAAGATAAGGAAGGAGTTACATTCTACTGCAACAGAATAGAAACACACGGATGATTCACTAGACCGGAATATCACCGAAAAATAATGTCATGACTTACTAATACGCAGTTTTTGAACGAGTTCTTCCACCGGTTTTTGTATGCTCCATATAGCACGACTCAACTCTGTCTGGTAATCGTTTCGAAAGTTTTTTTTACACATTGAAAAGGTTTTATCGCCATCTCACATCTCGAGTTTCTTTCTAACGTCAAATACGAAATCATATTCATTCCAGCTTATTATATTGTGTAACATAGCTATGTTATTCTTTGCATTACAGTTACAACATGCCGTACAATTTTTCATTACACCCGGATAATTAGCATTCCAAAAAACGCATAACTAAATAATTTTACCTATTTTGGCAACGTTTCTTTTATATGATGGAATATGAGTATATTATCCGGAATTATTTACTCAGTATAAAGCAACATACCAGTACCCTGTTTGACAGTACATTACAATCGTCTCGGCGTTATTATTGACGCTATATTGGAAATTAAACTGTCATTTCTTCAAGAAGAGTCATTTCTTCATGGGATTTTACGTCATATAATGAATTCTTCACATGCTGAACAGTTTTACACCACCTTTATGACAAGTCTGTGTGTTAGAGTAGCAGAAACGGTAAACGTGTATAGCAATTGATTTTTATTTCTTTAATTTTGATAGACCCAGCTGTCCTGGCTGTTCCGTAGGTGTTCAGTTTTCGAATTTCTCAAATGTAGGAAGATCGTGGACGATAAATCTATTCGGTGGTCTTTTGGGACGTTCTATAGGCAAAATATCAACAATATTGCAAAACTGAGATGCGTATTTTCATCTATACTACGAAATACAACTGTACATTAGGTAGACGCCCAGTGAAGCGGACGACAATAGAACTATTGTTTCCCTCATCGCTCTCCGCGTTCGGATTTTTCAGTTCGACTACAACTTCAGTTTGTTTGCTCGTTGTACTGTAAGTCATATCGGATCTAGTTTATAATAAGTCAGAAGACGAAGACTCATGACCAGCTCACAGAATCTATCAGCAACTGTTCCTATTAATAGCGTTAAATGAACATTTTGTAGCTAAAACTCATATTTTGCCATTGTTGTAAAGTTGTGTGCGATGAACGAAAGCTGAAGTCACGACAAACTTAATCGAACAAAAATTCATTAAAGTATAGAAGTTAGTTGAAATGATGTGCCCCCACCTGAATACTAGTGCAACTAGTCGGTCTCATTATTTATTTGCCTTGTCATTTTGATTTTTTTTACTTAAAATGCTCTATTGTATGTTCGAATTCATGAGGCTTAACTTCTGAAATCCATTGCAAACTGTCCGGCAAGCATTACCTTTCAGAAAATAATGTTATGTAACTGTTATAACTTCAAATATTTAGCTAATTTTCGTAGCGAATTATACTCAACCTAATATACGAATGATTGGCTAATATCCTAATGAAATTCAATTAGGTATATTCGGAACATTAATAGAAGCCCCCACAACATGGCACTGCCGTGCTCAAACAGGAATTTTAGCGGCTAACATTTTATAGTACATTCGGCAGCACTTTACGTACTGCTAATTATAAGATTTTCATGCGCCTACTGATCAATAATAATATATGGGTATGTAGAGCATTGTATCTTCTGAGAAAATATGTAAGGAAAAGTAAGAAAATTACTCACTGACATACGTTTCAGTTGTGTATGGTTTATCACGCTTCTTATGTAACTACATGTGTCCAATGACGCTATATACAGTCTTGTGAAGTGCAGAAGTATTTGGAAATGAAACTCGCCAACTGAAATACGTCACTACAAGATAAAAAACGAGTTAAATAACGCGAGGATTATTCGCTATGCGGCAGTCAGAGCGGAAAACCTTGCTGTGACTCACAATTACGCATGTTTTTAAGTCGCTTCTTACACTAGTTTTTTGCCTTTCCTAGTACGACTCAACTTAGTATGGTGACCGTTTCCATACGTTTGTAAAGATTGAAAACGTTCTTTCGTCATCTCACATCTTGATGTACTCTTTACGGTCAATTGCGAATTATATCCATTCCGGCTAATTTTGTGGTAAAACATTGCTATGGTATTGCTTGTATTCGAACTGCTGCGCACCGTAAAGTGTTTCTTCGCGCTCGGATAAGTTAGCATTCCAGATAGCTGATTACTGGATAATTATACGCACTTTGGCTACGGTTCTTGTTTATGA
>LQNS02276620.1:13816393-13900987 GCA_001587735.2 Parhyale hawaiensis
CCAGTCTAGTCGATATCCAAGGTCCAGTCTAGTCGATATCCAAGGTCCAGTCTAGTCGATATCCAAGGTCCAGTCTAGTCGATATCCAAGGCCCAGTCTAGTCGATATCCAAGGCCCAGTCTAGTCGATATCCAAGGTCCAGTCTAGTCGATATCCAAGGCCCAGTCTAGTCGATATCCAAGGCTCAGTCTAGTCGATATCCAAGGCTCAGTCTAGTCGATATCCAAGGCTCAGTCTAGTCGATATCCAAGGCTCAGTCTAGTCGATATCCAAGGCCCGGTCTAGACGATATTTACCCGTAATTAGCTAGGCGATGTGCACATTGCTCATAGTTAAATCCCATAAAGGTTAACTAAAAAGTTGATTTTTTGTGGGAATAACTTTAGTTGAGCCCTAGACGACCCACTGGCCGATTAGTTCAGCCCAGCTAGAAATTCCCCAATGCCCCGGGTGACACATTAGGTTACATGTCGTTAATGAAATACACTAGTACTTACAAGTAAATATCTTGTCTAGGTACTGTGCAGCTTAGTAGAACTTAACAAATTTAAAATGACAACAAATTTCTTCTATAAAACTTAAGGCACATTTTCCCAATTTTTATTTAAAACGCAAAATGTGTCTCGTTTGCAGGTTAGCTCTTTCAAGGCCTCACTTCAACATATAGTTTCGTAAGACTAGAACTATTTGTTACCAACTCAAATGGGTGCAGAAGGCGTCTGGGATTACTTCCTTCATCCTCGCTAACTGAAAAAAAGGGACGACTGCACGAGTTATCAGTCTGCTCTCCTAATAATTCATAGGCTTACCGTTGCTTAACTTTGCACCACGTAGTCGATATCAAGATCTGATATACGCTATCTAATCTATGCATATTCACAGCAGACTTAAGTCATTCCTATCTGTGAACGATAAACAGAAGGTCTCAAATCGGGGCAAACTTGGCACGTAACCTTGAAATACACCTCGATGCTAGTAGACCAAGCGTTTGCGGTACTTGCAAGGAGCTTTAAACCTCCATGGGTATATGCAATAATTGCAATATGCTTCCAATGCTGAGGCAGTTGCCAGTTCCATTTACGATCGGACATTCTGTGCCTTCGCTTTTTGGATATACACTGGCAGTCGGTATAGCCAGAATACCCAAGCCCATCCGATCATATGTTGAGCGTGCAATTGCCTAGTGTTGCTCAGCTTAACATGTTGTGCAGAGACACAAGGCTGCTTAGGCCTACACCTATTACAGAACGGAATGTAACCTTTACCCTCGAATGACTCAATAAACCGCCGCTGTATCGAAGGAATAGTGCTACTTATACCCTCATTTGTGAAGTCCGCTGGTGCTTGGAGGCTTGAAATAAAATATTCCTAGAAATTACTCTACTCTGGTGCTTGCATTACTGACTGCTCTCGTACTTCTGTCGAATCGACGAAAAGCAGCGAAGTGTGCAGCGTAACTAATTCTTTTACTTCCTATTGGCAGCGAGTCAGCCGCTGATATGTCATGCTTTTATCAGCTGCCAATATCTACAGTCAGTGCATACCAATACTGTACAAGCTACAGATTAACATATTCGGACGACGAAATATTGTTTCGATTTGACTTTATTTCGTCAAGTTCAGGCCGAAAGCTTAACAAAACAACATAGCCACGCCAAGAAGACCATTCTGAAGCTGAACCTGGATAGCCTCGAGCATAAGTTTTAACAACCACGGCGAAAGCGAAAGTGAAGGTTTTGACCAAGTCTCTTTACGCCGCCATTTCCACTGCCCCAAACATAATTGCTGTTCGCTGACAGGAGACGCAGAACCCTTGCAATAACTGGGAATTTCCTAGTCTCGAAATAGCCATTAAGCTGCAGTAAATGTCATGCAATAACAAACAGGGATATTCTGCTTAATGCCGTGTCTCAAAATAGCCCCAAGAGCTCACATGCTGTCAGAGATAAGGTATTATCGAGAAGCCTGCCATTTTGTGAAACAAACAGCATTACTGCTGCCTGAGATCTTCACTACTGATATTGCTCCTAAATTTGTTTCTGTTGTGTAGTCTTGTTCAAAGCCATAGTCTTATAAAAACAATGGGAGTCGAGTGTGTTACTGCCTTTGCCTGTCAGAGTGCTGCGTTTGCACACTCAAAGTCTCTAGTTGGCCTCTTTGAGTCATTGATACTCGGTATTGCGGCGTCAGCACTTCTCGCATTCAATGTCAACTGCGAGGGCACTGATGTAACTAGCAACGGGGATGGTTCGGAGAGGGGAGGGGGGGGGGGGGAATTGCAGTTGTCACATGGCGCCATAGCTCAGAAGCTCGGATAGTCTGTGAGTGAAGGCGGCCGTTTAGTTCTCTTGCGAGCAGAGAACACTTACCTGCAACAAGGAAGTTATATTTAAACTCTTTGATCTGCAACACGAACCAATGCATGTGGATTTCGCAGTTGGGGGTGTGTGGTCAAGCTGATCTTACCCTTAAAGGTAGATTCTAATATAGCGTTAAGAGATCATATTAGAGCATTTGTATAGCAACTTCAGGAAATCCCTAAAAATTGTCAAAACATTAGGCTGGCTACAGGTGGAATTCGAATTTTCAGACAAGTTAACAGAACTCTAATTAAAAAAAAAATAAAGAATTGGTATTGGTATATGAATGGCCGTCATCTATGAAAGGGGGAAATTACAGTGGGCAGCTGTGGGCTGTAAACATAAGTATATAAAAAGGGTCATGTGGTAGGCTACCTCAGGGACAAGATTTGCATGCATGTGAAATAATAATCCTCTTAATTCCTTAATGAAAAAAAAAAAAACAGAAAGTTAACCAGCCGGGGGCTACCAAATGGTCTTCCTGACCATCAGAGGATAACTTCTTGTAAAAATTGTGCATTAACGTGTTGTGTGGCTCCAGCTGCAGGCGAAGCTGTCGCGAGTGCAGCACGACCTGCAGGCCGTCACGCTGGAGTACGAACAGCTGGCCGGCGACCCTGCGCAGGTCAGTATAATGCTGCTGAGCAAGTAGCGAAACTGGTCCTTGAGTAAGAAGTCCCGTGATAGCGCGCAGCAATGATAGAACCGCTTCATTGATGATGGTTTGCGGTACCCATGGTGGTATGTCCCGTGGGATCCAAGCTTCTTTCGACACAATGGAAATTTCTTATTTCAACGGCTCTCTTTATCGTCATTGTAGAGAAGGAAATAGAAAACTTTCAATGTGATAATAATAATAATAATCCGTCCCTCCTCATATTATGGCCTTCAGGTTTATGTCCCTTCCTCTGCCCACTTCAATTCCTAAGTTTTTTCTACTGCCGTTGACAGCTTTTATGCAGCTGTTGTTTTCGACTGCTCATTCGCTTGCATGTGCAGTGATCCTCAGTAATGGATACCTGATTTCACACGCTATGCCTACGTAGTCATTTTTTTCGCTCGTTGAATAACGATAAATGTTGATATTGAGGCCCTAATTTTTTAAATATGTAGCTAACTGCATGTCATCCTTTCAGTCTCTTATACACAAACTTACATTTATTTTCCTTAGAACAACTTTATGTATCCCCATTATTTAAAATTAAAGCTCACGGACTACACGTCTCTTCGTGTTGTTTTTCGTATAATACCATAAATGTCAAAGCATAACAATATTCGTGTCAGCTTCCTTTCATGCCTAAATTGCTGCTATGCGCATACTCTTACTGACAGTCTCTGCTGCTCTTCAGTGTCTTATCCGACTTGCTCGGTCCGTGTGCGCGGAACTAACGTAAGGACGCTCTGATGCGCAGGTTCTACGCTTCTCTCAACATAATTATATACTCCTTAGGGGCATGGGATGGACCATAGGATTATGTTGGTAAGATTCGCCCATCCTCTGCTATGGGGAGTAGCGAACCCAGACTGGCCTTGTAGGTTACCTCAGCCATAGCTAGGCCTTCGGGACGTTTTTCGTTTGTGTTCACTTTGCTTCCTTCCTCTTTCATGCCATACTGAAGATACTTTTTTCGCGTTTTCCTCTTCTTTCTCGACAGACTTGCTGCACTCATGAACGTTGAATTCTGTGTGGAAACGCGGAACCCATGTACGAGGGTGTCTCCCTCGTTCATATAGGTTCCAAGTTTATATCGACATACTATATGTCTCTTCTTTCTTTCTCACCTCTGTTAGATCTCTTTTGTGGTGCAAACTGAGGCTTAAGCTACTCAATATAATAAAAATAATAATCTCTTAAACATACTACACGTCCCGTCTTCTTACCTCTATTTTCGGCTCAGGGGTTATACTGCGAGTAAGAAGGCTGAAGCTATAACTATAACAACAACATCATTTGTACCTATGATGACCGTTATGGACCTCTTTGCCTTCGGGCTCACCTGAAGTATCTTCATCAATATAGTGACTGACAAGTCCTGTCAAATGAAGCGCCCCTGAAGCTCGGCTTATAATGACGAAGCGCTTTGCCCACGGGAAAAATTTATGTTATTTCCTACTGAAATTTATGGCAACACAGGAACATGCATGGATAATACTGCATTAGCAATGTGGAATTGGTCCCTCTCAACTCCTACGAGATTTCCAATCGATGATCGGACAGGCAAGAACTGGCTATGAACTGTACTTGATATTCGCTATGACTCGTTGAGGATACAGTTTGTACACAATGTTAGGGCCAGTTCACACGTTAGTCTTCCAGCCAATGCTTATACCTCAAACATTCGACTGTTTTGTAGTGTCTTTGCAAACACAACTTTGTGTACCTGGGTTTTCATCCCGGGATCCCGGTCGATTTCGGGCAAATTTTAAATTCAGGGAAGTTCAAATAATTTGGGGGAAATTGCGTTTTTTTAATATATACCACAAAACTATTTAGTGACCTGGTGACTAGGTTCAGGAGTACGTAGATCAGTGTATTTTAGATCAAACTTTATCATCATTGCTCTACATCTTATTATGATTGTCTCTAGTAAGTTATTTACACTTATTTTACATAACTGCTACCGGGATTTTTCTTTACTTTAACGATATTGTTCAAGTTTGCAGTTCGTAAAAAACACCAATTGTTTTCAGATAGAATGGCTCAGTGTCGGTGTAGCGTTTGGCGCAGTAGAGAACACGGTGATGGCACTTAAATTACACACATTGGTAAATTTTTACATTACTTTTTTTCTGGAAAAGTCAGTGATCGGCAATCGCTACGTACTTACTATGACTCATCGATGTTTTGATGAAGTACAGGTGGTGTTATGGACGCCACTTGATGCACAAATAAGTCGAAGTGTTGATCTTTATGACCAGTGAGAAAATCCGCTGCGCGTTATCTCCATAGTGCACGTAACCGTGGGAAGTTCAGCTTCTATACACTTGCATAAAAAAGTCAATCGAGTGGGATAAAAATATTTGTTCTTCCAATTTCATGTAGAATATTTACTTCTTTGAGAGACTAAATACATATAAACTGTTGTTACGTCGATATTGCATTAGTACCAGTAGAAGCTGATATTCATGCCTGCACATGAGTTAGTAGTCCATAGTTTCATATGTGAAATGAAAAATAAACTTCCCAAAAGCCCTCCGGGATATGTATATTCTGGCGGGCCCTATCCCTGCCACAATATATTTGGACATTCCGTACCCAAGGGTCCCGAGTGCCTTTTCCACAGGAGATATTGCAGCTTGCCGCAGTTTCTGCCTACGAGGTTAGTTGTGTAAAGTTGGGTAGGTTCTCTACTTTTCCCTTTCTGTTCCGTGAGGTGGGCTGTCGATCGAGATAGCCGACCTAGTACGCGGGACACCTTTAGTCTCTCTCTTGTGGGGAAGGCCGCAAAAGGAGCCGTCCTCTCGAGAGTCTTTTACTATTTTTTGCACCTTTTTTCCGCCAGTAGTAGCGCACTGAGCCAAATTGAGTTCTTTCGACAGGAATGCCGAGATAAAATATAACTACGGTTGACACAATAATAAAATTAAATTCACTATTGAATCGCCTGAGTTGCGGCTACGGTGGTAAAACTGAAATATAACTCACTTCCAAAAATTCCAGGGATATTTTCCATAAATTCCGGGATCACGGGACCTCCATTAAGTACCGGGATAGAAAACCCTAGTTTGTTTGCTAAGAAATTTTCTAAAAATGTTAACCGTAAGCCAGTTAATTTTGCAAATATCACCTGCAAATATTCGACTGCTATGTCAAATTGGATGAGAAAGAGCACTCGGAAAGCTGTTAAATTTTCAGTGGTCTGAAAGAGACACAACTACGCGTGCGAGCGCTGTGACGTACGACCGTAGGGCAAAAGACCTGCCGTGTGAACGGACCTTAAGTCCACTGGTGTCCACAGGAGGTGTGTGTGGGAGAGGCAGCAGGAGGCGGCTGCTCTACGGGGTCCCGTGAGGAGCTCACAGCAAGAGTTCAGATGCTGAAGGAGGAGTTCACAGTGTTACTTACGGAAATACGGCGCAGGAGAAGTGTGGGGGACGGTGCCACTGCCATCAACCTCCAGGTAATGCTTGAGCTCCTTTCCGGCTAGCTCTTCCCTAATTTCCTGGATAATCTTGCGCTCTTCTCAAGGTAACTCTTCGTCTTATTTCCTCGTAACTCTTGCGCTAATCTTCTCTAAATAATTTTCCCCTCATTCTAGGAAAATCTTACGGATCTCTCCGTCATCATCTCCAAGTTGCTCTTGAATTCATCTCCAGGTAACACTGATCTCTTCACTGTCTTCAGGCAACTCTTGCCCTCATCTGCTGCTAACTCTTATGCTCTTCGCCAGGTGAATCCTACGCTCATTTCCTGGTTACAATTGCTCTTATCGCTAGGCAAAACTTATTCTCATCTGAAGGTAAATACGTCTTTTGCAGGTGACTCATATCCCATTCTCGAGTTACCATTTCGTTCATCGGTAGGTAAATCTTCTTTTCGTTCATTGACAAATAACTTTCTTCTTGATTGCAAGGTAACTCTATTGTTTATCGGCAGGTAACTCTATTGTTTATCGGCAGGTAACTCTATTGTTTATCGGCAGGTAACTCTATTGTTTATCGGCAGGTAACTCTTCTGTAGATCGACAGGTAACTCTTCCACTCTGTGAAAGCTAAACGGTTCCTTCAGACAACGGTGAGTTGGATACGGTGTGAATTAAACTCCTGACAACTACAGTAGTTACCCTCAGTGTGTCAAGGTGAAACCTCTCCATTTATAGGGGGGGTTGGTCCAAGCGTTGCGAAGGCAGCCGTGAATCACTTGCGGTTGCTCGCAATCGATCATAGTATGCCCACCTGTGACTATCTCAGTTTATTCTTTCCTATAATATCACTGTATCGAAAAATATCCTGAATGTTAGCAGTCTCATCCGAATGAAAGCTACATGAATCTTAAGCTCCGCCGTGACTGTACCAGATGATGCAGTGATGCACCTTGTATCTTCAAGCGACTTGTGCGTCTAGTGGAGATGAGTTCTGTGGTACACCGAAGAAAATAATTACAATCATAGGTTAATTTAGAATAAAACTAAAGCACTTTTATGAAATCAGTTCGTCAACACAATCCTGAAAGAGAATACAATAAAGGTTATTGCAAGAAATGTTGTATGAACATCTGTACTTACAACACTGTGCTCTATCTTGCAAGATGCAACTGACGCAATGTTTGCAGAATCTGCTATATGCTGTTGACGCTGCAAATTCTCCAATCTAAATCACACTGGACAGTACTATAAATCTGTGAAACTTTTCATATGTGATTAGATTATTGAATATATAGGCCTCCGTTTCCACAACTAAGGTAATCTAACAGAGGAAGAAATAGGTAGGGGGACGATAGAATCGGGGAACCCAAGCACGGAGGTGTTCCCACTCAGGATCAACGCGCATGGGAACCGTAAGTCTGGAGAGAATAGGAAGAGCAGAAGAACGTAGTATCAGTAAGAGTATGAAATCGGAAGGAAGCAAAGTGGGCACAAACAGCAGACGTCCTGAAAGCCTAGCTAATGGCTAAAATAACCTATAAAGACCCCCTGGGGTCGCTACTCTCCATAACATAGGATGGGCAAATCTTCACTAACCTAACCCTTTCCATCCTATGTCCCCTGAGGAGTTTATTATACGTGAAATTGAGACTGTTTAGTATAAAGCAAGTGAATAGCAAGCCGATCACTATAGTTCGGTCATGCGAATACGAGGTCACAGGAACATCTGTCCGTGAGGAGCGGGATGTATGCCAGTAGGCTGCTATTTATTTCGTGACTGACGTTAACACAAGTGGACTAGCCCCAGTTGCTGCGCAGTCACTGCGTATTGATGACAGTAATGGAAGTCACTACACTAACGTGCCGGCGTAAGTCCCGCAGACCTGAGGTCTCCGTAGTCTAGGTCGAGACCGTTTCTAGCGCATTATAAAGCTCCGCAGCATGAGTTGGCAATGTGCCATAAACCAGTTGCGGAAGACATTAGCATTTCCGGAGCCAGTGCAACAAGTAGCTATGATCTTTTCCGGCATCGCGTATGTACATATGGCCGAGAACAAGCTTTACAGAAATCCAACTGACCAATGAGGGAGAGGCTTGAATTTCAAAACGATGATATGAACCCATTTGTAGATGACTACTAATCATTCATGTGCACAAGTTGATAGTTCCTTGTTTACCGACTTTCAACGACTATGAAGAACGTCCAAATGAGCCATCGCTCTATAAAGTGCAATTCGAGGATGATTTGAAGTTCTGCTCTAAGCATAATTAGATGGTGACAGGGAGTTGTGCACTCTATGCGACAGTGATGGCTCTAGGCTTAGATGGTGATTATACTGGCTCGATACTGCATTAGTCCTGAGATAAGTAATAAGTAAATCATGGATGTAGAATATGCAGGTAATAGCAGATAAGATAATGGCACGGTGTGGATTTTCCTCGCTGTTAGCGATCCTCTACACGTGGAGTGCCGCTTTCTTTCTTTTTTATGCTTCCTGTCCCGCCCTTCTTCTTTTGTTAGACTACAGTATTTGGTGGTAGGTAATGAAACTTGATCTATGAATCTGACAGTTATAGTGGTACGGTAATAATAATAACATTGACAATAGTAAAAACGCATGCTTTCTTCGTTATTTATCTTAAAAAGAGCCTTGGTCTCCCATTAGGATTATTACTTTGAATAGTATAAGTCTCCTTCTCTACAATGAAGACGATCTGAAAGAGGAACAGATAAGAAACATATGGTATGTCGATAACAACGTGTAACCATGCTCAAGGGTGTCCCCACACAGGATCAATGAGCATGGGAACTACAAGTCGGGAAAGAAAAGGAAGAAGACAACAAAGTATCATCAGTAGCGGATACAAAGTCAAAGAGTGATCTTAGCAGTGAGGCTCGTTGAGGTCGCCGTGCAGGAACACCACGGACGACCGAGTGTTCAATAACCCGCGATTTGTCTCGAGTCTGCCAAGTTCGCTACAACTGGCTGGGGAAAAGAGGTGCAAATGAAAGGGGGAAAAGAGGTGCAGATGAAAGGGGGAAAATAAAAGCATACTTACGTAACCTAACCTTACGAAGTAACCTCAGCAGAAACTGCGGCCAGATGCAAAATCTCCCGCGGGAAGTCGCTCGGGTTAACCCTTGGCGGCGTGAACTTTATTGATATTCTCACAGGGACAGGGTTCACCAGAATGAACCCCTGAGAGGTATCATTGAAAGACCTCACTAAGGTTTGCTTAAAATGACAAATCCTACACCTATCTAGCCTCGCTGCTTGCTGCGATACCATTACGTATATTGGAGTAAAGATCACACTAAGGAACTGGCGCACGTGGTGGCAGAAGCACAAACCTGACAGATAAAGACCTGATAACGGCTTCGCCGTGGCGATATCGCAACGATAAAATTGAAATCTTGGCCGATAACGAAAGAACTGCAACGCAAATGCAATCCCTTAGTGAACGCATGGCATGTTTTCCTAATGAAGAATTATGTAAGTACGTGACTACGGAAAGTTTTCTCAAGATAGTAGAAGCACAAAATTTTACTAGCGCATCGGGGACAATAATGTCTATATCGCGCCGAACTATTCATGTGGTTTAACACAGGATCGTGCGCCACTAGGGTGCGGAGTAAGTCTCGTTTCAAATTATCAATGATTTTTGTCTCTGCTTTTCTGCCGGTAGGTCACAGATTCCGAGTAGTCAGTGCGCTACTGACAGGAAAAAGGCGCAAGTTGTGCATCTCCAACCACCGGCACGTACGGCTGAAAGCTGTCGTTCAGCTACGCCGCACAGGGGAAGTAGACGAAATACAAGGTAGAAGCCTAGCGGGAATAGGTCGGCCACCTCCCGAAACAGAACGGAGAAGTATTCAAAGCTTACCTAAATTTACAAAATTAACCTCGTCAGTAGGAACTGCGGCAAGCTGCAACATCCCTTGCGGAAACGGTACTAGGGACCCTGGGGGTTGCGAGGCCCAAGTATATTGTGGCGGGTCTAAAGATATTACGATCTTTTCCGATGTTGTATTAAAAACCTATGGCTAGAAGTTCCCTTCTTTTCCTAAAGTAATACATTAGAAAATAGCCTTGAATGTATGTGAATTGAGTGGCATTATAGCTTCTCGTAAAACATAAAGTCGCTTTGACCGCACAACCCAACTAGATACTGCATGCACTGGTGCATACTGCATGCCGTTACTTCCTCTCCAGGACCTAGAGGAGTGAACGGCTGCAGTCAACTCCAAATTATTTGAGCTATGACGTCATAGACGGCAGGTTCATGACAACCGCCCCGCCCCTCTCAAATATACTCCATTTTTAGGTTAGCCAAATTCTCTCATAGTGACGACGCGCCATTGCGTAGCAGCAAGGCTTTCTCCCTGACTATAAAATAGAAAAAAAAGTTCAACGTCGCATGATAACTAGCTAGGCAGCGCTCCTCACTACTCGACCACTGAGGTTTTCTGATTTGATGATGCTGTACAACTAACGAAATTTATGTGCTAATTTGGCTTTCGTGATTCCCCGTTTCAAGAGATGGAATGGAAGGGACATGCAGTAGATTAATAAAAACGGGGTCCCCTGTACAGAAAATATTTATCATTTAGGCCATCACGATTTCTGCTTCTCGTGCCCACTTTGATTCTTTTGATTTCCATACTCCTATTGCTGATCTTTCTTTTGTTGCTCGTTTTGTCTGTTTACTATTCCCATTTAAGAGGTTCCTCGTTTAACATGCTACATGATTTTTTTTTCTCATTTTTGGATCCTAGAAAACTCTACAGTTGGGACAGTCCACGTTATGAATAAAAATGAAATATATGTTTTTAACTAATTACAAAGCCTCATTGTAAAACTCTGTCTACAGGAAACATTAGTGCAGAAGCACCAGGTGCAGTTAAACGTAAGGAATAATCTGAAGAAAAAGCGATATACATATAGCTTCTATATAGGTTAATTCATTTCTAAATCTACATTTTTAAAACTGATTTATTTTCAAGTTTTAAATATCAACGAGTTATCGGACTGGACTCTAAATCAAGGGTTTTTGCAATAAAATGAAGTTATTGGCTTCTATCCAGTTTTAGGGATTCGGGTACGCAGAATGTTAAGCGGGAAGTTAATGTGCGACAATCTCCGATGTTGGACCTGGCAACTTCGGAGCTTCGGCAGCTCGTCATATTGGCTCAACTTTTTTCAGTAAAGTTACTAATTGGCGACTGATTAACTCGTCTCTAAGTTCTTAAGAAAACTTGCTTTCTTCTTGCTGGTGACACACATGAGCGTAGGCCGCTAACGGGCGGAAATGTTCTCAGAAACTTCATTAAATTCTAGTCAAGTCAAGCGTCTCTCTTGGTACACGAAAGCGAGTTCTCAGAATTCAACCGCGAAACTGGCATAAATTCTCATTCGATTCTGTTAAAACTGCAACACCCTTCATTACTAGAATGTGTGCTGTTAGATCGTTCAGATAATTTTAAGCGATTTCTATTGTTACGACTCTCGACAGCTTGGCAATAAAAGTGGCACGACTGCAGTATATCAACGTAAAAAAACGTTGGTTGTTGTGAAAAGGTTTTCGTTTGAGACTTGTCGAAGCGTTCCAGAGCAACTGTCCCGCCTCGTAAGTCACCGACATTGATTTTGCATCTTATACAATAATTTATTCAATTTTTGTAGCATATCGTGAGTTAAATTTTCTGACTTTTGCAGCTCACCGTCGGCGTAGACGATGATGGTGAATTGCGAAAGTTTCGGAAACGCACTCTTTCGGCAGCTTCCGTAAAATCGGCAGTAACATCTTGGGAAACTTCCTGCACTGCCCGGCCTCTCACTGCCCCCAACCTTCCTTCCTCATCCTCGACAGCATCAAGTAGCGAAGGACTTCCAACATCCCAACCTGAAAATTCTCCAGCAGATTTCACTGGTGCCTGTTCGTCGGCAGCGTCCAAGCCAGGCACGTTTCAAGCCTCAAGTGCCCAACAGTCTGCCTCTAAATGTAACAGACCTAATGACCCTGTAACCAGTAGCTGTTCCCTTAACCCGAAACCAGGTTCCGCTTCCAGTCATTTCCATGAACTTGCGAGACCAGACTCAGCTCGAGAGGCCTCCACTCTTCCAAAGCGCTCCAATTCCCCAGCTGTTATTAGCGGCATTTTAAAAACGCCGGTCCAGGACCGTGACTCCGGCGATAGATTGTCGTCTTTTTCATCTTTTTCCAGAGGTGCGTCTATCAGCGGTGGGTCGGGAGGTCAGAGCACCCAAATCGTCACCTGGAAGGATCAGGCGATGAGTGAGAGTGGTGGTTCTCTAAAAACCGAATACAATTCACCGGAGTTGAGAGTAAATAATAAAGTGTTACAAAATGAGTCTGTGTTTCCCAAACTTGGACGCAATCGACAGGAAATCCCCGAATCTGCATCGAGCGACAGACATTCTTTCCCTGCGGCCATCATGAGCCATCAGCCGTACAACACCGGCAAGCGGTCTAGCCAGCCAGACTTGAGCAGCAGGTATCCCATCGGCCAAATCCAGAGGCCCAAATCTCAGGGCAATTTATTTCAGCAGGCAAGTCTGGCGAACGCAAGCTGTGTGCTACATCCCATAGCCTGTGTACCTGCATCGACCGGCGACAGCGGCACCACCTCGGTCATCTCGAAGAGCATGCAACGCCCCGCATCGGTACCTCCCCGCACCATACATCCTTCCCTGCGGTCCCACTTCGCTATAGAAAAATCGTGTGCCCTCCAGCAGAACAGTGCTGGTGTTGGACCAACGATACAGGCACATCAACAGTCCCAGCAATATCAGCAGTATCAACAAAAGCAACAGTACCAGCCCATTACGACACCCTTGCTTAGCAAAAAAGGAGTATCTAAGCAAAGCTATCAGCGTCTTACTGATCAGAGACAATTCCCGTCCCCCCGCAAGAGAATAGAAACGGATATCATGTGACAAGGAGTGTAATTGAACAAACTTAGTGTTTTGTGATATCTTTCCATGTGTGCGTGTGTATGTTTGTTGCTTTATGGATGCTACTCTATAAGAAAATTTATGGTATGAAAAATTCACGCTCTTTCCGCCAATTGACGCTAGTCGTACCAGGTACGTCAACGCAATATTTCCATATCACACTTTACTGTAAAAGGATTGCTCAGTACTATGTATTCAGCAGCGCGATTCCCCATTGACCAGTGATAGCTGCATCACGACAGTTGAAAATTTCTTTTAATAAACTGCTAAACTGTAGCCAAATATATTCAGAGCATTCTTTGTAGTGCTAATACATAGACCGCAAGAGTACTCGACTCTTAGGTCCAAGTGGCCTCTGACGCTGGCGGCCAAACTGGGAAAAATGGGATTTTCTCAAGAGCTATTATGAACATGTCCAGACACGGTCATGCAGGCAAGCGCCCAAGTGCGTCCTCGCCGTATCCATGATACCTTCTCCGCAGGAAAAATGTTTGGTACCTTCGAATTTTTTTCTTCGGTATTAGATAGGGGAAAAGAATAGCTCTTGAGAAAATCCCATTTTTCCGTTGCCGACTATTGGCCGCCAGCGTCAGACCTTAGAGTCAATCAAGTATTGTTGCGGTCTATGGCTAATAGATAGACTTTACCCTGAGCTTTTATCCAGTTAGGACAAAAACTTCTGCAGCTCCATGTGGTTGAGTCGCCCAATAATAGACATAGCTAATACATTACGCGCATAAAGTTTCTCAGTCAACCTATAATATGCATTTGTTACAGTCGACTGCTGACGTGTAGGGCTCATAAATGAAAAAGCTTTCAACATTTTTCAATTTTTATTTCCATCAACGACGCATCTTGTTAATCATTAGGCTAGACATTTACATCAGCTAAACACACCCAGAAAATGTTTCGTTTATAATGAGCAGTGAGCACGCGTTTGTGTGTATGCTCACTCGCTAAGGTGTGTCGCTTTTGTTCAGCAAAATGCGTTGACTACGTCAGGACTTACAACACTTCCAATCGAGTTAGCATGATCTATCTCAGTAAAGTAACTCTTCTTTTACTCATGACAGAACGAGCTGTTAACTGAAGAACACCTAAAGTATGGTGTAGTAGAAGTTGTTCAAAAACTTGTTGGAGCTACTGAACTTCAAAAGTTTCATACCTACATTCACTGACAACGTAGGATGGGCGGGCGAACTTGGTTAACCCAACGAACGCTGTGACCTCAATATTTTTTTTTCTCTTCTCTAAATCCAAATCACAGGTAGGTGCATCAGCGCGCACACGTTTATATGGGTGTGTTTTGACCTCTTCGGAACCTTGAAGATTAGATTTCCGAACCCCTGGGGTTCGACCGAACCCACTTTTGGAACCCCTGTTCTATACATGACGAAAGAAAGTAAGACAGAGCCGGAAGGGATTAAAGCGTGAAAGATGTGATACTTATTAGCATTTCAGCCACTGCATTGCTGAACCTTATCAACTGTTGTGTAAGTTAATCTATGTCTGTAAATCATTGTTGTTGCTTTGTACGCGTATATAGCAAATGCTATAGTATAATATTGTACATACGCGATAGTGGAAAAATATGTAGAATATAGCATTATTTATAGGAAAGAATAAAAAACTATGCTGAAATTGTACGATATTCTCTAACAATGAAGCTATCCGTATTATCATTATTCCGATATAATTTTACTTTTGATTTCGGATTCATAACTAAAATAATTCAGCACAAATAGTATAGTACTTATTCAGAGTTGTTCTGGGGCAACTGTGCAGCAATTTTTACCCGTAGTTCACTATTATGTATCGGTAAATTAGAACAAATAATATTATTGGAGCTGTGAATCCAAATTAACCCAATTGTTATACGATATCGCACTAGACTCTTTAATATATTAATGCAAGTTTTAAACGATAAGCTACGATGACGACGAGCTGGTCGTAGTTAATGGCAGTGAATTAGCACGCGGAAATGTGAAGAACTTTTTGTTTTACACTTTGAGCGACGTATATCAACACGTTCAGACGATTAGTTGGAAGAATACGATCAAAAGCCTATCGTATAAACCGCTTTATATATATATATATATAGCCAAGCTTATATTGGCTTTACTAAAGGCGATAAACAAAACCGTTGCACTTTTGAATCTCTATTTCTTTATCAACTGTTATGTTGTTTAGATTTCGTTTACATTTTAATTAAACCATACAACAAACAAAGATTGAAATCAGCTGTTTCCCAAACTTGCAACCTACAGTCGAGCTCTACCACCAGAACTCTTCAACTCTACTGAATAATTTGACCTTGCTAATATACCTATGGGGTGCTGCTAATAATAGGTGTCATACGGAATAAAAGTCCAATGGTCTACAATCCTGCCTCAGGATAGTCATACTAAACAGCTAGCTGGTATCTGTCCCTGACGTCAGGCTTATCTTTACTGGTCGCAGATAAGCCAAGAAACTTTTATCAGAACATGTACGTTATAAGCCTTGTGCGCGAACATGCCACTGAGATTTACCACAAATCCGACGTGATTTATTGTAATATTCTGAGTGAATCTCTGTGTTCCTACAAGATACGGAGCTGAGATTTGCAGCAGGTACAGTTACTGAAAAGTGCATGTAATCATAAAATTAAATTTTCAGCACATTGTACTAAAGCACCGAAATAAATATGCTAATAATTTGTAGGGCTTAAAAATACAAGATTTTAATTAGATTTCATTACTCGTTCTTTATGTAATACTAAACTTAAGTTAAATTTCTAATAAACTTAAGTTACCATTAGTTTAATGTACTTAAAAGTTTCGTTCTTGATTGTTATTATTACATTTCTGGTTTTACCACCGCACCCACGTCATATGATGTGATCCAAACAGTGAGACTCAGTCCATTGTGTCGCATCAGTATTTGAATGTTTTATCTCGGCATTCTTGCCAGAAAGTCCCAGTTGGCCGAGTGCGCTACTACTGACAGGGAAAAGGCGCAATGAACAGAGGAAAGACACTCTTGAGGCCCTATATATGAGAGAGAGTAGACGAGTCCCGCGGACTCGGTCAGCTACCTCGATCGGCAATCCACCTCGCAGAACAGAAAGAGAAATATTGAGAGCCTACCTAACCTAAGAAAACTAACCTTCTCAGCAGAAACTGCGGCCAGCTGCAACATCCCCTGTGGAGAAGGCACTCGGGACAGCCCTTGGGTTCGTGAGGCCCATATACCTATATATATTGCAGCAGGGAAATAGGGCACGCCAGAATATACCCCTGAGGGCGAAAATTTCGTTCCCTAATTGCAGTGTATGGTCAGTACACTTACGTAGCACCTAACTAAAATTGGTATTGCTTAATGAAGCTACTAATAAATTTTAGCAATCTAATTATTTCCTCAATATATTTACGTAACACCTAAGCCTTAAATTGTTATAACTTCATCATTTAAAAAAAATTACTATTCTAATTACGTTTTAAAATTGCTTTTGAGTTCAAGGCATTGTCCAAATTAAATTTTCATGCTCTTATGGTACGCAGCCGAGTTATTATACCCTTTAGTTGTATTAGCAGTAGCGAGTGATGTAGGAACATTCTGTTAATTTTATAACACATGCCCAGTAGGTGGCACAGCATGTTAATTGAAGCCAATATGTTAGTAACTTACTTTCCACTGAATGAAAACGAGTAAAAATGTCGTTTGTTGCAGTGGTTTCTGTTCAGTCTATAGGACGCATTGGATCCATAAGAGTCAATAACCTACCAATAGAATTGTTAGGTATACCGTAAAGAATAAACTTACCTGCGGAAAGTACGTACCTACGGTCAAGTCAGAGTAGCAGACCAACAAGATAGGTACAATGTTCTAAAACCCTGAGTCCGTTAACCTTCTATGTTTATTCTCCCGCCACGTACCAAACTTCAGTTTGCTCCTGTACATTCCTGTAATACTTGTTGTCTTTTGCTGCTGAACTGCTTCTTCATGTTGCGCTTCTGCCTTTCTAAGATCTACGTTTCTTTCCAATATCTCTATATGGTGGACATCATGGCTCCCGGCTCTGAAAATCAGATTAAACTGCATTAACATCACGTAACCTGTAGTCCAAATTTCTGTTGGTGATGGTGCTTTAGTAATATGCTATTTCGCTCTGCTACCTTTCCGCATTGTTTAACCAAAGAGTTACCTTGCTATCTAACCAGGTCCTTTAAGGCTGAGACTGTAGTTTATATAATCGACTTGAACTTAATGTCCATAAGTTTGTGCCTCTTTGTCAATCAGGTTCAGTGTCATTAATAATAGTGAGGACCCTTCCCATATCTGCTGCAGTCAAAAAAAAATTGATCTGCAAGTACATTTTTGCGAAAGAATAGGTCAATGTTTCTCTGTCTACCCCCGTTTTCGTGACCGATGTAAAGAAAAAAAAAACAGCCGCTGCACCTAGCCTAACAAATCCAACGTTAAAGGCAGAGATATTTCTTAAAGACTGGGTCAATCTTTCCCAGTCAATAAGCAATGGTGTCCTTTTATAAATGTTCAATACCATCCAAATCCATCTGCTTCAATCTTAAAATCTATGACTTAAAAACTGAGATTTATTGATAATGAGCCACCAGTGCTGACGAGCAAACCGGCAGCGACACGCAGTCTATGGCAGAGCCCCAGGCTCTAAGTCTATCATATCTCTACTCTTATCACACTTGCGTAATTTCTTCAAGTGTCAACTGAGGTCGTCACATTGTTCTTGGTGCAGACACTGTCAACAGGCAAACTTCTTACAACAAGATCTATTTATCGCTGCCCCCAAGGGCATGGGAGGGGTCATATAGGCGTTAGGGTTAGAACACATTTCCATTGCTAGAACAGCCGGCGCGCAATGTTCTCATAATTTGACTAATTACATTACTTGCCTGATTTATCTGTTCCGGGATCCTTTCATAGGTCGAACCTCTTCTAGAGGTTAATAACAGCCACTAAATTTACTTGGCACCAGTATTGCGTTACATGTATAGCAGGTTTACCAAGGCATTCATTCTTCTGTACGTATACGTGCGTAACTACACCTATATCACAAGTCAGATTTTGTCAGTAAGTCATATAATTTTTTTTGTTTTACGTAAATTGCTATAACTCGGAGGTTACGTATCAGCGGATCTGTTACGGAGAGTAGATTGCAAAGTTCAAGGGAAAACTACCCAACGTTAGCCGCTATGTTAATGCAACAATTCGTGTCCGTAGAGGTACACCTACGATATCCACAATTTTAGTGAGTGTCTGAAAAACCAGGCCCTAATCTGGCAATCAAAATGAAATGCTACAATGGGTATCGTATGGAACTGTCCTAGTATTCTTCACAAGAATTTTCTAAATACTCTGGTCGTGTTATGCGTATAAACAATTTTTCTACTAAACATACTGTCACGTCCAGAGTTTAATTAAGCCAAAAGCCATGGTTTTTTCGGTTAAAACCAAATAAACCGGTGCTTTTTTAATTTGTTTTTTTTTTAATATTTTGTTGTTTTTTCCCAAGTTCTATGAATTTTATCCAGCAGTTGAAGGGTTTTCTGCTGTGTAGACACATGTGTAGCTAGCTAATCATCAAGAATCTTAGTCACTCCATTTCAACTTCCTTTGTAGAAGAATGATTTTAAGATAAAGGGGTTACAAAAAAGCAGTTAGCAAAGTACCTGTATGTGCTATGGCTACATTTAATATGCAAACTGCACAGATGCCCTGATTTATAATCGCAATATAAAATCCTTTGAAAAATTTGAAAATACTTCAAATTACAAATACAACTTGACAGATATAGCAAGTAATATTCTAGAGATAGGTTAATTCACTGGGAATCTTATTTTCAAGATAATAAGAAGCACCAACGTGATCACAAACATTATTAAAAACCAGACGTTTCAGATTTTTAAAAATTCATCATCAGTGTTTTGAAATGACAAAATTCGGATTATAAAAGGTAGTTCAGACTTAAGAATAACAAACATACATCTATCATAGGTCCCTAACCATTAAGAATCTATGAAATTATGGACAGCTCAACAGCCGATACGCACTCGTTTAGCTCAGGCCTACGTTTGAAAATGTACAACAATTCTAAAATGCGGCGGTCAGCCGTGGTTTGAGTCGTGTCTGAAATAGAAAAAATATTGCTCCTAAAAACATGGTCACTATTGATACAATGGTCACGGATGGAAGATTTTGAAGGTTTCGTTAAAAGTTGACCAGTTCGAAAAGAAGTTCCTTTGTGTTAGGCGCACCTTACAAACAATTGGAGAGCGGTGCTCCCAATGTACGATCGCTCGCAGCGGTCTCACCTGTAATTATACACTACTGAGGAGCGCACCAACATATCGGATACTTCTCTTCGATTAAAAAATGAGCCTATTTTAAAATGATTTTTAAAATATATACATGGATCAAGGTGGGGGAAAATACTTGTATATTTTTGTGACTATTTCTTGCTTCATTTTTTCTGTTTGGAACCCGATTAATGGCAATTGGAAGTTTAATCGTAATTTGCATACAGTGGGGAATATAGGCTTCTTATGAAATTTGCTGTTTAGAAAGTATTTTAGTTTTGGAAAAAAAACTGCGCAAAAAAATCAGTCTCGAGGTGAAACAGGGCAAATGTTGAGGATCTTTCATATGCTCTATTGAGAAATGTTGTTACTATAGAACTTTTGTATCGGAAGTAAACGTTGCTGAAAAAATTGTTCCTAGGCTGGTAAAAGTCGCTTTCCTAAAAACAGAGGTTGAACATGGAGTGTTTTCTTTACAAACTTTGTCATCTAAAAACGACAGTTTTCCGTTCTGTTCCGTTTCCATTGTGAATTTAACATTTGCGGAACAAAACTGAAAACTGTCGTCTGAAATGCATGTCTGAAATGAAGTAGCACAAAATTCAATAAGTTATAGGTTTTTAATAAAAACTGGCAATAGTTGACCCTAACTGTCCTAACAGTCAAACAGATTCTTGAAAAGAAACACATTAACTCATATTTCAGTTGTGTGACGAAAAGTTGATACTTTCTAAAAGTAAAAACTGTTTATTTTGCATTGTTTACAAATTAAAACCAAAAAAAAGTTGAATAAAAACCATTAAAGACCTCGGGAAGTACCGATAGCTGAGTAGCTATGAACCGTTTCAAATAATGCCATATTTCAATGTAGCGGTTTAAATGGTTTAAACCGCCATATTTCAATGTAGCGGTTTAAATGGTTTAAACCATTTGGTTTAAACCAGCCAACCCCGGTCACGTCTTGCAAGAAGTATGGTAACCAACTACAGTGCTAAAACTATCGCTATATTTAAATATGGCATTATTTGAAACGGTTCATAGCTACTCAGCTATCGATACTTCCCGATGTTTTCGATTCTTGGGTAAATTACATGTTTCTAGTCTTCTTTCTCAGAATTATTCCTTGCAGTGTGCGCCAATGATATCATTTGCAATATTGTGATGGTCATATTTTGTTTTGATGGGATTATTCTGAATAAACCTCAATGTTTTATAAACATATGGCAATTAGATGATCATATTCTACATCTACACACTGAGAAAACAAATTTTGCAATACTAAAATATCGTACATCGTTTCCCTAGTTTACTTTGCACGGTCTGAGGGTAACATTTCCACGTAGATGCAAACATTTAGTAAATTACATTAGGTAATGAACAGTGGAGCTTGAGTGTCTGTATCAAACTTAACGCACGTCAGTAACTAAATTGCTTCTGTTAACAGACTTCCTAACGTTCTGTAAGCGAGGAATAGAACACATGCAAAACTACAGCAGTTGCAACAGACTACCTAACGCCCTGTTAGTGATGAATAAAACACATGCAAAACTATATAGCAGTTGCAACAGACTTCCTAACGCCCTGTAAGTGATGAACAGAACACATGCAAAACTATGGCAGTTGCAACAGGATTGATGAGATGATGTTGAAACTATGTTCAAATTTTCCCCAGATTAAGGAAACGAGTCTCCTCTAGATACCAATGTGAATTGCAGCGTAAGCTGTTATAGATCCATTACTTCTAAAGTTGTATTAAAAATCTGCGAAGGTGCTGAACTGCTTGCAATTTTATCCCCAAGTTATGAAGTTCTATAAGACTTTTGCTTCAAATGGAATCGTTAAGATGGTCGGCTTTCGTCACACGAGTATTATAATTACAAAGCCCATGCATTTTTTTGCATCAAGTTATCCAGTTTAGCAGATACCAAAGATGTCGATAGCCTGTGTAGAGCGTTGTTGAACGCAAAAAAAAAATACATATACTTACAGCTGCTCTATGTGATTATTATGTATATTTATGACCTGTATACCTGTACATTAAAGGCAGCCTCTATTTTCTTATGGACTTTTCTTTCCTTGTCCTACCATGGATGCTGGAAGAAGAATGGAAAAGGTTTAGTATGAACTCTTAAGTCTCCCTGGTCAGTGCGCAAAGTATTGCGCAGTCCATGCACGAAGGTGTTCCCATACCGCTTCAAAGTGTATACATAAGTGCATACATAAGAACAGCTAGTAGGGAAAAATGATGGTATTTTTCTACCAAAGGTCACAACTCAATATTATAAAAAAAAAAATTCACGAATGACGCTTTCGTCGGAAATGCTTAGTTTTCGAGATATTTGACTTTGAAATTTCCATTGTTTTTCTATGGGAAAAAAGTTAGGTTGGTTAAGGTTAAGTGAGGTTTGGTAAGGTTAGGTTAGGTAGGGTAATGTTAGGTAGGGTAAGGTTAGGTAGAGTTAGGTTAGGTAAGGTTTGGTCTCTATGGGGTCACCGGTTTTTTTCATAATAAAACAATGGGAATTTCAAAGTTAAATATCTCGGAAACTAAGCATTTGCGACGGAAACGTCATTCGTAAAAAATGTTTTAAAATGCTTCATAATACCTAAATATATCCATTTTTTCCAATATCGAGTTGTGACCTTTAATAGAAAATTACCAAAAAGATGAACAGAACAGGGCATCGTCAGCAGGGAAATGAAAATTTAAGGAAACGACGCGGAAACGAAGATGAGCCTTCCCGAAGAAGAGTGGAACAGCCGCCTGATCGAGAAACAAAGTTCCATGTTGGGACATCGCTAATTTAGTGAAATCATTGATATAACCATATCTGTGAGCCAGACCTTAATTGGCCATTATTAAAGCCTGACTACACGTTAGTCTTTTGAACGTCTTCGCTCATCCAATTGCCATGCAGCATCGTTGTCAAAGCAACATTGTATGCACCACAAAAGGTTAGAAAAATGTTTGCTGTCAAATCAATTTTCTCGATAAGTGTCACTTGCCTCTAGGCAAGATACGAATATCTCTTCAAATTTGGAGTGAAATAAAACTCAGAAATAAGTGCACTTTTCCGTTGTTTCTGCGGCAAAGTAACACATTCTGACGAGTGGTAGAGTGAACACGTTGAAAAGACTAACGTGCAAATCGGTCACTACACCTCACATCAAAAGAAGCCTATTTTGCCGATGCCACACGCTAGTCAAAAGAACGAGTATCGTCATCTTTTCGTCCAATGTGTTGATGAGCCCATTTTAATAGCACACACTTGGCAAAGAATTTTGAGTTATAAAATCTCTCCAGGTATAGCTAATAATACATCAGAAAGTTAACTTACGGCACTTGAGGAGTAAACTGAACTGGCGGTAAACATTTTTACTCTATTTCTCAGCAAATTCAAAGCTGTCTTTACAAGGCTTCAACATAACGTTCGGACGAAAAGATGACGATACTCGTTCTTTTGACTTGCGCGTGTCATCACCATTAGAATCATACCCATCCGTCACGCAAGTCTGACGTCATCAAAGATAGTAATCACAAAGAAAGATATCGCAAATCCTACTGATAAATTGACTTTAAAATGATATATATTGGCCTGTAGACTTAAAAACTCATTTTTCAACGTAAATAATGGCGCATATTATAACTTTAGGAAAACTTACAAAGCATTAGTGGACAAATAGAGAAGCATGAACAGGCTTAATGTGTGCATAAACTCAACAGTTAAGCAACAATAGTTGAATTATGATTGCTAATTGTCGAAGTCATTGCTTCACACGAAAAGTAACCTTCATCAGTAATTGAAACTTTTAGTTGAGCCAGATCATCCGTGAAACACGATCTACATACCAGCCTACGCGTTATCAACGGGTAACGGACAACCAACAGCTTTTATCCGATATGCAAGAATGATTTATTATTCAGAACAAATCAGAAGATAAAAGTGTGGTAAATAACTGATATTAAACTGGGATTTACGGATTACCGAGGCTTGTAGCATATGATACGGGCCTCAATGGTATTGGAAGTCTGTATGGACTTCCGTTATTGTCCAGTTTTGACTAGTCAACAACTCGATGCAGTGCGTATTTCGTAACTTCGGAGTATATAAAAAATGACTGCCTGTTACGCGAGTTTAGTCTCAGTACCTAGTCAAATACACGAAAAGGGATCCCGGTAATGAATTCCATGCTAACATGTACAGGGAGTCGGATGCTTAGGGTAAAAAATAGCAGGTTGAGACGAAAGTTCCTTCCATTTCTTGTAATTGAAAGTTTTTGTGAATGCCATTGTTTTCCTATACTAAATGAACATGTATATGAAGCGAACATGTTTCCATTACTCTCATTGCCCCTGAGTGTGTTATTTTAAATTGGCCTCTACTTCTGAAAGTGTTTGGTGGTGGGCTAACATTACACCTCATTTGCTAGTTATTTTTCTTCATTGTTTCTGAAATTTCATTCTCTGCGAGGCAGTTTTAAAAACTCATCAAAATACGGACAACATTCATTTTTAGGAACAAGCAGCGTAAAATGCTTACTGCAGGAGCAAGAAATTTGTGCGTTTGCAGACTATTCTTCTGTTCTGTGGCAAAAATAAGTTGAACTTGAGTCTTCCTGCCCAATTAACGACCAAAGAAACCTTTGTTAATAATGTCCAAAAGGTTGGATAATACTCGTTAACAACAGAGTTTACCCAGAAACAAATGTAAAAATGAAGAAAGTACGTACCTGAAGTAGATCTATCTAGACGAGGAACAGTAGACCTGTAAAAATAAAAAAAAAAAACTAAGGCAAATGCCGTCGTGATCATATTACATTTTCTAACGAAAATATTTCAATGCGCAGTTGCAGTTCATCTGTAAGGAAAATATTATCGTCTGTAAGAGTTCAGAAATAGTAGTTGCTACGATAGCTCTGACAACTCTGAATAAGAATAAACTGGCAATAAAGCACCTGTCTATGCCGTAGCGAGACCAGCTTAATGGATTTCGATTGAAACTTAAAACTTAAACACAGAAGTTGTTTTGTATAAAACAATAAACTTAGAAAACAGTCAACACTATCAATACTTTGCTAAAATGGAACTTGAAATATCTGATGAGAGCAAGCGCAACAAAAGTGCTGAAAAAGTTTAGATCGCTGATAATATTCCTGGGGCGAGTGGGCCTATACCGCAACACAAACCAGTGCATGTGGGTTTCCCATGTGAGGGTGGGGTCTAAGTTGACTTTACTTTATGAAGAAAAAACTAATTCTAAAATGCTACTGGCGAGCACAAGCGCAAGACGGTATTACAGTGGGTGCGGCTTGATTATGCAAATAGTATAGTTGCAATAAAAATTATGTTCAAGCTTTAATGCAGAAATTTTGATGTAATTAGTTTTAGTGAGGTGAGGAAAATTAGAAAAAGCTGTGTTTTATGGGTCCGGTTTGATTATGCAAAGGTAAAAAACAATGGGTTCTGCCGTTTCAAACACTTATTTAACAAATATAGAATCAAAATTAACAGAGAAATCCGTAAACTAGAAGGTAACGCAAACAAAACTGGTAAATGCACTTCATTTCATCTTCGTAGCTAATATAGCCTACTCCATTTTCGAGGAACTTCAGGAGACGCTCGTCAACAGATGAAGTCAGATTTAACACTTCGCAAGGCTTGATCGACCCAGTTAGTTATATTGCTTTCCATCAGCATATATGTTCCGTTTAATGATGGCCCATAAATTTTCGATGGGATTTAAATCGGGACTGTTGGAGGACCAAACCATCAGATTGCTTTCTTTGAAGCCATGATCCAAGAACCAACTCTTAGTGTAAAGGGACTTGTGGGCTGCTGCATTATCCTGCTGAAATACTAAAGATTTTCTGTTCAACAAAGTTTAGTATTCCAACCAGGGAACAAAGTATTTCTTAAGAAACTAGCAGCATCCCTTGGAATCTATTTTTACCCCTTCTAAACGGTCCAATAATCTCATTTCCTTTTACTCCAGCCCAGAACATTACCTCTCCGCCGCCTTGCTGTCGGCGAATTCCACTATCCACTATCAGGCGCCCTTTCAATATCCAACAAGACGACCATCCGTCTGGCTCATCCAGCGTGGCGCGGCATTCATCAGTGAAAACAACGTTCATGAAATTTATTTTAACATATTTTTCAGCCCATGAACACGCTTTTCCTTGTGAATTTTGCTCAGTGACGGATTTTAGCAGGGTTTTTGACTTTTCCATGGCTCCTCAGCGTCTCACATCTCGAAGTTTTTCTCATTTGCTGTGTTCCAGCTGCATCAAATTTTTTTTTCGCTAGTAGAATGCAGTGTTCTAACCATCTCCCTAGCAATTTGGCGCTTACAGGAAGTCCTCATTTTCTAGGCCAAAGATCCCGTTCCGAAATCAAGTGGCACTGAACAAAGAACTGGTACTGGACAAACCTCATGATGCGTGTTGCAATCAGACTGCCGGTGTCACGTATGTTACTCCACTTCCGGTGTGACTCAAGTTAGGTAACACCGACGACAACCTCAACATGAAGGACATGTCCGATTGGGTGCTAAAATTAAGCCTTCTAGGCACGATTTGTTCGAAATTTCAGACGCAAGCATTAGCTTTGCTTATGTGAATCATGTTGCAAGTGTTAGAACCAATGCTATTACGTTGAGCCGGCGGAACACTCTCTTCTGCAAACCAAGATTGAATTCCTGGAAGTCTGAAGGGTTACCGTTTAAGGGCCAATGCCTGTAACTCAGCTGAACGAGTCTAAGCCAGCGCACCTGCCTGAAGTTTCGGATACTCTCTTGCAGGTTTTTCACATTTTATTTAGAAAAAAAAAAACAGCAGACTTAAAGTACCGAATGCAATGTTAAAGAGTGAGGTTTCTACTTATTCAGCTGAGATTGCGTCGTATTCATCCCATATTTTTGAGTGAAACGGTGTAACACCGGAGCTCGTAGTAACACTATTTAGACTCTCACTACAACACGCCTCAATGCCTCTATCCGTTTTCTCTGATAACTGAGTGAGTGAAAAAAACGAGGAGTTATGATGGGATACCACAATATTTTTGTTGATTTTTTATTATATCGGAAAAAAAAGACTCTTTAAATGAAAATAAACGCTGCATATCATGACAAATAGATTTAATTTACGTAAACTAATAAACTGAGTTCAATAAAGGGTACGCGTGGACGTAGTACGCCTTTTGGAAGTTGGCACTAGAGCTGTAGGAAAAATTATACAAATCAAAACCAAGGTCGCAAAGTATCTAAATCAATTACCTGGAACTGAAAATTTTGTGGCAAAATGGAAGCCGGTATAAAATAAGTCCAGTCTGAAAGGAGGACATCATGTATTCCTTAATGAGCTCTTTCAGGTACTTTCCTGCAGGTCTCGCCATTTATTATATACGCTTTGATTGTTCGATGATCTCTATTCATCTTTTTTTATAATTCGATGGTAGTCATTCCCTTGTCAAGCATTGATGTGATTTTCACTCGATCAGAATCAATTACTCCAGTTTTTTCCCCATTTTTGAACACTTACATAATCATGCCGGACACCTAAACACACCACTTTTAAAAATTATTGTTAAACAAGTTACACCAATATTTCGGCGGTAAAACTTGAAAAACATAAGTTTTTCAGCAAAAATACGATTTGCATAATCAAGCCGCACCCACTGTATTGTGAGGAAACTGATTTTTTTCAATTTTAAAATTATACACGGTAAATATTATAAAAATGAAAGAAAAGAAAAAATGTTCGATTGAAACTAAGATTTCTTCTAGCTGTGATAAAATAATTTAATCGGTTCAAAGAATTACAAATACAGTATCATCATTCTGCTAAAAAGCCATATTTGGAATAGCTGTTCAAAACGGCTAAGGAAATTATTTTCGATCGAATTTCGACGGTCAAGCTGAACAATTGAAGCATATCGCCACCAGCGAATAGCAATAGTAGAAATGGACTCTGATTTCTGCAGTTCGCGATCGTAGCTGTCAGAGCTAGAATTATTAAAAAAATTATATCCACTAATTATTTCCTGCATCCTTACGGAATACCGGATTAACTATCACTCTATTACCATTCCATCTTTGGTTCGAGTACCTTAAGAGATCATAGCTTTCTGAAAAGTGAGAGAGCGCGCGAGTAGTTTGTTGAGCACAACTAGTAACCCAAGCATGGAGACATGGGAACAGCAAAATGGAGGACAGAAAAAGTAGAAGTAGAAGTAAGATGCACGGAAAAATCAAGGAGAATACAAAAAAATACGTCATGAAGGTCAAACTCAAGCCATAGTAAGCAACGGGAGCGCTTCTCTCTTTCAAACTCAACCGACTACTGCATGCATTAATAAACCTCGACCGTTTCCCATACCTCACTCTTACGGTCGGACACCTCATCTAACACAAGTACACCACAATACTGAGAATTTATCAATTTTTAGTCCTGAAGATGGCAAACGTTGCCAAAACCGGTCGCCCGATTAAATTAAAGTGTAGGCGAACTTTAAGCGTTTCTAGATAAGGAACGTAAGGTTAATTTTCGTAAAGTTGAGAAACTCAATAAAAACTTGTAAATAATAAACATGGTCAAATTTTTAATGAAACATATATATTGGGGAATTACCCAATTGCCGAACTAACCCTATTTCTGAACAGTTATTGTTTTATGAGATTATTATTTTCATCTATCAAACATAACTGTTTGTTCGGAAATAGAGTTAGTTCGGCAATTGGATAATTCCCATATATGGGTCCTGGACAGAATCCTGATAGCAATAATCCCGACGGTCAAAATCCCGAAAACCAGAATCCTGACAGCCAGAATCCCGAAAGCCAGAATCACGACAGTAAAAATACCGACGGCCAGAAGCTGACAATGAACAAATGTTGAAACTTCGTGGTAGCGAACAGGTGTGCCCAGTAAGCAAAAAAGTGTAACGGGAGGACTCAATGGGACTAAAATAAAACTTCGCCGTGACCGCATGTAGGTAGCCGAATGGCGTCACATAGACGAGTCAAAGTATTTGAGGGAGGGATCTCAGGCCTGCGTAGGTTGGGTTCTTCATCGTTACTAAAAATATAAGCAACGTTATATTCGGTGCACGAGGGACACCATAGTAACAGTTATTGCACTAACTTTCTGTACTTGACAACATTTAACCGTGTTTGGTGCATGGGTGCAGCTCAAGTAGCTGGTCAGTCAGGAGTGGGAGATGGAATGAATTAAATCGAAAAAATACGATGATATGTTCAAGTATGTTCTGTAAAGAGCACTGTGAACTGAGTATGAAGTGTAAATAAGGCTTCAGTTCAAAGAAGAAGTTCAATCAGTTCGGAATACCGGCCCAAATTTCGCCGCTAGTGCTGTGAAAGTTTCCACCAACCTTCACTGCAATTTTCTATAGATAATAGTTTATTGCTCAATTAGTATATATCTCTTCATATATTTATGCGCCTAAGGGATAAAATTCGCAATTTACGACGATTTTTCTGGAGAAATTGGCTAAAATACTTATAGGCTGCTCAGCCATAGCTTCGTCAATGTGACGTCATTGATGACGTTACTTTTATATGCTAGTTTCTCGTGAGTCCTCCCGTTACGCTCTTTGCTTCCTGGGTGTGCGACACAGGTGTCGAAATGAAGTATTATTCAATAATAATTATTTAAAGATGGAAGTGCCTGATAAAAAACAGTTGTCAAAATCTAAAAAAGTCAATCTCACAGCAGATGAAAGATTCAAGATTAAGATTGAAGTAATATTTATAAACTCAAAAGTTACTTAATGTAAGATGCAAGTTGTGGGCAATTCCTTTGAAGCAATTCTTAAACATTTCGATGCTCACGTTCCTGTATCACCTTGGTGATCCGTTCTTCAAAAGTAAGGTCTGCTTTTGGATTTAGTCCCTGATTCTGCTCGCAGTAGGCATTTTGTTTGGTTGTTGAGTTGTTGCTCTTCCTTTTGCAATTCTTCAATTAAATTATAAAGACCATTCTAATATTTTCCAGTAATGATTTTCCATCTTCTATGCCAAGCTTCGACTGCATTTTACGTGCGCGGGAATCCTGATCGAATGCACTTGACTTTCGAAATTCTCAGCACCAGTAGTGCGTATCTTTGATATTTTTATCTTTAACCATGAGGTATATACGTACGTTTATCTGGTCTTCTCCTTTTTGAGCATGAATCACTTCATAAATTTCATCCATTTCTATGCGTATTTAGTCAAAAATATACGTTATCTGGATATTTAGTTAAATAGTTTTAATTAAATTATGCATATAACTATTTGTAACTAGGAAGACACTGGCTTTACATGACATTTTACTGAAATCGCGAAACGGGACCAGCGCCATGTATTAGCCTATATGCAGAGCGCATGGGATTGTGGCTTTCGGGATTATGGGTGTCGGGATTGTGACTGTCGGGATTTTGACTCAGACCTTTTACCCTAAGTTGCCTTGCGAGAAGGAAGGTTTAGCTCTTCACCCAGTAAGTGGACGGCTGAAAACCCTTTCTTAGGAATAATCTTATGGAAATAACTTTACCGTTCATATAAATATTATATATACAAACAGTTAAGTCAGGAACTGGGTCAGGGGACTTTTATGTATACATATATATGGGTCTGGGTGTATATATGATATTTATAGATATGGTAAAGTTACTTCCATAAGATTATTCCTAAGAAAGGATTTTCAGCCGTCCAGTTACGGGGTGAAGGGCTAAGCCTTCCTTCTCGCAAGGCAATTAAGGGTAAAGTCAAACTTCCAAACTTCACCATAACCTCTACTGGAAAACCCACATGCACTGGTTCGGGCTGAAGACATAGGCGAACTGGCCCTAGAGGAGTGCAAGGCTGCAGACGGCCCAAGACCATCAAGAGCTATGGCACCCACCTAAGCCTCCCCATTTCTAGTAAGGTCAGTACCCCCGAAGAAGCTTTGTAGCCATCAATTGCTGAGTAAGCACATAAAGTACCGATCTGGCGAGCATCAGTGGCATAGATATCATTTCTAGCCTGCCGATACTGTGGGCCCACAACGGACCGTAAAATAAGATGCAGAACGTTCTAAGAGCTTGAGACAAAAGTTTACTTTAGCGTTACTACTCCATCCTAACGCGTTTGAACGTCGAAGTAAAATAAATATTTGTGAATTTAAAAGGACTTTAAATAATGGAAGATATTCGAACTGTTGTTACAATGCGCACTTGCCACAATTAAAATATATAGTATCTGCTGAGACTTAGAAATGAATTTTATGGCTACCTTTTGCTTTATTTGAACCCCACACTCAAACCCAAAGAATTCTAGACCATTATTCTGACAGACATTGATGCGTTAAATATGAATTTATTGGTTACAGACGTCGGAAATTATTAATTTTCGAGATGGTGATATGTTAAGCTTAGCCTCGTATCAGCGTAGTTCTACTCTGCGTATTTAGTTTTGAGTAGTTTTATTTCTATTATATAAGTTTTGTTAGGCTAGGTTGGAATTGGGTAATTATTAGTTTTAGGCATCAAATTGAATTTATACATACCTAAGCGATAAATAATCAAGTATACTATCAAACGTTAGAGCCAAATCTGTTATTCATCTCTTGTGCAAATTCCAGTAAAATTGCCACATTTAGTTTCTGCCTATATTTCTATTTCTTGAGTGAAGTTGATATGAAAATTAACTTGGGACAGGGGTTTTACGTTTCAATAATATTTCGTATGCGCATGTTAGAATACGTAACGGTCTTCTAACCCTTCACTGCGTAATGTATCATACACGATACAGTTTTGATACTGTTATTCCTACAGGAAAGGTAAATTAAATGGCGCAGTGAAGGGCTAAGATAGATTAGGTGAGACTGAGCTTTATGCATAGAAGCCTAATTTTTAAATTTTTTACTTTTTCTAAGCACAAAATTCGGGTATCTCAGGAGCCAGGTTTGTCTAGGTATGTCCACTCTATTACGGTGGGTAATAACCAAATAAATACCACAATCGAAAGTCGAGGAAACATCCAGGTCAATTTCACTCACTGAATATTAGCAATTACAAAGTGATCATTTTTCTGAAATAAAGAATGGTAAACTTTTAAATTAACACTATCGTGTTCTGCAATTTGAACTACTAGAAAACAGCAACACAGTGACACTATAGAGATATATAATAATAAGGTAGATCAATCAGAAAAGAATTGTTTTTACATGGACTTTTTAATCATCAAAGCTAGAGAAAGGAAAAATTTTAAAATAATCCATATATCTGTATATATTACTTTACTTGCAGCAATATATGGATATCACTACTCTTTTCAACTAATTAGTGAATACTTTTAAGGTGTTATATAGGTAAAATGACCCATTTGAACACATTTTACACGAATACAATTTTGCTCGCAAATGCTTAGTTTTCGAGATATTTGACTTTGAAGTTCCCATTGTTTTCTTATGGGAGAAAATACCCTGCGATCCCAGAGGAATCTAAACTCACAAAAATTGACCTACCCTACCGTAACCTGACCTAACCTACCCTACCGCAACCTACCCTACCACAATCTACCCTACCGCGACCTACCCCAAACCTACCCTACTCCAAACCTACCCTGCCGTAACCTACCCCAAACCTACCCTACCGTAACCTAACCTAACCCACCCCACCCNCACCCTCCACCCCCACCCTAACCTACCCTGACCAACTTACAATAACCTACCCTGACCAACTTACAATAACCTACCCTACCCTAACGTAACCTACCCTAACCCAACATACCCTAACCCAACATACCCTAACCCAACATACCCTAACCCAACATACCCTAACCAAACATACCCTAACCTAACCTCTTGTCGAGTCGCCAGGTATTTTCTCCTATAGGATAACAATAGGAACCTCGAAGTGAAATATCTCGAAAACAAAGCATTTGCGAGCAAAATGGTATTGACATAACATATGTTGAAATGGTTCCTTTTACCTATATAACACCTTAAAATGTCGCAATTCTATTTTGGACCCAAAGTAAAAATTTACCAAATTGACACCTAAAACTAGCCTAATAACACCGTAGAAGCAATAGGTTAGGCTATTTTAGAATGGTTGAAGTACGTTAGGTATAGTTGATTGGAGAATGATTTCTGCAAATTTCTTTAAAAAATAAGCAGGTATCCTTTAATTATTACCTCTCACTCGAACAGAAACTGCTAAGACCATTATTCTAATAGATAGCTATCTATTGATGTGCTGAACACAAATTTGTAGGTTACTGGTGTCGGAAATGAGTCGTTTTTGAGATAATGATTTGTTTATCTTGGCGCTATTTCTTCGTATTGCAAGGAATTTATAAAGTATTATATAAGTAATAATAGGTTTAATCAGATTATGTTAGGTTAGAGCAGCTTAGGTTATGCTGCAACGGGTTAGGTAAAGATTGGTGGTATTATTTTACTTTCACTTACACATGATTTTCATGACTTTTCTTGTGTTCAATATGTAAATTGGGTCAATTCAAGACATTTTACATGAATGACGTTTTCGTCGCAAATGCTTAGTTTTTGAGATATATGACTTTGAAGTTCCCATTGTTTTTCTATGGGAGAAAATACCGAGCGGTCCCAAACAAGCGAAATTAGGGTTAGGTTAGGTAGGGTTAGGTTAGGTAGGGTTAGGTTAGGTAAGGTTAGGTTAGGTAAGATTAGGTTAGACAAGGTTAGGTTAGACAAGGTTAGGTTAGGTTAAGTAGGGTTAGGTTAAGTTAGGTTAGGCAAGGCCAGGACGCCAGGTTTGGTTCCTTTAAAGCCTGTGATGACATCGGCTATTTTCTCCTATAGAAAAACAATGGGAACTTCAAAGTCTGATATCTCAAAAACTAAGCATTTGCGACGGAAACGTTATTTCTTGTAAATTGTCTTAAATTGACCCAATTAACATACTGAAAGCAACAAAAACCCAAAAAAAAACATGTGTAAGTGAAAGTAAAATTTTACCAGATTGGTCAGTTTGCACCAAGTTCGGTTAGGTTCCTGTAGGTTAGGTTCTTGTAGGTTAGGCTCCTGTAGGTTATAGGTCCTTGTAGGTAAGGTTAGGATAAGTTTCTATGGGTTGGGTAAGGTTCCGTTAGGTTAGGTTTCACTAAGTTAGGTTAGCTTCCATTAGGTTAGGTTCTAGTAGTTTATGTTAGGTTCCACTAGGTTTGGTACGGTTAGTATACGGTAATAATTGTCCATATTATAAATGTAATCTTGCAGTATTAGTCTATATATCAGGGAAAAATGAGGTGCCGGCTGAAATGGAGAACTGGTATAATGCTGAATTTAGCAAATCAATATCTGAAAATTTAGGCATTTCCTACGGTTCTAACCTATAAACTAGTGCCCAACACATTTATATCTATAGGAATAATGGTCTCAAATGTTATAGTTCGTGTGGGAGTAATAGTAAAAATTTACCAATAAACAAAAATAAGAAATGGTAAATGTTCAGTTTATTATGTTAGTTATAGTTAGGAAGCTTAAGCCTTCATTTCCGAGCAGAACGATATCACAGAGGAAAGAGCAAGGGACATACAGTATGCCAAGAGAAACAAGGAACCCATGCACGAAGGTATTCCCACCACACAGGATCAACGTGCATGGGAACAGCAAGTCGGGAAAGAAGAGAAGAACAGATAAAGCATCTGCAAGTAGGAATATGAAATCGGGAAGGAAGTAAAGTAGGCACGAAAGAGAGGCGTCCAAAAGGTCTATAGGCTAGCTAATAGCTGAGGTAACCTATACGAGCCCCCTGGGGTTGCTTAGCCTTCGCCCATTGACGTTGACAGTAATTCCTTCTAGAATTTTCCAAACATATATGATCGTAAGGCGCTTGAATCTCCTTTGAATGGAGTACATTTGAAGTTGAGCAAGTCTCTCGTGATAGTTTGAATCTTGCATACCCCAGATTTTGGCAGTAAACGAACGCTGGATAGCCCAAGGCGCTTTAAGTCTTTCGGTTTGCTTGGCATCCAAAGAGGTGAACAGTATTCAATCCTCGGCAGTATTAGTTGTTTCCATAAAGTGAGCATTGTGTCTGCCTCTCGTGATGAGAAAGTTCGAAGCACCCATCCGCTCCACTTCTTGCCTATAGTAACAATTCGAGTCACGTGATCTTCAAAAAAGGCATTATCTTGTATTCTCACCCCAAGATCTCTTCAAATTTGTTTTCTCTCGATTTCACTCCCATCTTTCGTCGTGTAAGTCGTAGATTCAGTAAGGGAGAAGTTTTTTCCGTGCCGTAATAGTTCAAATTTTGATTCGTTGACGGTCATGTTGTTAACCGATGTCCAGTGAAAGTTGTTGGTTAGATACAGTTGCACATTCCGTACATCTGCCATTGACTGTACCGCTGCTAACATCCATGTCATCAGCGAACGATGAGGGAACGGCAAACTCGCATTGGTGCCCCATTATGGCCCCCATATCATTCATCATGATGAGGAAGAGTATTGGACCAAGCACGGTGCCCTGTGGGACTCCACTGAGTACCGACTGTCGTTTGGACACTATTATTTATAAATACACTTTGGGTTCGGTTTTTTCAGGAAAGCTTCAATCCAAGACATTTTCCACGGATGCCCATGTTGAAGAGTTTGAGTAATAGTATTTCATTATCTACTTTGTCGAAGGCTTTGGAGAAATTTAAATATATTGCGTCCACATTTTTGCCTTGGTATAAGGTCTAGAATAGAGTCATAATGCTCAAGCAGCTGCGGAGTGGTTGAACGTTTATAGCGAAAGCCATGTTGATTTGACGTAAGGAGGTTATTGCTCTCCAAATGATGTACTAGGTGTTTCCTAAAGACCATTTCAAACGTCTTCACTACGTGGCTAGTTAGGGAGACAGGTCTATACTATAGATGGCTGGATCCAAGGTATTTCCAGCTTTAGGAATAGGTGAAATAATTGCGTGCTTGTAGGTGAGTGGAACTACTCCATCATCCATCGATTTTCGCCACTTAAGGCGTCTTTTTGTGGCCACGCTCGTAATCAGAATCATCGTGATCATGATCATCGTGATCACTGAAAAGCACAAGAACGGTCAATGATTTTGTAAACAAACCAGAGACCGTGAGAGACGCCATGTCTATTTTCGAAAAATAAATTTCTATCGTATTTTNAGTGAACTAGCTGTATTTAAAACGTTTTGAACATACACAGGCACAAAATTAACGAAACTTTAATTCTGGACGTCAATATTACAAACAATCATCATAACATTATTCAATTTATCCCTAAATATAAGAAAACATCACGAACCGGCATTCTAAATTTTGAATTTTTACTTGTCCAACGGATGGAATCACCCTTTGATCACGCATGATTAGCCTGCGGAGGAAATCACGCTGCGATCAATTCTCACCCTTGATCACGGTTGATTGCTATCAGAATCACGTCAAAATGCGGTCACAAAAACGCGTGAATCATTCGCGATCAGGGGGAATCATTCGCGCGCTGGTCACAAAAAGACGCCTATAATGTATAGGGGGTAAGAGATGCTTAGCTTGCACATCTGAATAATTTTTGCATGCACATCATCTGGTCCTGCTGCACTGTTGCCGCTAAGTTCGTCAATGGCTAATTCAATGCTTAATTTTGTGAACTCTAAGTCCGTCTGGTAGTTTGTAGTTAAATCAATTCTAGGATTTCAGGATTTGGAGTTTTGTCACTAAAGACTTTTTGAGATTGACTGCTTAGTATTTCGCTCATTTTCTGGTCATCATCAACAATAGATCCGGTATCATTCACCAGTGGCCCGATTTTCAATTTTACCGAAGAATGATGTGATGCATAGGTAAAAAATATTTGCTTTTTGTTTTTATTCTTACAATGGCTTGCTTTTATTTTTCTCGTTTTTCTTCATCGTGTGATCTTGCAAGCTGACGTTCTATTTCATCTAGCTTCTTTTTGCACTCGGTTTGTGGCTGTAGAAACTTCGTTGATTTCTGGCATTTGATGATTTTTGCACGTTTCTTAAGTAGTAATTTACGAAATTTGTGGTGTCGACTTTTATTAAATTTTCTTTTTGCCGGGCTAAGGTACTTCATGCACGTTGCTAATAAAATGTTTTCGAATGTTTCATTGATGCCTTCACTTTCCATTGAGTTATTTAGAAGTACGTCCCTCTTTACTGACTGCAATTCTGCATTTAAGCCGTCCCAATTTATCCCCTAATCGTGCACGTTCAAGTCCCGTAGACTGGAGATTGAGTTTATTTGCGAATTTTTCTGTGGTCTATGAGAATCGCATTCGCCAAGCTGTGTCGTTATTTCAACAAGTCTATGATCAGATAATGTTGTATCCTGGATTTCAATATTTTTAATCAATTGTGCATTATCTACGAAGAGAAGGTCTAAGACATTTTCAATTCTCGTAGGTGAAGAAATCATTTGGGTCAGTGAAAATTCTTCCATGATGCGCACTAGAGAGAGGGCCTGATCTTTTTCATCTCTAGTGGCCGATGATTTTCTGGATAGTACGAAGCTTCCAGTTTTATGTGGCAAGTCTGTCGTTAGCCATTTTAAGAAGGGGAAGTTAAAATCACCAGTTATATACAATTGATACTTACTCGGAACTTCTTTGCAATGCATGTTAATTACTTGCAACATTTCGGCAAATTTTTCGGTGGTATATTTTGGCGGTCGATAGCACACGACGCATATCAATCTAAGTTCTTCAATATTAAAAAAAAAACAATCACACGCTCCATTCGGGAATTTCTGCTTTGTATGTGAACCAAGGTGATCTCTTACGTATAATGCAACACCACCACACTTCCTATTTTTGCGGTCACTTCTATGTAATACATAGTTTTCTATTTGAACTTCTGCATCGTAGACTGTATCATCTAGATGAGTCTCAGTAACGGCAAGCAGTTTAGAGCTTGTATCATTTATTATATCCTGCAGTACCATTTGTTTTCTGCAGTTTTTCGTAAACAGGCCTCGTATGTTTATAACATGGACTTTGCTAAGTATTTCATCTTTATTTGATTTCAGTTCCTGGTGTTCATTCCGATTTACTCTGATAGTATGGCTGTTTGAGTTTTCAGTTGATGACGTGTTCCAGGATATTACCTACACATTTCTGTTGGATTTTCCCCTCTTGGTGGATTTCAAGGTACTCTTGGCCCCCCATACTGCACTTTTTCCATATAGGTCTCCATGGACGAGATCATTTCGTGCAGTGTCTGCAAGGTTTTTGCATATTTTACAAGTCTCTCCTCACAGCTTGAATGTACACACTCATATCACGCTTATTCGCAGTAATATCTCTTTCTACATTGTACTGGTGGTTACTATCATCACTGTTGTGTCAGACACATCATAAATAACTAGCAAAAAATAGAAGAGCCAGCTCCATACGAACCTAACCTATCTTAGGGAACGACATTGTTGCAACTTGCGAATAAGAATCCATTATATTTACTTCCAATGACGTTTAACTTTTAAATGTTAGGAACGTAAAACAAATCATACTAGTGACGTCACAGCTAAGGTTAATATTTTTAAGCTTCACTCCTAAAATCCGTTCGATTGGGACACGCTTAAATCGGTCCGAAAAGTCAAGTTAAGTGCACTTAAATATTCGACAGCGATGTCCCAATCGAAAACGTCGCAATACTACGCCGTCAACAGCACCGTGTGCCGCGTCTACCGCACGATCATCGTACCGTGTTTGATGTGTTTTTATTTTCTCGTCATTATATAAAAACTTTTGGTGTAATATTACTTTCCCGGAAGGTAAAAATTTCTTTCTGTAATGTTTTAGCGAAACTTTTTTACATACGACATAGGCATAGCATATCTCGAGGCCGCCATTGTCGTTTACACCAAAGAAACTCAAGTGCATTGAGCTTAAAAACTCAAACTACATCCGGCGCAGAATTGAGTTATCGGCCAAAGCCGTTTCCGCTTAAGGCCTTAAACTCAAGTCAATGCAGCAAAAAAAAGGTATCAATTGACTTTTGGCGCTGTGACCTTATGTCCCAATCGAACACACCCTTATTGTCCTATGAATTAACTAAGCCTTTAGCCGACCTCGGACACTCCTATTAGCTGTTTGTAGGGCGAGTTCTTGTGCCCAGATAAATTACTAACCTCTCTTTGAGGCGTCAGTCACTACACAGCGGCCTTCATTAGATTTGGCCAATGTTATGCCTCTTCACGGGTGGGTGACGTCACCGACGTAAGTCAGTACCGACGATTCAGTATAATTCCCACCAGGCATACCAGCTTAAACGCAGCAAGTTTGAAATAAGGCTATTTCTAGGAGATCCCAAAGTTTTATATGTACCTTTTAAGGTTATTGCAGCGTTCCCTTCATTCATCTCCTAACTATCCCTTTGTGGTAGTCAAAGACTTCCACGATTCTCGTAGTTCCCGATACACGTCTGCCTTACAAAGATCAAGTTTGTAGAGTACGACTGCATACTGATAACAACAGACCAGATTTTAGTTCAACTAAAAGCTCTTTGGACTAGGATACTATACATATCTCACTAGCTACTTCGAATGGGCTCACGCATCCTTTTTGAGCCGTGTAGGCCGTTTTATTCCTTGTTTGAAAATTTGGCATTCCGTTAGCGAGGAAAAAAATTTTGTTTTTAAAATAAAAGAGTTCCTATCCCTGAATTGAAACTGAAAGGGAATAAAGATCCAAGACTGCGATCAGGTACTTAAGTCAAATTTATTAAGAATTCGTCGATCGTTGATTGGTAGTCTCCGAATACCAATTTTTTTTACTAATCTCGGATTTTTTCCTTTCAATTTCGATTTCGTGATCGAAAACGTTGGGTTGAAAGACACAATTCTCTCCCGCGCTACTGCAACGCGAATTTTGATGAGGGAATTGTTTCGATCGATCGAGGGATAATCCCCAGCACTGCCTTTGGGGCTCATGTGCTCCAGCTGGTAATCCTCTGCCTTAGCCCTATGAAAACCAGTTGCGCTTCATAAACGACGGTGCAAGTAAAGCTATTCTTACGAAAAACGGACATCTTAGGTGACGCTTATACCGTTAATGCTCCTCGGCGGCCAAGGCTACCTGCCTCGGGTGCGAGCATGAACAACAGGAGCAGGTTGAGCTGCTGCACTGTCTTATCGAGATAAGATTTGTTATCACGTCGCACGCTCACCTCTACCATACAAAATATGAAATCTGCAACCTACAGATGCAGATTCAGGTTTCAAATACATAACTTTTCAGCCAAATGGGGAAGGCCTAAAGTGAATATTTCCCTATTGACTGCCCACCAATAAACAAAACCTGGCGATCATGTCAGAAAATTTTCTCTGCTTCCAAAGGTCAACACTACGTATAAGGTCTAGGTGACACAAGTAACACCTCTTTGACAAATGACAAGTTCTCAAGGTTCCAAGAGCAAGAGAGTGGTCCTTGCAGTACATGATGCTATCATTCGACTCATCTGAGGTAGCTAGGTGGTAAAGTTTATGATGCGTGCACATAGCAGAAGGTCCTTGCAGTACATGATGCTATCATTGGCACATTAATGTAGTGGTAAATTCTACTATACGAGGGTGAGCGAAAACGTTTTACTGCATTATACTGAGCTCCCTTCATTAACGGTGGCTTAAAATATAATTTCATTCCATCTGTGTCTATCCATTTCTGAATTCGATCCTTCCACCTCCCTAACCCTCCCCTGTTGAAGTCTTTTTTTTTTTATTAGTGCACAATCTTAAAATAGCGGTTTTTTCCTTGTGAGTGACCTCAAATCACCTTGATTTTTTCAAGTTTTCTCTAAACTTCGAGAACAAAATTTTAAAAAATAAAACGCTTCGTGGCGTAAGACCATCACCCACAGTGGGGGCAAATTCAATGCCGTCATTTCTGATGGCCAACGTACGCTAGAGTTTTGGCATTTTTCACATCTCAGTCAACCCACTGACTCCCAGAAAAAAATTATGAACATTGCTCAACTCCTTCACCCTCTTTCTGGGTGGAAAGACAAACAAATATACAAATATATATATATATATATATATATATATATATATATATATATATATATATATATATATATATATATATATATATATATATATATTCTAGAAATCGATGAGAAGCAGTTGGAGACATTTTATTACCCACGGCTCGCGTTTCGCTGTTCATCAGCTCATCAGGTGGGAGGCTCAAAGTTGGTATGTTTGATACTTAAAATTTTGTGAAATTTACAGGGCTTATCATAGGAAGGTGTAACTATGCTACCGGATTATCCGAAAGTATACATGACATATTAATTCAAGCAAATGTTTCGTCAAGCTTTAACTATGGTCCGTTTCGTTGACTTCAATTACAAAATTTCTTCAATTGCTCCTCATCGATTTCTACAAAATATTGATGCCATTTCAAGAAAATGAGTGTATATATATGTATACTTAAATCTTCAATGAAAACATTATTAAATGTTTCACTTCGTTCACGGGTGATAAATATAAAGATACAGAGTCAGGACTGTAGTAAAGGCTTGTCAATAGCCCCAATAAATATCTTGCAGAACAGCTCTTGATATCCTGGAAGAATGAGCATGTGCATCGTCTTGATGCATTCCGCGGAGGGGTTTCCTTTGTGTTTTTTAACCCTAATGGCTTCCTCATTTTCCTGAAAATCTGTCGAAATATTCTTCTGTTGTAGTTTACTGATTGTAGAGGAGGTCTATCAGTATTGTTCCCTCTAAATTTGAGAAAACTGTGCACATCATCTTTTGATCTTACAAATTAAATAGTTTCAAAGGACCTTTGGTAGACCACTTCCAATGGATCTTATTCTCTGGATCATACTATTAGATCCAGGTTTCGTCTCCAATTACTACAATTACTAGTTGTTAAGAAAAAAAAAATAGGTTTCAGTCTTGGGTAAGAGGTCATCGACGGGTTGGCTCAATGACTCAGCTGGTAACGTGCAACGCTGTGGGCGTGCAGCAAGCAGATAGCTTACCGAGTATGATGCTATGATGGAAAATGACAATCCGTATGCTATCCCAGCTTCCCTTACTACTATTGCAATTGAAATCCGTCGGTCTACTTCCACTAATGCGAGTACCAGGGCGGGCCCCTGGTTCTTCATTTGCTGAGGTTGACGGCTTTCTTTTCCTTGGGTCACCGTTGCAATCTGTACTTCCTGCTATTGATTGCTTTACCCACTTACAAACAGTTGTTTTGTGACGAGCAGCATCTTCGTTAACATTCTGTGACTTATCTACAATCGGAGGTGACTTCCATTTTAGTATTGTTAAAACCTTAATGCTTGCTCTTATTTCAATAACTCGATTAGCATGTCCAAATAAATATCCTTCAGGCAAATCGACTTAGCGAAATAATAGCTGGTGCACTCAAGAGTGAAGTAGTATGTTGGATTCTTGACGTTAACTGTTGCTTTGGAGGAGCTTCAGTGTGTGTGAACGCGCTCGGTCCCGAGTTGACAGGTCTGCAGTAGAGCTTTTTGACGCACCCTCGCGCATGAATGAAAATGAGGAAGACCGAGCCGTATGAGATGCTATCATCTGACTCAGCTGATTTGAGTGATAAAGTCGACTATATATGTACATATAGTACATGTCATATATAGAAGAAGGAAAATTCTTATCAAAGTCTCGTTTATACGAATAAAACACAAAAAAAAAATCTGAATCACCGATTTTTCTGTGTGTTCATGCACTGTTATCAATAAATAACTTTAGGAGCAGAAGGCCGGTGCAAAGTATCAATAAAATCTTTACTATGGATACTACGCCAGAAAAACTGTCACTGCTCCATATTATGCTTTAACGAGATGAGAAATGGTATCATGTCAAATTTTAATTATCAGCATTGATAAGCAATAGTTATCGTAGCACATTTGCATACATATTACGGCTTAATTTCTAAATTTTTCACTAATTTTTTCAATGTTATCCATAGCGTAATAATCTTTACGTAACTCCTAAAAATATTCTCAAAGGCAATGTCATATCTGCTGAAGTGGATAATTCGCTATAGCAGTACTCTTTCATATTTGGTCTTTCATCACGTGTGTTGGTACATTTTAACGGATTAGAAATTGAATTTGCAGTTGACATACTTTAACAAGTGGAAACGGCAGCAACTGAGCTACCAGGTGCACGATAACACGAGGTAGCTGGTGACGATACTTGTGCAGAGCGGCAGTAGGCAGTGGTGCGCTCCGCCGCCATAACCCTGAGCGGAAAAGTTTACTCAGTTGCTGCATTGCTTATGTTAATCTAAAATATTAGAGGTGGGCATTTGCGGATCTACTCGCGGCCGTACTTACGGCCCTATTTGCGGCCCTACCTTAACAGTCTTGTGGCCCTACTCCCCGTCTTGTTATCTAGTTAGAGGAGTAAAAAAAATATGTGGACAAGCAACCTATGTGTTCAGCCTTTTCATTATTTGGCCTGACTGCAAGGCCACAAGGGCCGCAAGTGCCCATGTCTGGTAAAAACTAGCCTTGCAGTGCACGTAACGTAACTAATTACTTTAGCGAAGCCCCGTCCCGCTCTTCCTTCAGTTCTGCTCTCAACAATATCTTTCCTGATTTCTTAGGTAATTTTCTACTCAATATAAGAGTAAACATTGTTAGTTCAGAAAAACATAAATGCTGTATTCGCAGTGGCAAAAGTACAATCTACAGCAGTATCTATGTTTCCCCTTTCCCAGTACCTCAGACGCCTTCAAAGAAAGAAGGCAAGTGAACGGCCACCCGATGCCGTTCAGCGTATGAATTTTTTTCCTCTCTACAAACACATCCGGACGGTGAAACAAACAGTGCAAGCAAGCAACCAACCAATAAGCAAGCTTGGTATTGTTACACTGCGTTTATATCGTAAGTTGCTCAATCAGACAGGACACGAAGCCCCAGACTACTTTTTACTGCGAATACGATTTTAGTGCTACAACTCCAGGTGGAGATTCCAGCCGGATCCAACTACTACCAAGAGCCCATTAGACTCTTTACTGCGTAAGTTCTTCCATGGGACAAATTAAGGTTAGCTTTTTCAAGAGCTTCCTGTGTAGATGAAAGCACCTGAGGAGGTGTGAGCCCTGGTGATAGTGAAGCTCAGGAGACTTGTGATAAGAGTGATAAGTCTAATCGAGGCTGTAGGAGCTGGCTTGACACGTACAATAGAACAGGCAGTTATCAGGGCAAGAGTTGACGGCATGTTGATCGCAGTGTTGCCTCAGGACTGTAACCGTGAACACTGTTGCAATTGCTCACTACCATGATATAGGCGTGTCTCTCGATCACATTGTTACTGGCAACACGTATACACGTCGCTCGTACCCGCTGTGTAGCTGTAAGATGTTCTGGAACGGCCGCAGCAGTTGAGAGTTTTTTGGAATCATTGCGTGGCCAGAGATCTTACAGCCGGTTGGATGTGGTGAGCGGTAGCTGCAGTGCGCGACTCAAGGGGAGTAGTGCGCAAACTGGACTCGACTTTGTGAAAGACCACTTATTTGTTTTTACATTGTGGGATCGTCGGCCTATTTCTACTACTACTGCTAAAGCAAGCGTCGTGAGAAAAAAAAAGAGTGGAAAGGGTACAACTTTTAAAATGATCTTCGTGTTCTCACTGAAGAAAGAATTGTACTGACTTGCCATGCGATAAATGCCATGTGTATCAGTAATTATAAAATCGAGTTTCATTGGCGGCAAGTTTGTGACAGATGTTGTCACTCAGGATGACGTACGTAGAGTTGTCCCTGCTGCTCCTTATGCGGTAAGGAAGTATATCAGGTTAAAAGGAGTTGCAAGGAGCGCATTTGAAAGTATGTAAAGTTCTCCGTGAAAAGCGGTAGCATACTAGGCAAAATGTTGAACTAAGCAAACTAATTCAATTCAGAAGTACCGTGAATCTGCTGTGAGTCACATAATATTTGTACAACCGACATAGCCAACGAAACACATTGGCTTTTAAGTGTCCAATGGATTCTTTTATCCTGTTAAAAAATCTTCAAAGTTTCATTTCTTGAGTAAAGTTTTGTTTAGCAGGAAGCCCTGAAGAACGGAACAGACTCTCAAAGATATTACCGATGTATATACTTTTTAAGTTTAACAGTTCTACATTAGGCTTCGAGCTACACTTCTAAGGTGCATATCACGTGATGCCACCGCACTGTAGTTTACAACTGTAATTTTTATATTAAACATTTAGAGATGCAACTTCAGAAATCGCTTTAAGCAATAGGTGACCTAATGCTTTGTGTCGTTGATAAATGTATATAATACATGACATGCCACAGCTAAATTCACATCTTAATATAGGACTTCCTTCTAGTTTATTTAATACGCAGGTTACCTGTGGCGTGTTGTTCACAATTTCAGGGTTACTGATGCTACACAGGTGGCCCCGCCACTTACAAATTGTGTTACAATCCAATCCTAAAAGCATACAGGTTGCGGATAACCACTCAGAAGCATCTATTTCAAATAACGGGCACACCAAAGTTATACAAATGAACAACATGCTTGCTCCGCAGCTTGGAGAAAGTAACTAGCGCAGAATTTCCTTATTATTTAGCTTACAGTGATGGTAGATAGATGGTGCCCTTATAACCGCATTTTGTGTTAAGGTTTCTATTTTTGAGATTGTAATAGAGCAGCTCGGTTGTGAATACAACACGCCTCTGATGGATCTTATTGTTGACAAGCCGTACTCGATAACCTACATAATAAACTAACCTCACACTTTGGGTTTTCATTCTATTATTTTCAAAAAATAATTTGGATAACTGGTACACGTCGTCGCTGCTATGCAACTTGATGAATTACACAACAGACCCATTTGATAATTTGGGTGCTCTTTCAATTATTTTATATAATAGTTAGGTAGCCTGACACATCTCATCGCTGAGCAGTTCGCAACAAACTTGAGACTGAAGGTAGTCTCACCGCACAGCTTGGGAGTTCCTTCTCTACTGAAAATTCCCTAAAATAATTAATTGAGTCAGAGTGCGTATCATTTGCCTTAAAATTCAGCATTGCTTAACCAGAAATTCTCTGCTTGAAGCTTCAGTTCTGTAACTATGGACAACAATATTATTTTGGACTGAATTTGGTAAAGTTTGAAAAAAATGTGGGAATTGAGAGCTGGTTGAAGCCGACTCTTAATAATTCCATGGGCATGCTATATAACCCCATTCACTATTTGATACGAGGATGCGCAGCTCACATATCGTCTCGATACATTTATAAACTTGGTAGCATGAACGAAGTGCGAGCAGGAATTTCTCTTAACAAGTTATGCCTGTGATTGTACCCTGTCTTGAGTGAACGCTCGATCAGAGGGAGCTACAGAACAATAGTACTCCCAAATTTTATTCATTGCTATTGATCGATTGTAGTCAATTTCATGAAAGTTTTTCTTTAATTTTTTAATTACACTTATATAACATACATTGCAAAATGACAGTAGCTATCTTATAGTTCACAAAAGAATAATCATGAAATCCGAGTGTGGAACTGTTACGCAACACCATTTGTTTTCAGAAACTAACACCCCCATGCCCTGCCCTGTCTGTAATACATTATAGCTTTAACGAGGGTTGTTGCAAAAGAAAGACCTCTTATTATTTAACTGAAAAAGTTGAAGAGCTACGAAGACAGAAGTGGCATTATTAAAACGAGCAACCTTTTGTGCTCCAAGATTTATTTTTCTATGGAAAGGGGTGGAAATGAGTATAAGACTCCCTCTAAAAATGCTAATAGTTTTTTAATTATGCCACATTTTCCATTAAAATTTGAGTGTTGCTTCTGTATGCCATGAGAATCAGTGTATATAATCAGTTCTATGATAAACTTCCCGAAAAAAAGTTATGACCAAAAGTACAGTTTCAAGGCTGGAAAAAAGTGTAAGACACATTTGAAAAATTGGTATATCCGTTCTACTTCTCAACGCCAAGGAAAGAATAAGTTCACATTCAGTTTGTAAACAACCCTATTTGCCGTCTCGATTCACCAGAACCCATATAAACAGTGATAAAGTGGTAAATACAGCCTCTGCAGAATGCCACGGAATTCACCCCTTACTGACATGGCAAATATTGACATTAGTGCTTACAATCAGGATGAAAAATCCATTAGCTAAATTAGCTTCGTTGCAAAACAATATCCAGGTCCCGCACTGTTGTGAGTAACTTTCTGAAGGACCCTCAATCATATCGAACAAAAAAAAAAAAAATGGGTGGCCGTACACCAAAAATTACCAATGTTGCCAGACGTTGACTTTTTTGTGAAGCATGTAAAGCCGGCTGCCCACTAACAACTTTCGTTGCCGCTAGCAGCTTAGAGACAACTCAACTAATCCGTGTACGTAGCTACGGCAAGGCTTCAGATTCCACAAAATTTAACTGCTTCAAAAAATTTCAAATATTTCAGTCCCTACTGTAATTTTTACACCCTATAACGAGTGACAATGTTGAACTTGCGACGTTCTTGAGTTCACAATGATTTATATTTTAAGAATTGCAGGACGATGTTCATAGACGTCATGCTGAAGTCATGGCTGCGCAGTCGGATAAGCTAAGTTGCGTCTAGGCTGCTAGCGGCAGCGAGAGTTGTTAGTGGGCAGCCGGCCTAAGGGTCGGTCCTGCTCAAGAGAACTGCAACAATCTGAAAACTTACCGATCCCCTCAAGACGAGTTTGTTAACTCGTTAACTGTTGTTTCACGACTCCCCAAGTTTCGTGTATCGAAACAGAAAACGGCTCCTGCTTTGACTGCTCAGCTCAAAAAGTGGCGTGTTGAATGGGTGACGGCAAAAGTTACATGGGCTGAGGAGATTTCAGACAATGTGATCTTTTCCGACAAAAAAAATTCAATTTAAACAGGCCTGACGGATCTCAATGCTACTGGCGAGACTTGAGGAAAGAAGAACAACTGTTTGCAAGAAAACCCTTTGGAGGAGGATCTGTGATGATCTGGAGAGCCCTTCTCTGGCTCTGGAAAAGCCAAGTTAGTAGTGATGGAAGGTAGACAAAACACCGCTCGATATTACTTTTTTAGAAGAAAGTATTGTTCCATTTCTGCGTGATGTAAATGACAATAATACAACTTTTCAGTAGGACAATGTAGCCATCCACATCTTAAGGCTATCAAAAGACTCGTTTGAAATGAACATTCAAGTTTGGACCGGCCTGCCAAGTCTCCCGACTTGAACCCTATAGAAAATCTATGGGAAATTTTGTCACAGCGAGGTTACCATAATGGACGTCAACTTCCAGATGAAGAATCCATAAAATCTTGCATAAAAGAATATTGGGATGAAATTCCAATTGAAACTCTCAAAAATCACATTTGTTTAAAACACACAAGGTGTGTTGCAGTATTTGTATTGCCATCTAGATAATGAGAATACTTGCAACTTCTAAACGTTGGATAATTTCCTCATAAATATAGATAATCAAAAGTGTCTTTTACTCATTTCTACCCTTAAAACTGTTCTTTTGGTCATAACTTTTTTCTAGCAATTTATCATGTAACTGATTATGAACACTGATTCTTATGCCATAGAGAAGCAACACTCAAATTTTCATGGAAAAATATAACATAATCAAAAAGTTATTATTATTTTTAGGGGGTGTCTTATACATATTTCCACCACTTTATTTACCTCCAATCTCAGTGCATTTTTGCTAGCGATGAACGAGAGCCTTGATGTCTCGGTCGTAGAGTCAGGGATCCAGATGTTACGGCTGCGATTGCGGCGTTGGTATTGGGGAAACGCTGCCCACGTTATGCGTCTTTCAGAGGTCTAAGCGAAAGAAGTCTGAAAAAGAAAGAAACATCATGTATTTTCTCAGTTGGATGCAGTGCTCACTGACGGTGCCAAATAGGGACTATACGGTGGATGAGACACTGAGACAGCACCGTCCATCAGAACTTTGTCACACATTTCTTGGTCTTCAAACTTGTGCGTGGCCTGGCGTTGTCGTGTCGCTAAAGGAATGTTTCCCTTTTCTCTGGCCTTACATGAGCAATCCCGGCCTTCAGCATAATCAACGTTTCAAAATAAAATATGGTGAGAGTTGACGACAATCGCCCTTGGTTCCAAGAAATCCAGAAGGATGACGGCCTCCTGGCCCACAGAAGACGATGCACTTACTTCTCTGTCGCCACTTTGAAATCGACTAACCCATCTCCTAACTGCAGTGTGATCACATCAACTGCATCGGCTTTGTAACTGTTCACCAGGCGACCGTGAATGTTCATTGGTTTCATTTTTCAGCATGGAGGAATTTAATGACGCATCTCTGCTTCTGATGCACGTCTATGAGAGGGATTGCTTTCTCAGAAAGTGACGCCGTCAATATCTGCAACAGAGTGATGAAACTTTCAAGTCATGAGTACATAAGTTTGATCATCATTGCAATGTAATTTGCATTCCCTTTCGATCCCTTCGGACGGAATACAAAAATAGGAGGCATTACTTTTAGAACGGCTCTCGAATATAATAATAAACAGCCTCTTGGTTGCTACTGTTGGTCCGTCTCTCTGTCCTGATTTTAAGAAATATGCAAGAGAAAATTCAGCTGCTGAACATCAAGGGGATGAGACAAGAGGGCATTCCAGCAGCAGCACGACTTAATGATCGCGCGCTTAACTTGATGACTAATCGCAAGTCGGACTGGGTGATCAGACGCTCAGTCTGATGATTGGACAGTCAACTTGAAGCAAAACGCTCAACTTGATTATTGCGCGCTCAACTTGATGATCGGCCGCCTCAAAAAGAGTAGGACCAACGTACATTACTTGCCGTTAGTTTGATGGCTAGGTAGTCTAGTAACAGAATATTTATTAGTTACGTATATACAAGACGCATCCACTATGCTCATAGATAAGTGTGTCATTTCCTTCCCATTAGAATCCTTATCAGGGAAGCCTGTTCGATGTGAGATAGGACCGAGCAGAGAAGAATCATCAAGTGACGGAGGCAGGAATAACAGCAATTTATGTCACTGTATAAAATAAATCGTCTAAATATCACATTGGGCTTACTATCCCTCTGATACGCGTTCAGTTTTTTAATCTCTCTTAACATATTCATTCGGAAAACTCATCTATTGAAAGATCATAATTTATCGTACATGCTTCTTCAGAAAACGTCGTCATCATATCTCCTCTACATCATCTCCACTTCCGTAAATAAGCTACGTGTGGCAAAGTTTCTTCACTGTTCATTAAAACACTGTCAAATTTTTAGACAGAAGCGCGTTTTTGTGAGCAAAGAAAATTATACTAATATTTGCAAGCGCAATCGACAGTGAAAACGTTCCTATCAGCAGTACAATTAAGGGCAAACTTGAATAAAAAACGCTTCTTTTCGATGCTTCTTTGATTACTAAAATGCTAAACTGGTAACACACCTTGTGAGTCTGTTGATGAAGAATATTCCTAAAGTGTATCTAGAAGGACGCAGGACCCTTCGTTGACAAGACTGAGATAATAATGATAATTTTGTCTTTCAGTGACCACTCACTTGTTAAGTTAACGTGTTCGTCAACTGATTCTTAACTTGTTAGTGTTTATATTTAGAGAATGGTGAAGTTTCCATCCTTTGTGGCATTCGATAGATTATTATAACGAATCCAGAAATATAGGTTTTGCTTTTCAAAAAATATATATCTATATCAGTAGCCATGGCCGAAGCCATTCCAGTAATCGGTGGTATTGGCAACTGCCTCAACAATGTGGACATTGACAAGAACGCAAACAACAAGCGCCTGTTTGTGGGCTCCCTAGACAGAGACAAAACAAGTCAGGAAGTGTCGGACGCTCTGAAGCAACACGTAGACGGTGTATGCAGTGTTATTATGTACCCATGCTCACAGAACAGAGAACAAAATAGGGGATATGCTTTTGTTGAATTCGATACCCACGCAAATGCGGTGATGGCGAGGGAGAGATTGCAACGCAACCCACCGAGACTTTGGGGAGGTTCCTGCGTCAAGGTAGACTGGGCCGAGCCTGAACACGAAGTGGACGAAGAGACCATGAAGAAGGTATGTTTTATTAACAGTAGTTTTATTGGCAACTAGAACGCTCTGACAGCGCATACCTCCACCAAGCAAGGCAATGTTAGCAAAATATTAAAATTGCTCCTGAAACCAAGATTTTATTTTGATCATCATCAAACTTTTGCTTTTTCTACCTCTTAACATTAGTTACAAATCCTGTAATTTTCTTGAAGAACCGTCCTTAATGTTTTAAGTAATGTTCTGACGAACACGGAGCAAACGTGTAGTCAAGCACACAAACGGAAGAGCAAATCAAAACCAAAACTTGATCATTTGTGCCTTTTAACAATTCTTAGAAATTTCATGAAGATCAGTCCATAGCTTATGGGTTCAGTTACAGGCAAACAGAAAGACAAACATAGAGACTGCCAAACAAACGGAAAAGCAAATACATAATCTCAAACATTTGGTCTTCTGCTCCTAGTAACAGCTCAATTAATTCGTGAGAACATCTTCATCAAGATTCACCCAAAACTTATTGAGTTATATTATCAAGAAAAAGAGGCATACAAACTAGTGATTAAACGGATCTTCATCAATAGTTAGTCATCTGTTCCGCCTAGCGTACCTAACAATCCCTTTAAATTTTGTAAAGATCTAGTCATAACTTTTCAGTTATGTTGGTGACACACACACAGTCAAACAAACTCTATAAAACCTAACCTCCATGGTGGAGGTAAAAACGTCGCTAAAATTTAACCTATTACCACACAAGGAAACTCTATCCAATAAATTACAGTTGAACTAAAAGAATGCAATGATTGAAATCAATGGAAGATTAAAGGTGAGGTCGTTTGAATGTACTCCCCAACTAGGAAACCCCCAGGCACTGTATCGTGCTGCAGGTAGATGCCCGTTGGCATCAGAGGGAGTACGACTGCAGCTGGTCACATATTATCCGAATTATAGACTCAGGTAGGGAAGGCTTAGGCGGCAACTGATACTCTCGACCGACCTCATCTCAGGTTAAGTGGTTGCTCCTGCAATGGACTAAGAATGTCATAAACGCTGACACTGCAACACAAGTGTCGAGAGAATGCACCTGCCTAGCGGAAAACATATAGGCGACGTCCAGCATACAAACGCTACACCTCAGCGTACCGCGAATGCGGGTAGCTACTATTTATTCTGGCAATATTATTACCTCTGCCAAGGAGGTTATATTTTCGTCGGATCTGTCTGTTTGTTTGTCTTTTAGTCAATTTATCTTTCTGTCACCAAGATAAGTCAAAAAGTTATGGACGGATTTTAACAATATTTACTGGTATTGTTAAGTATGTTAGGATGAACAGATGATTAACTTTATGTGAAGATCCGTTCATCCATTTGTTTGTTTGTCTGCCTCATTACTCTTTAATGCCATAACTCAAAACGTTATGGACGGATTTTTATAACATTAACATGAGTTGTTAGGTGTATTACGAAGAGTGAATGAACATTTTTTGGGGGCAATGTGTTCGTTTGTTTGTGGCTGAGTTTACTTGCAAGCTTGTTTGCACAGTAACTCAAGAAGTTATGCATGGATCTTTATAAAAGTTACAGGAATGTTTAGTAATATTAAAAGACATAAATGATTGAATTTTAGTGATGACCGGTTGGTCTGTTTGTGTGTTTGACTAATGTTTGTCAGCAGCATAACTCAAAAATGTATCAACGGATCTGCAATAAAATTACTAGAATTGTTAATACTGTTGAAAGGCACAAATGATTAAATTTTGGTGCTGATACAAAGAAAATCATGGTTTCAGAACCAGTCTGAACTTTTCGTTTCCGTTGCTTTGCTTGGGAGATGTATGCGCTCTCAGAGTGCTTTAGTTTTTTATTCCACCCCTAGAATGGCTACATCAAACTTAATTCAGTTTCTCGTAGCATTAGCATTATTTGAAACATCTTTATGGAGTATGCTAAGTATTACCATGTTAAGAGGCCTATAGTGGATCGGCGATGAGTTAAACCTACAAAAAGTAAGCGTGAGGCAAGTTTACGATACAATCAAATGAACCTTTTCCTTTCAATCGGAGTTCAATTATGTTGTTGTATCCGTTTAAACGACAAAAAAGTACACAGTTTTCTGATTTCTAAATTACAGGTAGCCATAATAAAATGAACAAGTAACGTCTTATTATTCGCGATTTCCTCGCCCCATATATGGTGAATTAGCGATAGGATGTGGTCGCTGCCACAGTTACGCTTTGAGGTGTGTAGTCATCACGCCTCAGGGTTACAAAACTGGGTTACAGTCAGAGCCCTTAAAGCGGTTGCGTCTTGGGGTAATGAGAGGCAGGCAACGACGGCTCAGATTCATCCATTTCAAATTAAAGAGAACAAAAACGTAAGAAAACTGAATAACGAGTAAATTCCTTAGCATGGAATAAGTAAATAAATACCTGTCCAGTTCTTACTCCGAGAATCGTACTTGATCCTGTAAAATTTTCACGGGGTTCAAGAGAAGCGTGTGGTAACCACAACCAAGTCAGCCTACCGCAAAGTGATAAACGCGACCCCGATTGCGGGGCTAGAAACAGTACATGATAGTGGCCGGTAGGATCCAGTGACGCGAACGCCATCTATCGACGAACGTTGTTTACTCTATTTTCAGAGTTAGCCGGTAAAACTAAACTATTTCCTTCTGTTATTAAAACATTTTGTGCCCCTAAAATGATCAACTTTGCTATGAAGGTGCACCAAAGAGCTTACATTTATTACTGCGCGCCAATTAAACTTTGGCATATCTGCGCTAGATTTCTTTTCTTTCGGCCACACTATCTCCGGCATTTTTGGCTGCAGCAAATCAATTACAGTACATTTGAGTCACCTTGTTTACTTCCTTCTCCTGATTGGTGGAACTTGGCAGTTAACAGTGACATGCAATTCTGGACTTTTCATTTTCTTCTATAACACAATAATCCCGATAACACAGTGACACTCAATACGTTATTACTTTTCTTCTCTCAGTCATAAGAACAATATGCTTTTGATGAACTTTACTTGTTAAGTTTTGTGCATATTTTTGAAGAAACTCAATGCAAATCCGGTCTGATCGCTGTCATTCCATCTTTGCCGTAAGCATGTCCCAGTCTAGGAAACGGAGACAAGATGACGGTCTCAGCGTCCATTCAGAGGACAGAAGACTATCGTTTGCAGCGAGCTTGCCAGAGTTAAAAATTTTTAAGGCGAGCGACGTAGCGGATGCAAATAGACGAGATCAAAACATATGTTTTCTGCCCAAAATAATAGAAATTGATCCGGTACAGCAGTCATCAACCTTTTCTAAGTCTGGCACCCATAGCAAACTTTTACGTTGTTCTCGCACCCCCTACAAAAATAATAACTCATCTGATGATAGAGAATGAAATTTACGCAAAATTTGTAAGCAAATTTAAATGTCCAGCTTTGTTTTATCCAAGTATTCGCACCCATGGTAAGATCATCTCGTAACCCCAAGGAGTGCGAGTTACCCTTGGTTAGGGAACCCCTGCCCTATATATTGCTTGTATTGGCTGGCAATTGCACAATTATTGCTCCATTGCTTCCGTTTAAACGTGAATTTTTTTTTTTTTTTTGCATAATCTCGGTGTATGCACAAGTTTCCACTTGTCTATCTCATCTTAAATTTTCTTTGGAAGCGTTATCCTCAGTCTTGTTCAATGCTGCATCTCCTCCAGTATATTGCTTGTAACGGCTGCCATTTGCACAATTATGGCTTGATTCCTTTCGTTAATGCGTCAATTTCTTCCTTTTTGAATAATCTCGGTGCATATACAGGTTTCATTTATCTATCTGATCTCAAATTTCCTTAAGAATGATTTCCGCACTCTTGCTCAGTGCGCCATCTCGATCCCCTCTATTAGCGGTTCCCAACCACATCTCAGCCTGGCACACCTAGAAACTTTCAATATCTTCTCGCACCCCATGAAAAAATAATAACTTATGTGATGACTCATAAAGAATAACGTTTATATACTAAATTTGAGTACAAATTTATGTATCCTACTTTTTTATCGAAGTTTCGCCTCCTCTGGAAGGTTATCTCCCACCCCCAGTAGTTCCCGAGAAAATAGACGTCTGTGCAAATACGCCTATGCTGAACTCAAGGGATTTAAAGTAGATAAAGTAAGTTTGTGCTGTTTGAACGGCCACAGCGCCATTTTCAGATGTGGAAACGTGATATCGCTTCTATTTACAAAGCTTAACGAGTCTCATACCCCGTGAACAATGGACGTTGTGGTTAAGATTCTTCGGGTCTCAACTCAGGAAATTTTGAGGCTGTGGTCAATGGCTCGCTGGTGTTACCTGCGTCAGCGCGACCCGTGTTTCAATCGCAGTTACCGCTTTTCAACTGGAGATTGTGATACAATTTTTGAGTGGCGAAGTCAACGGTGTAGCATTGGTGACCCAGATACTGTGATTACGACACGCCTCTGGTCTTGTAACTGCATTTTGGGTTACGGATACCATTTTTGAGGTTGCGGTATCCTTATTTATGATAACTGAACGCACCTTTTGACTCCCGGTATTCTTTGCTTCTTGGGATACTTCATCAATTTTGGTGGTAAAAGACATAGTGTTCTGCCACTTTCCCTTAAATGGAACAGAAACAGCAGTTCCAGCAGCCCGCTGGAAGCTTTGGCAACATATATTTGTTTACTGTCAGCACTGCGCACGCATATGAACTTTTATTACCAACAGAAGCAATGTCTATGAGAAAAACAGGAAAAAGTGATACAAGATCACATGTCGATACACAACTGCAGATTATTTGCCGTGCATGTGATTTCGTTTGCATGAGCAATTTTCTTACCGAAGGGAAGCAAAGGCGAAATCGGGGCCTGCTGGTTCTCGAACTATTTATGCAGTACCTCGGTAAGGAGAACAACTGCGATGAGAATAGAGAAAACGCTATTCCTGGCATACAGATGACAAAATTAAAGCTTTCAAACATCATTGCGTGTTTTTATATTACCGATTATATGATCCAAAAAGTGAATTGAACTTTATGTGTCAGCTCTTTACCAATAAATACTAAATAACAAAACTACAATTTACTCTGAAATCGAAAAATAATTTCACTTGTTCCAAGGTTCCAGTGGCTACTTGCGAAAATATGAAAACTTATATGACGGCTAATAACTCTAGGCCAATTTGGAATAGAATCATTTGTGTCGACTGGAGGGCACCTGCTGCAGTCACAACTCCATACCTGTGTCACTGTCACCCATTACGTAACATTCGTTTTACATTTGGTAAGAGCTCACATTCGATGTAAGCTACACTAATTCATTGGTAACCAGGGCGAATGTGCGTTTTTGGGTCATGGTAGCTCAGGCAAGGTTTTGATTGCAACACGCCACTGGAATCACTTTAGGAAGGACTGATTCCTGTATGTGTACGAGATGTAGAGATTTGACTCTTTAACTTCTGTGTTCACTTCTAGCATTACTTACGTACACTATAACTTTTTTAGTTTGTGTTATTTCTTACGACGTCTTTTATATTGTATGTTTCAGTATTTATACACTGAAACCTCTGTCGGTGTCTCTTTGTTGCTTAAAAGCTATTTCAAAGCATTTGCACTATTTGTGTGGCTTGTTAATTTGCCACACTCAGTTATAATTAAGTTTTAATGTTAAGAAAAAGTAACATCTACGAGCATATGAAAGAGAAACGACTGCAAGAGCTAATTTTAAGCAGGCTAAGCCTGAAGCAGTTATATCGACAAAGACATGAGATAAATCACGGTGCGACGTACGTACCGTCTGACAGAATCTGAAATAAGAGCAACAGAGTAACAATTAATAAAAGGTAGTGACAAGCTGAGACTGCGACACGACCTGAGCGCACACAGTGGATCGAGTTTGCTGAACCTCCAAATGAGATAAGATAGTGGCTCGTTCTAGGAAATCTCAGGGCCTGTATCGTTGAGATCTTACTGATCTCTGCTCTGAACAACACTTTGACAGTTCTCGGTAACTGGTGTTTTGTAGCCCATGTAATTAAGTCTCGTCGGTTACAACGGGGCTGCACTTAGGAGCTTCTTGTCAATTTCCTCCATTGAGCATCCAGATCAGACATACAATATTTTTTGACATAAATATTAGTAGTGTTATTAATTATTATTACTGGTATTACTAACTATTAACACTATTTTGTAACTCGTCACCAGTAGGCTAACTTCCCACGTTTATAACAGTTATGTTATGAAAAATTTGAGTACAGTCCAAGATATAAAAACGGCTTCATTGTTTTTTCCTTATGAGCAAAACGCGAAGTTGTACCCGTAACAGGCATGTATGAGCAGAGGTGTCGACTGGTTCTTGAGTTAGCCATGGAACAATCAATTAGCAGGCTAGAAAATCCCAAAAGAACAATTTTTATTGTAAACCAACCATAACGAGATTTAACATATCTTCTTGGGTATGTTTTCTCTGTGTATATTTTTTCCAAGTGGTACTCTTAGCAAGTAACGCAAAAAATATATGTATTGCAACGTTCAGACAGTCTTACATACCTTTTCCTACTCGATTGCACTTACTCGCATGTAGAGCTATCAGCTTAGCTTAAAAAAATAACTTTGGAATCGCCTAATTTCATCGAGATTGTATGATTTTGGTTTAACTTGGTTGTCAGCTACTTTATCTTGAGTGTTTGAAACACTAGTTTGGCTCGACTTTCAGACTGTTATCTGAAACCGATCCTGCTGGGCAGCATTTACTGTTCGACAATCTCAAACGTATTCGATTTACGATTAATATCTAAAATTGCACTCTAATTTGCGAACTGAATTGTCAGGACTAAAGATACGAATAAGGCAAGGCTGACCTGATTCGCTTACTTGAAATAAAAGAACCTTGAAGCCCGGGAAATTTTAGGGAGCACTCACTTTAGCTTGTACAATAATCTGTAAAGAACTGTAAAACAACGTAGGGTAATGTCTCAATTACCGAATGCCTTTCTATTACCGAACGCAATAAGATTCCTACCTATATTCGGTAATAGATGGGCATTCGGTAATTGAGACATTACCCTATGTTAAGTTAATTAGTTTCATATTTAAATCACACGCGCCAACATAATATACATACATATATACTGTTACCTTAGCGTTTGCCATTCCATATATTTACTCGACAGGACAAGCAGATTCAAGGAAAAAAAACCGGTTTTGCGTACCTATAAGGAATTTTATGAATTTCGTTTATTATTCTGCTCTGAGTACCGATTGAAGGGATCCTGAAGTAGCGGCGGCTTGAAGCAACAGAAGTGGGTAAGTTGCGCAATTCAACACCAGGATATACAGTATGCTATAATTAATTCTCTACTCAAATATAAAGGATGGTTACGGTCATTACATTGTTGCAATATTTGAAGCCATTCTCTATTTTACGGAAGAATTACAAGCATCCTGGCATGGGACGATTCTGTACCTCCCCCTTCAGAAGCCCCTAGCCAATACAGCTATTAAAACAGGTACCACCCTTGTCGAAATTAACTTCAAATTCTCATCTAGGTTAGTGTTGTTGTGCGGCAATTTGACGGTGTAATATGGCACAGTCAGGTGAATATGGAGGATAAGTTCTAATCATATTGGGCAAAAGCTTGCTCTTATTCAGTGACACTGGCTTAGATTTAGCGGAAATTATAGTCCACATTCATTCCAAATTTTCTTCTTATCTGTACAATTGGAGCGAAGTTGTCGATTAAAAGAATATTAGTTTTTAATGGGTTACTTAATAATTTGGCCGCATTGTTTTTGCTGTTTGCGCCATTACACTTCTGTAGAAAAAACTGGCCAGTTTAACCCTCAACTAAAAAAAGTAGTAATTGAAATATGTGTATGTTGCATTGAAACTAATAGAGAACAGTGACGGAACATGATTCTGCATAGTCATCACGACTGTTGATTTCCAGGAGAGATATACTGACTGAGATCACCAGGAGTTTTAACGTTCAGTAGAGATTACATTATTCTGGTCACCACGAGTGTTGATATCCAGTATATGAGATGGTAGGAATTAGGTCACCAGGAATTTTGATGTTCAGTAGAGCTTATTTGATTAGTCGCGTCCATTTAGATTATACGACAGTGCTCACCACGCATATGAACATCCAGACGCGATTGGGTGACTCTGGTTACCAGGAGTGTTGGCATCCAGTAGAGATTAAATAACTCCTCTCAAGTGCTGTGGTTGAGCGTAACCAAAGCCTGGACAGCTTTCACCAAGAGCAGGTGGAACAAGCTACGCTCGAGATAGCGTGTCGCTATCGCCACGCGCTAATGCGATAACCTCAGCAGCTAGCAGCCATAGCGCACTAGAGGCGCTCACTCGCGTCCTCTGCTCTTTCGTACCGCACGGGCAAAATTTGGACATCGTAACAAAGAGAGAGAATGGATATTGAACATAAACTTATGATTATAGAAACTGCAAAATGGAAATATCCCATAACCAGAATTTGAAGAAATTAATCTGCTTGCTACATAAAGATAATGGATGTCCTTCGTAAAATATCAGGATTGATAAAAATTAATATATAATACGTCTTAATGGAGGGCGCTGAGTCACAGAACCCGGTAAGCTCCTGAAATAAAAAATGGAGAAAACGCTGTTAAAGTTTGGCGACCTTCAAAATGCCATAGAATATGAATTGTCAAAGATATCTGTGCCAGATTTTTCATTGTGAAGCTGCAGCATCATCTTGTTTGTTAGTTTACTTTTATGCGCAAAAACCAAGGCATTTTGAGTAATAAAACTAATATCAGCGCGTCGTTCGCCTTGTATACGAGAACAAGGAACCGCGTGGCATTAAACATTGTACTCTCATTGAATTGTTACCAGCCTACCTTATGATATGAATAGCTGGGTGCCATTATAACAGGCGCTCTACCTTGATGATTTTATTATAGTAGGTGCTCTACCTCCATGTCTCCATTGTGGTATGCGATTGTTCAGAATGTAAAAGAAAACAAAATTATTGAAAGCAATAGCCCTAATCCAACCTCATCTAACCTAAAATAACCCATTACCTAACTTAACTTCGTTTACCAACGGTAGATTAGTTCAGAATTTGGGCAGAGCAAACACAGCGGTTAGAGTGCCTACTTCAATAGCACCAACAGCTTATATATTGACAGAAGGCACAGTTAACTGCATGTACTTTCATTTATACCCATAATAATAACTTTCACCGTCAAAAAAATGCCAGAAAAAGAATGCAGTAAGATTATATTATGGGTACTGAACTATACATGTGTACTATACATTAACATCGTAAATAAAAAAGAGAATGGATAAAAATCATACAGTTGTAGTGATAAGATGAAAGAAACAATTATGTCCTAGACAACTGTAATTTCCAAATATTGCAGTCTCAAGCAAAAGGGCAAAGTTTTTCAGTCATTTGACAAGGATGACACACGTTTTAGGACCGTGATCTATCGTAAACTGAAAAGGTACAGCGTAAATAGGCCTAATACCTAATAGTGTATGCTGAGCAGGCGTCTGTGCTGCCTGCCAGGGTTTGTCTGTTTGTTTGTTTGTTTGTTTGTTTGTTTGTTTGTTTGTTTGCCTGATAGTAACATATTTCAAAAAAGTTTTCGACAGATCGTCCTGAAATTTACAATAACGGTAAGGACCGTTACAAGGAACAGATGTTCAAGTTCTGGTGATGATCCGTCAGTCAAGTGCTTGTTTGCGTTTTTTTCTGTGTTACTGCCAGTTAGCAACACAACTCAAAAAAGTTATTCTTCATCCACGGATTTTCGCGAAGTTTACAGGAACTGTTATAAAAAACACACGATTAAATCCTCAATTTTGAACCATTTTGAAATTTTCGTCCGATTGCTTTGCTCAGTGGAGTTCTGCGCTCTAGGAGTGTTTCTCTAGTATTTTTACTGCTATTAGTATCGTCGCCGCTCGCTGTAAGGAAGCGAAGGCGAGGATATCTGGGTAACAGCACCGTGTGAGTCCACAACTTCAGTTCCGACTCTGTCGAGATGGGGTCGCTAACAGCAGGGCCTCAGCTCGGTGTTAGGCATACTATTGTAGCGTGAAGTTGTGCTATGCTGGGGATGTGGATTTCGCGAGAGCTCTAGTTGTTGTTGTTTCTACTTGTACTATCTTTACTAATTTTTATATCTATTGCTTCAATTGGAGGAAGAGTGCGTATGATCTACAAATGTATATCGTTATATAAACAGTGTATACCTAGTATATAATAGGGATTAGGTCAAGTTTTAATCCTACCGTAATAAAATTCAATAGTGCCGTAGCACTGTGCAGAACTTGAAATGCCTTTTTAGCTTCTGTGACGGCCCTGAATTTTGGTAGGAAAATCGGAACCTATATTTTACTATGCCACTACTGCAAGATCCAAGTTCAAGTCTTGACTTTACCCCTAGTATTTATTTCAATGAAACCTAAGGGTAGATGGATGAGCACCCTCCTTCGATAAGTCCGGAGGGTTGTAGCAACTGTGCAGCGTATAAGAAAAAGCTACTGCGGCAATGAATTCCAAATTTAGCATAATGCTTGAGTGTTGGATATCATGATGCTGTCAGGCCAATGTTAAGTTACGTCAAAACTCTAGTAATATTTTCAATTCGTTGCAGGTGAAGGTGCTATTTGTTCGGAAGCTGGCGGGCATCACAACAGAAGAAACGCTGGCTAAAGTGTTTGGTCAGTTCGGAGAGCTGGAGAGAGTTAAGAGGCAGGCCGACCACGCCTTCGTGCACTTCACTCAAAGAGAAAACGCAGAAGTGGCGAAGAAAACCCTGAGCAGTGAGTGCTGCGATTCCTTTATTTTTTTAGTAACCTGAGGGTAATAGAAATTGCTCTGTGAATTAACACGCTATTAGAAGTAGCGCAGAAGACTTGGAATAATCAGTGTTGTAATTTCTTTGCTTTTTTGCCTGAACTTAAACCACTCGATACATAACTACCCTCTCAAAATCCCAAATGGGCCTGACGGCAAACATACAAAACTTCGATAAAAGCTTTTCCAGTCTACATAGGGATCTCGAGAAAAAAATAAACTGTTTGTTGCGATGCAAGAAATATACCAATTAGCAAGAAACACAAATTCATAGCTAGATGCCAACGGTAGACGATGATCATTGGTTCTTGGTACACAAATATGACCTGAAGTTGTCTAAAATTTATTTTTGTAATTCACTGTTGGCCAGTGCTCATGCGTGCGTGCTTCTTTCCAATAGATACATTCCTTGAGTCTCCAAGAAAATTTTATTTATTAATTTTTTGTTTGAGGTCGGTATGTTGGCGAGAAAATATTTTTAAAAAGTTTTACAAATTGCCGTCAGACCCTCTTGGTAGAAGTGGACAATCAAGTATCATGTGGTGTATGGCCTGAATTATGATTGAAATTTTAACTATGAATTGAAATGCAAGCAAAAGTGGCAAAGAAGGCTTTTGAGAGTGAGCACTGCTCTCATAAGTATAAGTAGTATGTAGAGCCGCGAGATACCCGATTCTGAGGGTAACCTACCCTCGCAGCTCCCCTCGCGCGTGCGCTTCCGGTTTTTAACTGCCAATACACTACTGGTGTAGCGGGGTCTGGGGGGCCCAAACCGGAAGTGGGCGGGGCCTGGGAAACCGGAAGTAGGTGGACCCGGAACCTACCCTCAAAAGCGGGTATCTTGCGGCTCTACATACTACTCTTATATACTGCTATTTGCTCCAAGTGTATGTATGTCTGATGCTCTTATGAGACGTCCTCCCAATAAGCGGCTCGTCACTTGTTAGGTCAAAATTCGGTTACGTGAACGAATCTTTGCGCCCGCGTCATAAGCTATGTGCATCAGTTAGTAAATGTATTTAAATGTATTTGGAGGATGGGAGGGAAACATATTATTCTCACTCTGAATACTTTTTCTTGCTTGGAGATTATTCTTTATGAAGCTAACGAAAGATATACCTACTGCACGACCAGCCTACTCATTTGCGTATCTTATGCCAAAATATCAAGTTTATATTCCCACTGGAGATAATAACTCATAACTTTTCGCTTTTATTTCATTTTTACTTTTCATAAAATAAAAACAAACGAAATAGAATATTTTTTCTGTATGGATGATGTGCTCATTATTTAAGTGAGTGACATTTTTACGGGATTTATTATACACAGACACAATGCTGGACGGGAGCAATATTGAAGTGCTGTGGTCCAAACCTGTGTCGAAAGAACAAGCGCGGGCTAGACGGAGGGATCGACCAGCATTCAACAATCCCCCCATTGCTTTCTCCCACATAAATGGGTAAGTTGCCTGTATCACGGCTTTTCTTTCAATCACATAAATGAGTAAGCTACATCAACTAAGCCTTAGCATTCTCTCACTCAAATAGGTAAGTTACCTCACGCAGGACTTTGCTTTTTTCCCTGTCACAAATGGGTAAGTTGTCTCAACCAGGACTTCTCTTTCTGTATCATAAAGGGGCTGCACGCCTAAGGGTTTACTGTTGCTCTAACATCAATTGGTAAACTACCTCAATAATAATTTTGTCCCTCAATTAAAGACTACAAAATTTGGCGAAACATTGAAACTGTAGCTCTGGCTTCCATAGCAAGTAACTGCGCGACTGGCTAAAATTGTACTTTGTATGCCTTAGTACAACAAGCTCTCCGTTCACTTCGAAATGCAGTTTTGGACACAATCGTCTAAAAAGAGAGAGCGTAGTCAAAAGGTGCTTCGCAACTCACTGTTGTTTCCTCTAATTGACGAGTTTCTGTACGTATACAGCAACTTCTTTTTTTATTCCAACTGGTTTTCTGGTTCTCCTAATTTTTACTTCTTTATGTTTGCGGAACTTTATGGAAGAACTTGCAAAAGAAGTCACAGGAAGTTGAATTCGTTAGGTGAATTTTATGTTGACGGCGAAGTAAACAAAATTTTCTACCGTGTCACATTACATCATCCTGTAACAAAAAATTGCGTAGTTCAGGCTTTAGGAAATAAATGAAGGTGTACTGCATTGAACACTATTTCGCATGCCGCTAAAAGTTGTGTGTTGTTTTACAGACTGCCTGGCTATCTGTCCAATCCACAGGCAGTTTCTCTCTTCCCACACCATCTAACCGTTGCATCTCCTACCGAGGTTAGTCGCTGCACAGCTGCTAGTCTTTAGGACTTTCCCCAGGATCTTAGAAGTTTTCGTAGATTTTACGATTTGGGGAATTTTCGCTTTTGGGCAGCCAAGCTCGCTTTTGAATTTGTACCTTATTATCCTGTTGTGCATATGGACGTCATTTTTTGCGTAATGACTTCTGGTATTGCATTAGGCTGACAGAGTTAGGGAAATTGGGCATAAGTAGGTTAGGTAAATATGTTTATCAGTAAATGCGTTGCGAAAACGGAGTCATCTGTGTTACTGCAGAGTTGTGTTGTGCATTGCTGGCTCAAGCTTATCTTCTCTTCGACTAAAAGGGAACTATTGATAATTGATTTAATACACCGAAAATAATAGTCCAGGTATATTTTCTAGTTTGCCCATCTCACATGCAAATTTGACTAACCTGAATTATGTGTCCCTCAATGCGAAAGCATGTTACTTTTTGTCTCAGCTCCATAATATATACTTCTCTCAACGATTTTACTGTATTCTCTCTTTTGTTAATTTCCCTTAGGTGTCGAATATTATCTAAATGTATAGTCGATGTTAAGGCCTGTCTACAGATTAGTCGTTTGAACGCGTTCGCTACTCGCCCATATGTTTTTTAGCATCGTTGTGAACACAACTGTGTGTACGCCACAACAGCTGTTAAAATGTTAGCCGTCTCAACCATGGCTGAACAACGAAAACGTAGTTCAGCCATGGTCACATCAGTTGTCTCGGCATGTGTCACAAAACAAGTAACGATTATATCTTCAAGCTTGGAGGGAAATAAAATTCAAAAATAGTACAGTTTTCTGTGGTTTCTACAGCACAGTTGCACATTCTGACCATTGGATGAATGAACACGTTCAAAAGATTGAAGTGTAGGCCCGCCCGCCTTCAGATAGGTATGGCATCACTGTATTTGCACGCTTCAAATTTTGTGCGTTGTCGCTGGTTTGTATTTTTGGAAATTTCCCGTAATCTTGGTCCAATACTATAGGATGTTTTCTCGGTATTCCAGAGCCCGTCAACCTATGCTGGCTTCTTCCGAGGGGATCCCATCGTCCCTGGGGTGAGTTGCCAGGTTCTGACAACACTGAATGAAGTTTATTTCAAGCTCAGCTTACAATAATAGCAACTAGATGCATTCTCACATTCCCTGAATAACCATGCCAGTTAGCTATATGCCTCAGTTGTGTTCCCGTTCACTCCTCTTCCCAACTGCTGTCTCCGCCCCTCTATACACGGATGCTATTTTCTTAAACAAGGTTAGAACGAAACGCAACGGTAGACGACACTGTAACATTTACAGAAGAGGGTAACACTGTAGTCTCACAACATAAGAACACTCGCCCTAATTAAGGTAGAAATGTGCAATGTTCCATGTCAATTTTCAAACGCTGTTTCATCCTCAATAAAAAAAAAAATCTTAGTACTTTCATATCGACTAAAGAAAGTGACTGTGATAAATGACATCATCTTCATCTTCTCACCTTCAAATGAGAATAACTCTCTCGTCTCACTACAAAATAACATTGACAGTGATCTTATTTTCCCCCTGGTATTTAAATCAATTAATAAGAAAGGCTGAGATAAATTATAGTAATTTCCCAATTCTGCAGATTAGAGTTTCAGTTAAATTAATTAAAGAGACAGAAATTGAAATCAATGATAAAACTTTCTCAGATGCAGATGAGAGTACCCGTGATACCCCAGCCTCAGCAGAACTTGCCACAGCATCCGCAGCACCCTGGATACGCCATGCTGACAGCACCATCCCATGCTCAGCATTTGCTGTCAGAAGAGGTGCAGAAACCTCCCGGTAAGACTCCGACACACCGCAGGACCAAAATACTCAGCCAACTTCAGTCCCACCCTCTTTCTCTTTCTTATTCATTTCTCTTTTTGTCTACTTTGTGAGTATTTCAGTCATTTCTCATTACAGAGATGTGGTTCCTCGTCTTACAAGTTACGAACCGTGCTGTTGGCTCGTCAAAGTAAGCCAGGCGCACTCGAATTGACGTGTCCGGAACTTAGGCAGAAGTCTTAGCTTCATCCCTTTGAATTGTGTTGTAGGTGATAGTAACTAACCGGTTATGTTGAGCCGGCTGAAAACTTGATTTTGCAGAGGTAGATTGAGTTCTTGGAAGTTTCACAGGTAATCAATTAAGGATACAGCTTCCAAGGCATAATTCTGCCGCCCAATCAACCAGGTCCTAAGAGACCTAGGCCACGTTCGACTGGGCAGCAAACGTAAGCCTCTGAAGCGTGGCGTTGACCCTTAATTGATTTCCTGCGAGACTTCCACGAGCTCAATCTTACTCTGTAAATTGAAGATATCAGTCGGCTCAATATAGTCGGGTTGCTACTAACACATACGACACAATTCAAAGTGGCAAAGCCAAAGTTGCTGTCGGCAGTTCCGGACAGGTCAGTGGGTTTTACTTAGATAGACTTTAAAGACCCATTTGAACGTGCCCTTATACCGAGACTAAGGTAAAATAATTTCTGCCTGTCTCTGTATAAATTTTAGTTAGTAGTTCAATGGATCTGTAACAAAAATTTCTGGTATTTTTGAAGCATGCCATTTCATCATGACTGTGACTGGCCGTGTGAGTTGGAGATCATTACAGAAGCAAAATATCAGTGTCTCTATATTGGCAACTTCTCTAATACTTTCGGAACTTTTGAGAGAATGGTCCCATGAAATCTTGCTTTGAAAGTTTCAGATACACTCGTTTCTAAGTTGCGCCGTCTATCCGCAAATGGGTATCCCTTTTGCTACAGATAGAGGTATCTGCAGTTATTATACTTTCAGTGTTAGTCGTTAAAAGTAAAGCATCGTTCATAGGGGGAAATACTCTGTTGAATTTCCTGTTGCCAATACCAGAGTGTTCGACAGTGTAATTTAGTTTTCAAAGTTAATGCCAGGGTATTTTTAACTCAATGTCATTGGGTATCTTAAATGGGAACAACGGTTACATTTACTGGATGGATATGGAAGTTGAAAAACCAAATTCTCCGGGAAAATGGATTGCTATGCCTTTTCAAGAAACCCTTTCATTGTTGTGTTTGAAAAATTAGGTAGATGAAATAACAAGCTCTTCTTTCCTGATATAAAGATCGGTCTGTAGTAAAGCTGTTCAGGATAATAAAACTCAAATAATTTTTTATCTGGGTCATAATGAAAAGTGACTTATTCTAGTAATTTGCTAAATTCTTACACTCCGTCGGTTTTATAAAAAAGCACTGTCAGTTACATGGGGGCGAGTGTGCAAGAGCTTGTCATATAACACATAACTAGGGTTTGTTTCAACAGCGGCAGAAGAACGACTGATTTTTGTCGCCTCAATAGTTCTTTTGTTCTTTATTAAGGACAAGATTTTCAAGCGAAAACACATACGTATCTCAATTGTGTAAGGCACGTTAGAGACTCTATGACTAACATACTCTGATCAGCTCTAGCGCCGTCACCTGCACTATAACCTCCTAACTTTGGGTTCCCAAGCACTCCCAGTGAAAACGATTTGAAACATACGGATGCCTCTGCCATTAAAATGGATTTAGCTTATTAGTAGTTTATGCGCTGACTGACTACAGTATATTTCGGTACATGTTTATAGTGTCAAACGTGATGTCGTTTAGCTGAGGTGGGATGAAAAGCGTAAGACAATACGCCAAACATACAATTAAACGAGGGATTTCCCTGCTGATGACATCCAGCAAACCTTCACAGGTAACTCACTTGAATCTAATGTTGACTTACCTTGAAAGATTGTTGACATTGAATTGTGGTGATCTTGTGCTACAGTTATTGGTTTTTTAGAAAATACAAAGATTTTGAGAATAAAGAGTGTCCCTGAGTGTTAACGTTGTTAATAAATACAGTTTTTTAGTCAATAAAATCGATGTTATTGTCCAATAAAACAAACAGCATTTGTCCTCTTATAACTTCTAATAAATTATTATTCGGCATAACAAAGGAAATATAAGCTATAAAATAATATCATAGATTCTTCAAGCCTTATAAACAAGTTATGGGTACCCGTGCCAGTGCGTGAACCGCCAAAAGATGTTCTCCAGGTTCATATGCACCCCAATGGAAATCCCTGCTTAATTTGTCCAAAACTGCAATTATGAGGGTTGGAAACGTCATTTTAATCAAGTTTCAGGCATCAAGCGCAAAAGGATTAAGCTTAGATTGGTTTGTGAGAGGACGGATTCTTCAGCCATTTCAAATGCAATCTGTTTACAGCTAACAGCACAAACTTGATCTAAGGCTGCGAATTAAACATTCAGGACTGACACTATTATTATCATTAAAACCACACATCCGGGCTTCCAAGGACAGGTAATAAAACCCAAGTAAAGTTTAGTGATGCAATACCAGGTATCCCTAGCTGCTGCTAAGAAAAATCTATCGAAAAAATCATCAGCGATCTTAAACAAGAGCAGATTTACACAGCCGGACACGAATCCCGGCACAGAATTTCAGAGCAAACCAGACCAGAGTACAAAACACTGACTGAACTGCGGTAAGTTCGGCACCCAACAGTCTCGAATGGAAATCAGTGGGCATACGCCGCAGCTCGTGTATTTCTCCCAAAGACAAGTTAAACACCGAATCTTTTCGCTGGAAGCGGACAAAGGGAAGATACCTTTTAACTCTGTGATTTCCCGTCAGGAAGTGCCCCAGGCGCCTTGAGGTCCTCCATAGCTCCTCAGGTGGACACCCGTCCGTACCCTGTGCCGAGCACTCTACAGCAGAACCAACAGCAGCAACCACAGCAGCAGCAACAACAACAACAGCACCTGCAGCTACAACCATTCCCTCCACTGGGTTTCCACTGGCAAACGAACGTACCACTGCCGGGGGCAGCTGTGCCTTTGAATGTACCTACTCCTATTTATCACAACGGTGAGAGTTCTTCCAGACGTCTGGAAGATTCGTTAAAATTCGTTAAGGCTGGTCCTCACTGTAGTCTTCCATTCCCTATACGTAGTGCGAAGTGTTCGAACGTTCGCTGTGAAGCACATTCGTGAGTCCGCCAACAGTTTGATAAAATGTTAGCCGTCATTTCCATAGCCTTTAGTTTAAGTCACTTGTGCAATTTTAGATATTGTTGTAAACTGAAGTAACTTGGAGCTCAAAAGCCTGTGTAGTTTTATATTGTTTCCATGGAAACACCAAATTATTTGGACACTTTGTACTGCGTACGGAGAAGAAGAGTCCGTAGTGTGATGAACGCCTTAAGACTGATTGATGAAATTGCAATAAAATCGCTTGAAGTCACGCAACAAACCTAAAAAAGTAAACAGTTCAAACTGCTGTAAAGAATGTATTTATCAGCAAAAAAAATAAACGAAGGAGTAAACAACCATGGAAGGCTCACGTTCGATTTGCCAAACAGTTACGGCCTTTACTACTCAATTTGTGTCTCTTACGAATTGTTCCATGCAGTACACTGCACACTTGATTTTTATCACCATCGAGCCAAAGGAAGAGTCCATCGTAATTTTGTTGTCGTTTACGGTTGTACGTTGTTTGTGTGTCCGCCAAAAAAGAGGTAGAAGGAGTAGAACTATCATCAAAATCTTTTTCAGGCAGTCAAGTGGATTGAGCTAGTTATGGAAAATGCAAAAAAAAATCAGATTAAGATGGCCATCAAATCTGACGGCGTTGAATTTGTAACACTTGACTCAGCACTTTTCACGGGTGACGATTTTACGTCACGAGGCGTTCCAGCTTTTTTAGTTCAGGTCCTTAATGTTAATTCAAAAAGATTCTAACTGTGACGGTCATCTACCCAGAGGCGAGTTGAAATCCCCAATTCTAGGCCATCGGGGCTGCATGCACCGTCGACCATGCATGACGCTCACAAATTTGTCGCAATCACAACCCGAAAAGCGGTAACGACGATTGTGACACGGGTCGCGGTGACGCAACCAACCCGTCAGAATCATCTAGTTCATATAGTGGGAACAAAAATCATACAAATGAATAACGGGTAAACTCTCGGGAACTAGAGCAATTAAGTAAACAAGTACACGTACTTCGAACTTCCGTTAAGGTAATTATACAATACAAGCGAGATTTCATACGGTTAAGGTTAACCCGCTCACCGACATATAGAGCTCTCACTGCTATGTACATTTCATGTTGCTGTTACAATTTTTCCAGTTGCGGCAGCTCAACTGGGTTGAGATTACAACACGTCTGAGTTGAGCTGCCGTAACCCGAAATGCGCTAATGATAGCGACAGCTTGCGACGAGCGGTGTAAGCTAAATAATGATGAATCTCGGTGTTAATTGTAATATCGTCGACGGAAGCTCGAAATCAATATTGCTAATTACCTAACCTGGACTGAGAAGTTTCTTCATTGTTTTTCAGCATCATTCTTAATTCCCCTCTCGTTGATATAAGCAGTTCAGTTCTCTCCGCCACCATAACCCGTGTCGTAATCGTCGATACCGCTATTCGGGTTGTGATTGATGTACACATTACAAGCGGCGGGGTCACCAATAACTCAGAAATTGTGGTTACAAAACACCTCAGATATTTACCTAAATCAACACAAGACGAGTCATATAGGAGAATCAGCAGTCAGTCAATTATGGTGCCCTGGAACGTTTTGTTTGGTAAAGCACATAATGAAAGCTGTACTCTATACTAAACGTGCCTCGCTTCGAATGCCAGGACTAATCAGTTTAGTGTATATATCCATCGTTATTGTAAGTACCGCTAGCACGAGTATGCTTTCATCTGGATCATTTCTAAGTAATAGCAATTATACCCGTACTAATCCCAGAAATAATTAACATTGTACAGAAGTTTCAGGAGTTATTTTAATTAGTACGTGAAGGGTAATTCTGTAGTAAGTCTGGCTTTGATTTCATTCGTAGCAATTCCAGGAATAATTATCTTTGTACTAATCCCAGGAGTAATATATCAGTATCTCTTTATTGTGTTCTCAGTTCATGCAAAATGATTAAAAAGTACGAGTATGACAATCATACTAAAATTGAGGCAGTCACAAACTAGACGATATGCAAATGGAGAACATACCTCATAAAAGTGATATGCTCACTTGTAAGGCACCTAGCTTTAAAAGTCATACAGGTTAGAATCATTAATACATATAATCTACACCAATTAACCAGACTACTAATACAACTAACATTCTTGTTTCAAATGATAGAATGTCAAAATTAGAACACAATCGCAAATATGACACCGTACAAGTCCAGAGCGTGTCTCACAAAAGTGATGTGTTCACTCCGAAGGCACGTAGATTTAAAGGTCACGAACGTCCTATCAATACACTTGATAATCTGTCACTATATCGAAATGCTTACTCCGTAAAAGTATTAATGACAAAAAAATTTATTTTACCCTCATTAGATAAATCAAAACAATATAAAGCACCTACCTAACTGAACTGCAACTCAGCACCTAGCATTAAACTAATGCAATTATTTATAATCAGTAGAAATAGTAGAGTAGAAGATCTAAAAATTGGCAATAGAATATATATTGCACCTGAACTTGTTAAAACAAATCAAATATATACAGAGCTTGGATAGCCGAATGAAATTCGGTATTTTGGTAGTACCGGCTGTATTCTCATCTACCGAAATACCGATACCGAATCTGTACTCGATCTTCTACCGATACCAAATGGATGTACCGCATGACTTTCTTCGGTACATTTGAATTTCCCGCTCCCACGAAAGAAGCTTCTTAGCCCTCTTTGACCCACAGTCATTCCTGGAAGACATGAAAAAATCCCATTGATTTTCGTTCAGTTGCGCATTTTTACGCTGTACTGTACTTCATTTAAGAGAAGAGACATTGCTCTGTGAGAATTGGGCGTAGTGTGCCATAATGTCACGTCCTTACTAGCGTGAACTGCTAGTGGATGATGTAGTTAAAGTCTTGAAATAGGTGTTCTATGGGCTCAAGAATGTATTAAAAGACTTTTAAAGGTATTTTTTTACATACATACATATATATAAGAAGTTTTTGAAACCTACGTGCCCGGTGGGCATGTTTCATCTGTTTTATAAGCAGTTTGCAGGCGTTCTTGCCCCTAAGCTTGTAGAGATCTTCCGGCGTTGTTGGCGTACTGGAAATATTACTCCCATTCCCAAGGGTCCAGTGTCACCCCATGTCGCCAACTACCGGCCCATTACGCTGACGCCCATTTGGTCGAAAGTGTTCGAGAAATTAGTCGCTTGTGCACTTGGTCGTTTTGCTGAGATTATGGGTTTGCTGCCTGCTGGTCAGTTTGCGTATAGCACTGGTTTGTGTTATTGTACCGTCTTGTTGTCGGTACCGCACCATTTACAGTCTGCGCTGGATTGTCCGTCTGAGGCACGCCTTGTACAGTTGGACTTTAGCAAGGCGTTTGACAGGGTCAACCACAGGGGTCTATTATACAAGCTCTAGTCGGTTGCTGTGAGTGGTGGGGTTCTGTCAATCATTCGTGATTTTGTTTCTGAGCAAATGCAGAGTGTGTCTGTTGACGGCGTTTTGAGTGCCTCAGTCGCGGTGGAGTCAGGCGTCCCTCAGGGTATCGTGCTTGGCTTGTTATTCGTTCTGTATACTAGTGACATGTTGTCTTCGCTGGAGAACACGGTGATCAACTATGCTGACTATTCCACTTTGATAGCTATGACACCTGCTTCCCGCATGCGTAATGCTGTCACCCAGTCTCTAAATAGGGATTTTTTCACGCATTAGTGCATGGTGCTTGGCCTGGTGTATAAAGCTGAATGCCAGTGAGACCAAGTCGATGATTATCAATCGGCCTCGAACACTTGTACCACAGCATCCTCATCTGAAGATAGATGATACTTTGCTTCAGAGGTCTTGTCTCCTTAGAGATTCTTGGTGTTGTTTTTGATGAGGAGCTTACTTTCGAGCAGCATATTAGGCAACTGGTGCCATGTGATTCCACTAAGATTCGGCTCCCACGTAAGGTGAATTCTCTGTTTGGTGAGAGTGAGGTTGCCTGCCGATGGTTTTATGCATTTTTGCTGCTTGTGTCGGAGTATTGTTCATCGGTCTGGGCTTCAGCAGCTGACAGTTACTTACGTCTGTTGGACCGACTTGCTAGTTCGGCCAGCAGGCTGTGCGCAGATAATGATCTGGTAAAACAGTCCCACAGGAGAGAATATGGCCGAACTCTGCATGTTTTATAAGGTGTACAATAATGAGAGGTATTGGTTGTATTCTTCTGTTCCGGTCCTCAATTAAGTCTCCAGGAAAATTGCACGTGCTGCGGTCGGTGCGCACTCTTTCACGTCGGAGAATATTAGGTGCCGAACTAATCAGTTCTGTCGGTGCTTCTTACCTTGGTCTGTTAGGGTTTGGAACTCGTTGCCGGCATCGGCTTTCGATCGTGTTGGCCTGCATTCCTTCATATCAGCTGTAAATGACTTTTTGTTGGCTTTTCTTTAGCACCATTTCGGGCTTCCCAGTGTTGTAACGGGTTTCAATTGGGTTATGCTTCCTGTCCGTGATAGCCCGGGCACAACGTTTTAATAATAATACCGAACCAAATACCGAATAATTCGGTATATTTTTTTTTTTGAAAAATACCGAAATACCGAACAGAATGACCCGTTTTTTAACTATCGAATACCGAACCAGCGGTACAGAAAAAATACCGAATTCCAGCTCTGTATATATTAATATATTTATATATATGTAGGAGTCGCAGGAATGATAGGAATCGTTACGATACTAGCAGTAATTACAATAGCTTAACTGTAAATGAGACATGAGCCGTGTGAAGTACGCAATACAGGCGACACAAACAACACGCAATTGATACGTTAGCGTACAAAATTTGCACGTTAAAAAACTATTACTGTTTCTGTTCATTAGCTTTTCTGAATGTAAAGAAAATGCATGCGTAGTTCTTGGGCAGACGGATGTAAAGTGGTCTTAATGGTCCTATTTATATTCAGAACTACCATTATTTTTCTCATTTTCTTTTTTACTCACTGTCTTGTTTTTCTTTTTATTTCCACTAAAAAAAACGAATGACTGAATGCAGCTTTACTTGGACCAATACGTACTAACATATGTCCGTGTGCTATCACAGCAGGTTGCCGGAGGCAAATTTTATAGATTTAGCAGGGGCACATTGAAATTTGGTATCATGTACTGAGGTGTGCCGGAACTCAATATTCATCGCGCATTTGAAGATCACGTAACTTATTGAGCATATGCAGAATATCAACTACATATTATTGAAATTTAACGTACCCATGCTACTCCTCTGTCCCCAGGAATGGATTCAGTGGCAGGAACGCACTATCCAGCGGCGTTCCATATGCCCTACCAATTGCCCGCCATTTACCAGCCGGACATTGGTGTCCAGGCCTACCAGGAGAATTAGTCTACGCTTTGGACAGTCAAGCTTACCTGGAAAACTAGTCTACTCTTCGGTCAGTCTACCGTACCAGGAGAAATGGTCTACTCTTCAGACATCCCGCCATACCAGGAAAAGTAGTCTACTTCATTGACTCTATACCTGAAAAGGAGGACTAGTCTATTTTGGTGGCAACAACTTTACCCGACGAAAACGGCTACTGCACGCAGTCCCTCCACCCACACAGGAGAACTAGTCTGCTTAGTTGAAAGCCTCATATTATTTTTAAACTTAATAACAGAAATCCATTGTATTAAATTTCTATGGTGTAAAATACAGTGGAATCATAACTAAAATACAAGAGATTTAGGACAAGCCTTAAATTCATTAAATTTTTAGCCTGTAAAAATAAGAAATTTACCAATTTGTGCCTTTCGGAGGCCAGCAATATCTCGCAAAGCAACCTGTTTTCAAGTATATTACTGACTGCAGTGATACAGGTAGACAAGTCTGGAATAGCTGTCACCAATTAAGACAGTTCTGTCAAGTTAAGCTAATTTTATTAACTTTCACGGGGCCGTTACTTCAGACATGAGCATTGGCTTCGCTGCCTCGGATCAAGTTTCAGGCAATCCCAAATCAATTACTCATGAACTGGCCTCAAGCTCAATCCGGTCCCGGGCTCTCAGGATTGAATATGAAGGCGTTTCGAGGGAACTCATTTGAAAATTAAGGTCTAAAACTCAATCAAAAGTAGGAAAGCCAGCTCTCATGACTGAAATTCCGGGAGAGGTAAATTTGATGATATTAGCTAATTTCCACGAAACTGTCGCTAGAGAAAGTGTCAGAATGTCTTTTGCTATTTCGGTGTTATAGTAAACACCGCTTTATTGCTTTTTTCTAGTCTTTATCTCCAAATTTATTAAGGGTAGCAGTCAAAAGTGGCATAATCGACGATACTGTTGCTACAAAACATTCTACAGGTGAAGCCCATCATTACTAAAAATTTAATGAATACTTTTGTTAGTTGGCTGAACTTGGTTCAATAAATGTTCCCGATCGGAAAATCACTCCCCTGACTTTGACTGCTAAATTCAGTTCCCGAAAGCTTTTCTCTCGTATGGGTAAGACCAGCTGTGAGAACCTTCGTCAAAGTGTGTATAATAATGTAAGGCGTTTATGAGGAACACCTCGTTAAATATATAATTGTAGATTATTATGTAAAGTAGATAAAAAAAAACGGTTTATGAAACAAAACAATGTTATGCGTTGGGGTATCTCTTTACCATCAGATCTCTGAAAATTTTCCGCCAAATAGATTATCCGCCGATCCTTTATGGATCGTAAATCCAGTGCACTGAAGAGCATAGTTGAAAGCGACGCATATATATATATATATATATATATATATATATAATTGTCATTACTATATATATTCAATGCATATTAACGACGTGAAATTTTGCATCTGCTCTATATTTAAGATAATATCTGTGTTATGATAATTGAATTTTGTTCCTTTGTCTGCAAACTTCACACCTCCAATTATATAATTGATCAGACAAAAAGGCGGTCAAAATTAGTGCATATATATGCTACATTAGCTCTCCGTTTAGCTAGCGTGAAGTGTTGTCTGCTTTTAGAGTTTGCTGCAGAATTTATTTTCCACTTACCTATAGAAAGCTGCGAACAACATAGTATATATGATATAAGATATTCAGAGCATGATGCAAATCGCTATACCTAGGGCCATTTTAATGAAATTTTAGAAGTCATCAGTAAATAAAAACGGACTTTGTTGATCATCTAATCATCGTCATAGTAGCTTCTACTGTCGGCGGCAAGATGATCCGTAACGTTAGTATTTATTTTGTGATACTAGATAAGCCTTAATAAAATGACCATACGTATAGATATTTGCGCCAGTTCCATGTTTTCAGCCACCGAAGCAATAGTGCTGAAATAGTTTTTTTATAAAATTAAGAGAGTATAGCAAAGATCTAAATGAAAAGTATTCTTGGAACTATCGAGTGTTGGGTGAGTGTGTGACTTTGTACTGCGAGTTGTGAGTAGCTTCATATGTATAACTAAGCTAATAATATAAAATTATACGGAACTCCTGCTTTGTGCAGCCATAGAAGTCTAACTTTGAGGCACTTTACTTGGACTTGCTTGAACGTTACGAGTAGAGTGACCCATTTGATGGTTCCTTTTTTTTCAGAATTGACAAGCAATTCACAGTACGTGGTATTTATTCTAAGTAGCCAATAAATAGAATATCTTGTTTAGAAGGTTGATACAAAATTCATTGGCATTAAGTAGGTATGCCATTGAGCAAAGAACCATTTTTTTTACAGTTAATAAGAATGTGGCATAGTTTAGAATTCATGTTAGATCGCCAATAAATAATGCAGCCTTTTGAATAATTTATAACAATTCTATCTGACATACCATTTACTCCAAATAACTGGTTCGTAAGATATCTTTTTGAAAAATCTACAAGAATTCCACGGGGTTTTGTATTGCCAGTACCAACACCAAATTGTTCACGTGTAAGAAATGTAAGTACAGTTTATGAGCATAAAAAAATCATATTTATACTATCGTATCTGTTGTATATAGCCAATAGGTATGTCCCAATTTTAAAAAATTCAGATCGGAGCGTTATTTTTTGAAAGATACCCTTCAGTAACGCCCCATTAAAGAAATACATATGTATATATCAATTATTAACTGCATGACGCTGCATCTATTTCTCCAAACAATCAATTATTAATGCTACAATATTTTATTTTGCATTTTATGCATACAAATATGAATCCAGAGGATGACTGCCTGTAGAATGGCAGTATGGGATAAGTGAAATTACATGAAACACATTGTTGTCGATACAAGCACAACTTTTTTTTTTATTTTGGTATGCATCGTAAGTTGTTGCAACCAAACTACAATTGTAAACAAAAATTATTTGTGGTCTCTGGCTATTTTTGTGGTAGGCCAATAGCTGCTAACCCTTCGTTATCTGTGTGCTCTTGCTCGTTGTATGGTCTAAGGAAGTCATCGAACAGGCGGCTAAATTAAGCCTTCGAAATTGGACTAGTCCGGCACTTCGGACGCCTGCGCTAGATCTCATTGCTCGGTCGGGCTTCAGGCGCTAGCCTGAGTTGCTTACCTTTAAAACGTCCGAAAACGCAAGCTCACTTCCTAAATTGGAGCTTTCATCCGGCTCAAACGTACTCGGCTTGCTTTTAGCACTTGTAACACGATTTGCAGGGGGCAAGATCCCCAACAGCCTAGAGTTCTGAACACGTCAAGTTGATTAAGCTTGGCTCAGTTGAGAAGCTAATCGATGAAACAAAAACCTCTTTCAGAGCAATGTACTTAAGCGACCTAAGTCGATCGTCGATCTGCCGCACTCAGTCGTTACCCCGTCCAAATTGTCCAAGATTCACAATCCACGTGCTAGCTGAAACAAGAGCTTTCAAAGCGTAGTCTGTTTTCCAGAAGATGAAAATCTTTCCATTTGCGTAACTGAGCCCGCATGTGGCTGTTGCTGTTCCCACGGCTTCTGATAACCCAAATAAACCCGTATCGGAGATATTCCAATCCCGAAGTGTGAACCACAGCTGTAAATAGAAATAAACGCCTATAATTCTGTTTTCACTATAGGGGCACTTATTTGCCGCAGCCTAATCTAAATTTGTAGAACATATTATTGGTGAGAACTCTGTTAAAAGCTACGTATCGTAAAATAATGGCTTGGCATATCAGTCTGGAAAGTCTGTTTTCTTAATATCGCAAGCTCATGTGTCACAGTATTTACATATCTTCTCTTAATATTTAGTACGAGCATGAGAAGTTGACGTCGTGCGCTTCAATTTTCTGGCAGAACGTCTGTCCAGCAATAAAATTTGCGATCGTTCTCGAGCGTTCATTAAAAAAAAGGAACTTAATTAAGAATAATAGCCAATTAAAGCTTTCCCAGGAATATGCCATGAAAACGGCCTCAGCAAGGAAAACATATCTGTTTGTACACGTTATGTAAAGTCCATTTTTGTGGAAACTATAGCTTTTGAAATATTATAACCTGACTTTGTTAGTCTGCTCTGAGTTGGGCACCCTGATCCAACTGCGGCCCTGCTGTAGGAGTGAGAAAATTTGAGTTCGGATACCTCTGACAGCTATTTATAGTTGGTTTTAATTGCTATTTTTTGTTTCAATTTATTACTCCGCCAAGGAGGTAATATTTCTGTCGGAGATTGTTTGTTAGTTTGTTTGTTTGTTTGTTTGCTTGCTTGCTTGTCTGTCTGCCATCAAGATAACTCTTTAAGTTATGGGCGGATCTTTATGAAATTTGCAGTGAAAGTTAGAACTGTCAGGAATAACAGATCATAAACTATTAGTGAAGATCTAGGATCAAGGAAAGTTAAGTGACCCCATGGTTACCAGGTAAGAATAAGCAACTCCAAAATTACCCGGGTGAAGATAAACGACCCCAATGTTACTTTCGTGCGGAAAATATATTGAAAGCCTAAACATCAACTTTTATTTGAAAAATAAGGGATAATTTTCAAAAATAAATCAGTTAAATTAACATTGTTAGATAAAGCAGAGCTATGAATACATCATATTTTACGTGAACAGTAAAGAACAATTCACAGAAATAACTTACTTAAATTAACATTGTTCCTAACCTCACCTCAACTAACCTTGCTCAACATGTGGTCGCCCATGTAAACATGGGCGACCCCAATATCGGCCAGGTAAAGATCTGTCCAGCTGCTCGTTTGTCCACCTGTTTTTCTGTGTAACATAACTCAGGCAATTATGAACGGATCATCAGGAAATTTGCATGGATTATTGGGAATGTCACAAAGAGACTCTCACCAAATTTTTTTCTGTTGATTTATCAGACCGTTTGTTTGTTTTTTGTTTGCTTGTTTGTTTGTCCATTTGTTTGACTGTCTTTTTCTATGTTTATTTCTATGTTTTTCAGAACATAACTCAAAAAGTTGCATAGGCATCATCACAAAATTTCAGGAATTTATGGAAATGTTGAAAGACACAAATGAGCAAATTTTGGTGAGGATCAGTTTTTCCGTTTGTGTGTGTTACTTTTTGATTGTCTTCGTGTTTGTCAGAATATAACTAAAAATTAGTCAGAGACGGATCTTGAGCAAAAATTACAGGAACTATTATTATGTAATGTCAAGAAGCACATGTGACTAAATTTGGCAATGGAAAAAAAAGAAACCCTGATTTCAGGTCCAATTTGAGTTTTTCCTTAGCATTGCTCCGCTTGACGGATGTATGCTCTTTCGGAGTGCTTCTCTAGTTAGGGTAATTACCCAGTAGCTGAGCTAACCCTATTTTCGAACAGAGAGCCATTATTTGATAGGTTTATTACACAAACCTATCAAATAATAGCTACTTGTTCGGAAATAGGGTTAGTTTGGTAATTGGACAATTACCCTATTTCTTCCCTTACCGCTGGGCCTCAAGCACTAAATTCTAGTTCTGCTACACATCAAGGAATAAAATATAAAAAAATAAAATGTGGGTTTATTTTTCAGTTGTGTGTCATCAGGAAAAACTTGCCTTGAGAAATTTAGAACAACCCATAATTTGTTTATGTCTAGTTTTCGTTGTTGATTGATAGTTCCGATGCATCATGTGAGGCATGGGAACTCGCCATCAGCGACTGAACGAGCTGACCCGATATGTCTGCTGTCTTGTTTTGCTCTGACTTTTCTATTCTCTGAAAACTTTGAACTCACGAGATAGCTCGTGGCTAACTTTCCTGGAAATAGAGTTTCCAATGACTCACATTATCATAAATCAGCAGTTACTTCATTATAAAAAAGCATGTCCTATTTTACCGACAATGCTTTAGTGTATATTCGCTTATGAGTATAGAACAGGAATAATTAAGGCTTTGAATATTGTAGTTCTTAAGTATTTAGTAGTAAAGAAAAAGTATTATTTATTACAGTTAATACGGATGCCGCCGCACTTTGGTGCTTTGCAAGGAGAATACAATTCTTGGCACATCAATATTCATATTATGACTATAGCTTAAGGTGTTGCTGTACAAATCTATCAACATACAATAAGTGTAACTGCATTGCTTCCAGTAAAATATTGCTTAAATAACTCTTGTCTATGTTTACACTTATACCCATCAGCAATACTGTACTTATGTATATTTATGCCGTTTATGTATTGGTTATAACTTTTTGAACGTTTTTTTTTTCAAAATCAAAGTCCTGTATCATGATTAGATGAACTTTTTGGTATAACTGTAAGAACCAAACGCCAATTTCAACACTCTAGTAGTAAAAAAAGTCCCACCGAAATAAAAAAGTATTAAATACACATTACCGCCAATTAATAATACGAAATGCGAAACCGTGCTAAGTTATCAAACACTGAGTACAGTGAGAGCTTTTTTGCCCGCAATCCACAGGCGTAGAAGGTGGGGGATTGCAGGGGGCCAACTACCCCCCCCCCCCTCCCTGGGTTCGGATAATTGCTGAAATCTGGGCAAATGACGTGGGATATTCGGGCATTTTATGGAAAGATTAAAAAACTACATTGATGGAAAGTAATGATTAGGAGAGTGATGCTCCGGCCTGCAGCGTCAACGTTTCTAACTTTCATGGTAAATTGCGAAAGCAATACCTGGCAGTATTGCAGCAATTGGCGAGTTAGTCCTGAACAGGCATGAAAATTTTGATCGTAAATTGAATGGTAAACGCAATTAGAAGCATGATCAACGAATCTATTACCTAGGAATAATCAAAATCTATCTTACGTTTCTAAGAAGCTAGAAACGTGATGGTGCAATGCACTGCAATTGAAAGACAAAAGTATTTCAGCCCTAGATCGGCAGTGATGGACACTTTCAGGCGATATTTTCGCTTAGGAGGGATGAGGTTATTTTCAAAGGGAAATTCTCACGGCTTTCCATATGGAAAAATGCAATGGTACGATTAGCATTTCACCCAGTGGCAGAGTCTTGAAACTTTTCCGGTTAACGATGATGCACTCGAGTAGAAGAGCAGAAGACGAATGTGTTTATATAGAAACCATGGAAATTAGTCGTGTAGTGTGTAGTTTATAGAAGACTGACAAAAATTAGGAAAAAAATCTGGCAGTGAGGGATATTAAATTGTGGCATGTGATGCGGCGGTGAAAATTGATACTGATGCGATGGGGCACTTTATATAAACACACACCCGAAAAAATCGGAGGCCGGGGGTAGCCATGCTGGGCGGCTGCCCCCCCCCCCCCAATGTTTTTTTACGATCCGCCGCCCCTGTTATGAAAGAAAACCTCAGGGTGCTGTGCCCTAACTATGTTCGACACAGCATCCATATGAGAAATAAGTGGGATTTATTTATGTATTTAAGCTACTTATTTATTTTTTGAAAGTTATTTTAACCACGCGTCGAACACGACACTTCGTAAACGCTAAACACTGGGCGGGCAAGCGACACATAGCATCTAATAAGGTTTCCTTCATTAGGTCGATCAATTGCATGATTTTGTAAGATTATTGCAGAGACTTCAGCTTTACTATTACGTTGCAAAAAAATAGCTCGTCTCTGCTATGATTTAGTGTTTTCCATGCAAATTTAATTAGAAAAGTCCCTCCTAATTGCGCTGGATTACTGATGTAATGCTGAGTTCAAAGAGTCGCTAGATATCTAAAAAAAAAATAAATAATAATAATAGATAACTGGCATCAGACGACAGTGACCCATACACCCGGAAATTTGTATTCAATAGGTACATCAATATCTATCACATAGTGGTCTAATGTTTTCGGGTTTGAGTAGTGAGTAATAATAAAAAATGCCACGTTTTTTCTACCTTACAGACTGTACGTACAAGACAACGTTTTCTGGTCCTAAGGGGCATATGACGCATTTTTTTATTTACGTCATTGTAGTTGCGTCAGCGTCATTGCGTCATTTTAAAAATCTTCGCGTCATTGTGTCAAGCGTCGATGAAATGGTCGCGTCGCCGACGCAATCACGCAACGGCGCAAATCCTTGCGTCAGTGCCCAGCCAATGCCAACTAGACAATCTTTCTAGGTAGCCTTGGCCCAGCTCTGGTAGCTGACTTGCCTTATTTTTCATGCTGCAGGAAGCTTTCGTTTTAGGCCGGACTTGTTTTATACCGGTTTCGATTAGTACCAAAATTGTTAGTTCCAGGTCCTTGATTTAGCTTCTTTGCCATCTTGGTTTTGAATTGACCCATTTTTCCCGCAGCACCAGGACCAACTTTTAAGAGGCGTACTATGCGTCCGCGCGTACCCTCTCTCTGACTTAGTTGATTCAGTTTGCGCTCAGGGGTATATTCTGGCGGTCCCTTTGCCTGCCACAATATATTTGGGCATCACAACCCCAAGAGTCGTATCTTCTCCGCAGGGGATGTTGCAGCTTGCCGCAGTTCCTGCAAACGTGGTTAGTTTTGTAAGGTAGGCTCTCAATACTTCCCCTTCTGTTTCGGGAGGTGGGCCGCTGTTCGAGGTGGCCGACCTATGAGGAAATATTACGATCGGACAGTCTTGCTGCTAAATTGGCTAATGGGCAGTCAACTGACTTTTGGCGGGAAATTAAACGAATCAACCCAAAAGATGAGCATAGTGCTCGGTGCATTGATGGTGCCAAAGGGGAACAAGCAATTGCTGACATGTGGAGGGGACACTTTAGCGATATCTTAAATTTAGTACTCAGCAATGAGCACGAGACAGAAGTGAATGATGCGCTATCTCTTGAGATGCAGTTAGGCCAATTGATGATGCTTTTACCTATGATGAGGTTACACGCGCATGCAAAGCACTAAAAACTGGTAAGGTTGCCGGAGCTGACAAAATTCCTCCTGAGGTGTTCAAGTATGCTCCACCTCCATTAGCTACATTATTAGTATCATTTTTCAATGGATGCCTACGGATGCAGTGCATTCCCAGTCCTGTTATGGCAGTTGTAATGAAACCTGTTGTCAAAAACAAAGGTAAAAATGTTACCGAAAAAGGAAATTACAAACCTATTGCACTTGCAACAGCAGCAACCAAGCTGTTCGAGCTATTACTGCTAGAGAAAATGAGCTTCACCCTAGGGACGGCTGACAATCAATTTGGTTTCATAGCTATGCACGGGACAGAGATGGCTATATTTGCTCTGAAACAGACAGTAGCGCATTATCTCTCGAACGATTCATGCGTGCATGCATGTTTCTTAGATGCGAAAAAAAGTATTTGATAGGGCGAATCACTGGACGCTTTTCAAAAAGCTGTTAGACAAAGGGGCCCCTCGGCCTATTGTTGGCTTACTGAAATTCTGGTACAGGAATCAAGAGTGCAGTGTACGTTGGGGTAAGTCATTCTCTGAGGGCTTCCGTACTTCTAATGGAATCCGACAGGGTGGGCTTCTCTCACCGTTGCTTTTCAACATATTTATTGATAACATTCATGGCCAGGAAGCAAAGAGCGTAACGGGAGGACTCACGAAACATTAACACCAAAAAGTGACGTCATCATCGATGAATCTATGGCTAAGCAGCCTAGGAGTATTCTAACTAATTTCACCACAAAAATCGTTTTAAATTTCAAAATTTATCTCTAGCGTATAAATAAATGAAGATAATATATACTAATTTAGCAATTAACTAAAGAAAATTGCAGTGTATGTTGGTGGAAACTTTCACAACACTAGCTCCGAATTTGCTCCCTTTCGGCGACTCAATTTAACTTCTTTTTCTTAATTGAAGCCTTATTTACACTTCATATTCACTTCACAGTACTCTTCACAGAATATATCTATTCCTTACCGACAAATATAAGCAACATTATAACCAATTCTGTAAGCGCTAGAAACCACAGTAACAGTTAGCCATTGCCCGAACTTTTTGTACTTGACGACAACATTTTTCGATATTTTGCAACTCAAGTAGCTGGCCAGTCTCGAGCGGGAGACTGAATGAAATAAATCGAAAAAATATGATGAAATGTTCAAGAATACCATATACGAAGGTCTGAGGCCCCACATCTAAAACCCTTCACTTGTCGATGTGATGTAAATTTGCTACGTGCGGTCACAGCTATGTTTTATTTCAGTCCTATTGAGTCCTCCCGTTGCATTCTTTGTTTCCTGTTCATGACAGTCTTAATGGTAGTGGAGTTGGGTGTTTCATGGGCAGGCGCTGCATTAATGCAATCAGTTACGCTGATGATATGGTGCTTCTTGCTCCACATCACAGTTCTCTCCAAAAGCTAGTTTCTATATGTGATGATGAAGC